>JAPWTK010000445.1:0-87500 GCA_029963805.1 Aromia moschata
CATGCAAATAAATGTCAGATTTTTTAGCGAAATTTTATCCATTTTTTTTTAAACTCCTCCATTTTGTTATATTTCATTTTTTTACAACCGTGGGTCATTGTATAGGCAATACCTTCTACTTTTTAATAATAAAATTGTTTAAATTAACTTATCCAAAAATCCATACTTATTTCACTTCAAAATGTTATTTTAAAGATGTGGTTAAAATTTCAAACGAAAATATTGAAAATTGTTGGAGTTATGGTGCGTGCCGTTTTGAAAAATCGTGTTTCGAGAAAAACCCGTTTAAAGTTTTAAAAAGTTGTCGACATGAAAAAAATAAGAAATTCGACTGTTTAAAATTTTTTACCGTTAATTTGCGATTCCGGGACCAGGGCAAGCTGCCCTGCCACGTTCAAATTATTCTCCTCGTCTTTTCTAGATGATTTAATGCTGGAGCGTGCTCTTTTGACGCATCGATCAAAGAATTTTTGATGCCCGTAGCATCGGCTTTCAAGTAAAAATTATATGATTACACACCGATATCCATTTCCAGAATTTTCATAATTTGTAAAATGCTCTTCACACCAATCTTCATACTCTTCATTCTCTTCAGGCCTACACTAACGTACTTTCACTTGAATTTTTTTCAAATCGAGTAAACATAGTTTCTAACGACATCTAGTAGTGTATTACAGAAGTTAGAAATCAGTAGGTAAGACGTTACGTAGTACCTTTCGAGCAAGTACAGTCGCGAGCGAAATTATTCGGCCACCTGAAATTTTATTAAAAAAATGTGTGTGTAGCCACATAGTAAACAGATATTGTAATATCCACTGAGTATGACGTACATGCATTATTATACAGTAAAAAAAGTACTAAAAACAAATGAAACTTAAAATTCCTTTATTGAAAAATTAATGATAATTAAACATTATTCTTATAAAATGCGAGCGAAATTATTCAGCCATTTTAAAAAGTTCGTTGAACATAAAAATATAAAATGACATTTAATATTGTGTGGGATATTAATTTAGCTTTAATAATAGCAGCCAGTCTTTTTTTGCATTGAATCCACTAATTTTTTTGTGAATTCTGGACTTATTTTATCCCATTCTTCGATTAACACTGATTTTAACTCCTTTACACTAGTCACATGTCGGTTCTGTACATTCTGCTTTAGTTCGGCCCAAACATGTTCTATAGGATTTGTATCCTATAACATGCAGTTCACCAACACCTGAAGCTGCCATTGCTCCCCATACCATTACCGCACCACATCCGTGTTTGACAGTGGGCAATACATTTTTTTACTTTGTAAGCTTCTCCGCGACGTCTCCACACAATTTTTTCTTTTTAGGTGCTTTAAATACGCATAATTTACATTCATCCGTAAATAAAACCTGATGCCAGAAGTTCAGGTCTTTATTTAAATATTCCTTCGCAAATGAAACCCGTTTTTTTCTGTTTACTTCATTAATCCGGGTAACAAAACCGGCTTCGCGTATGATTTTTCGTACATTGGTTACATGTATTTTTACTCCAAAGTGCACTTCTAACTCTAGTTAGTGCTGTGGCAGTAACTTGAGGATTTTCTTTGACTTTACGTAGGATCAACCTCTTGTGTCGTTCGGATAATTTTTGCTTGCGGCCTCGACCTGGTCGATTAGCCAGAATATGATCTGTTTTGTATCTCTTAATGATTGACTGAATTGTTTGTCGGGGTCGCCCAATGACCTCCGCTATATGCCTCTGACTAAAACCCATTTTACTCAACTCTATAATGCGTTCTCTCATGTCAACTGACACCTCTTTGCCTTTGCGACCCATTGCGCAGTATTGTGTAAATTACGCGATGCACTGTACTGGTTTGTGGCTGAGAACTGTCTGAGACTAACACAAGCCTAAGCCCGGGCGCACATTGAGACGCAGGCGACACAGACGGAGCAGGACAGCACAGCACAGGTTTTTGTATTCACTAGGGTTTAAATACACGTGCGCAAATTAAGACGCAGAGCAGGGCAGGGCAGAACTGCGTCGCGAAAAACCTGCATGCGCAGTGTTCGAAACACAGTTTCCTGTGCCACGTGTCAGTATTTACATCGAACGCGTTACGAAAATGCATGAGGAACTCATTGAAGCAGTTCGAAACCAAACGGTTTTATATGAAACTAATAATCCTCAATACATGAGCTAAACTGAAAGACGAAATATGGAATGAAATTGCCAAGAAGGTTAATTTAAAGGACGGTAAGTACTTTTACTACTTTTATCTTGTATTATATCTTCTATTTAAATTGACTTGAATATTTACTTTAATAGTACAAATCTAACACACTGTGAACAGGTCAACACAGGCGATACAAAACTGTTTAGCAATATGCGTTCACTCTCTGCGTGCAGTTATTTTCTGTACTGGGCTGCGCTGCGCCGCCTGCGTCACCTGCGTCTCAATATGCGCCCGGCCTAATGCTGTGGTAGGTATCACATGAGTCACGTGTTTATGTATATTTCGGGAGGGAGACGAATAATTTCGCTCGCGCCCTATGGGCTGTACAATGTGAATTCTTTCGTATTTTGTTTATTAAAATTATTGCCTTTACCTTTTTTTCAAGATTATTTTACTATACAACAAGGCAACTATACTATACTGAATGGGATTTTGCAATAACAATTTTTAGTTTGGATACACGCGCATTTTTGTGAAAATATTTCGGGTGGCCGAATAATTTCTATCGCGACTGTAAGTCGTCGCAGATGGAAAAAGCGCGAAATTTAAAATAAAAAAATGGTTTTCATTTATAGAACATTTTGCCTCATATTTTAGAAGATTCAAAGTACGTTTTAAGCCAAAAACAAAAAATCGATTTCTTGAAAATTCTATAGTGGTGTTACCCCTTAAGCCTGGAATGAGCTGCGGGCGGGCTGGCTCCCGGGCTAAAACTAAAGCATCCGCACGGCAGACAGCATCCGGGGCGGGAGACCCCCCCGGCTGTCTGGAGGGCAGCGGCGGCGGCGGCGGCTGCAGATAGCGACGCTAGGTCAATCACATCACGGTTCGGGATGGGACGGATGATTTGGGCGACGCGCCGCGCCAGGTCGACGACCCCCAGGCCGCGGCGGCTCGCCCAGGCAGGTGGGGCTGCGACGCGGCCCCCGCCGCCCCCGCGGCCCCGGGCGGGTAGTCTCGTAGCGTACGAGACGTACGCGCCGTGCGGCCCTCCCCTCCCGCGACGGAGTACTTTTACGTTAGCGCGCCACCGTTGCCCCGCTCTCCCCCGCCGCCGCGTATCATTCACCCGCTCGGCGGCGGCGCACGCTGGGATAAAACTGTAGTCTTTTACCAAAATCACTCTAGAGATCGGAAAAATGGGGATTTTAGATGGTTTTCTTTAAATGTTCGTTATGAATTTCTCCATAAATTCCTCTGGCCGGATTTTTGATTTTCTTTTGGAAAATATGGGGTTTTCCCCAGTGGCGGTGCGTGATATTTCAGTTAGCCATATCTTGAAAACGACGCATGGGACCCACTTCACTTTTTAGGTGATGACTATACACCTCTTACAGAAAGGATTTATAGTGAAAAAAACCGTCAGCAAAGTTTGCGAAAAAATTTTCAAAAAACACTGGAGCGCTCCCTGGGTTCTCAGTAACGCTCTGTGGGATATTTGCAGTATATATTTTTTCATAATCTAGAAACAAATATAAGGAGACGTTTTTCGATTTGTTGCAAAATATTTTTTTTTCAAAAAGTTATGGCCATTTTAATTTTAATTTTATAGGAGCATTTTGTTTCCCAAAATTAAAATGGCCATAACTTTTTGAAACAAAAATATTTTGTAACAAATCGAAAAACGTCTCCTTATATTTGTTTCTAGATTATGAAAAAAAAATACTGCAAATATTCCACAGAGCATTACTGAGAACCCAGGGAGTGCTCCAGTGTTTTTGAAAATCTTTTCGCAAACTTTGCTGACGGTTTTTCACTATAAATCCTTTCTGTAAGAGGTGTATAGTCATCACCTAAAAAGTGAAGTGGGTCCCATGCGTCGTTTTCAAGATATGGCTAACTGAAATATCACGCACCGCCACTGGGTTTTCCAATGAAAATCGGTGTCAAGTCAAATGTATAAATATTTTTGACTTTTTAATTTTAAAATTTCATTTTACAAATAGCCAACTGATTTGTCAAATGATATTATCCGATTTATTTTTTTTAATTGTTGACAGCTGCTAAATATAATATGTATATAACTGTCAAATATAATAAAATAAACATATTTCTTAAGTTATACAGAAATAAATGCAAGTTTTTAAAGAAAATACGTATAACATACATATAACAAACTTTTTATTCACGTAATTTTCACTAAAATTTAACTATGACAGCTGTCAAAGTAACTGGCAAATTACTTAAGATGCCTGTTATTTATTATTTTCAATACTTAAAGTGCTTAATAGTTCATTTCTAAGGATTTAAGGAACACTGGGCAAGGAATGAGTATCAAATATATTTAGGGTTGCCACCTCGGACTTATGTCTTGCCCGGAGATCTTCAGTCACAGGGCAGGGAGGGAGGAGGGTAAGCGGTATATTTAAACTCCGTAATTTTAAAAAGTGTAAAAAGCTGACATAAGTTTGTTTGATGCAATGGTTTTTCCTCTTTTTTTTATGATTCTCACTATTTGAATGATTTTTAACTGCTTTTTCACCGTCATATTTGTGTGTAAATGTAACACTATATTTCGTGCATGTTGGTTAACCATGACTTATTATTAGGATCCTGTAACCATCTGTCATGAAAACTACAGAGGTAGGATTTTTTTTTCTTTGCAGACGGTTCCATTGAAAAAAGGTATGCTGCACATTCAGTAAAATATTCCAGAGAACTAAGACTTTTATCGCCACACACCTGACAGTGGTTCTCTTTTTTGTGCTGTGAAGAGGTTGTCCTCTTCTTTTATCTATGAGGTTGTCGTCTCCGGTTCGTCCCTTTAAAATAATAGAGAACGACTGACATCGAACGTTGACTCGTTGACCCGCAGGCTGGTAGATGGCGGTAAAACATACATATACATAAACATGTAAACCTGTGTTTACTCTACAGGAATGTAACATCAAAAGTGCGGCATTGTGTCATTTTTTATTTCCCGAATTTTTTTTTAAGTACAATTAAAGAAAATATCTGTAAATCCCCTTGGCCCGGAGAAATTTGCGTAAGGCCGGAGACCCGGAGATCGTCTCCAAGGCCCGGAAACTCCGGGCGAGGCCCGGAGAGGTGGCAACCCTAAATATATTACATAACATGGATGTTATGGGTATGACATGAATAAGGCATTGGATATCAAGGATACAACTTAAATAAAGTTTTGCAATTTCCATCCAATAGTTTTCAGATTCCTTAACATGTATAGGATGTTTTAAATATCTTTCTTCTTAAAAAAATTTGAATATTTTATGATGATTTAAGATGCTTACTTTCACCTTTGACAAAAATTGTGACAGCTGCCAACTAACAGTATATTTATTATTAATTTCTTAACAAGTACCCTCTGTATATATAGAAAATGAATCGTTTATGTATTTATATTTTAAAAATACTTGATAAATATTATTTCCATAGAGTTTACGGAAAAACTGCCAATAGTATAAAGATTAAAGATTTAATAAATATCAATTACGGAACTAACGTATATTAAATCAAGTTCTATATACTTTTTTTGTGTAGAAAATGCAGGATACAAATGCTTATTTTTGATTTTGACAGATCTTTTGATAGCCGTTATCGAACATAATATACACTAATAGAAAAAATTAAAGGGTCAAAAAAGGCTCAGTGAAAAATGGGCTTATCGAGGTCTAAAAAAAAGCAATTTGAAGCTTCAAGTTTCTAGTTTTGAGATATTTCGGCAAAATTTTTTTTAGAGCTACATGTTTGGCGCAATTTTAGGAAGTAGTGTGAGAACAAAATTTTGCGAATTTTTTTTGATTTTTTTTTTCGTCCACGAGCTTGAAAAAAATGTTTCTAACTTAACCATGCTATGGACCGGATAACTTGTTTATTCAGCTTCAATTTGCTTTATTTTTTAAATCTCAATACGACCATTTGCTGCTGAGATATCGAACTTTAAATCAAAAAAGGACCATTTTGTCTTTGATCGACGATAACTTAACAACCAACGGTAGCACAGAAAATCAAAAGGGCAGTTCTGAAAACTGGAATAAACCCCCTACAAGGTTCTGCTGCGATTTTTGAGGAGATTTTTTTTATTCTTGGCATGAATTTGAAAAAACAGGAAAAAAACGGATAATTGATGGTTTTTCAGATCAACGGCTGAAATTCAGACAAAAGGGTCCTTTTTGATTTAAAGTTCGATATCTCAGCAACAAATGGTCGTATCGAGATTTAAAAAAAAAGCAAATTGAAGCTGAATAAACAAACTATCCGGTCCATAGCATGGCTAAGTTAAAAAAAAAAATTTTCAAGCTCGTGGACTTGAAAAAAAGCAAAAAAATTCGCAAAATTTTCTTCTAACACTACTTCCCTAAAATTGCGCGAAACATGTAGCTCTAAATATATTTTTGCCGAAATATCTCAAAACTAGAAACTTGAAGCTTCAAAATGCTTCTTTTAGACCGCGATAGGACCTTTTTTTCACTGAGATACAGCATTCTGAAAAATCACTAAAAATTTGGAAACAATTATTGACCCTTTAATCTTTTCCATTAGTGTATTTGATATTCATTCCTTGTCCAGTATTCCTTAAATCCTGAGAAAATGAACTATTAAGATCTATAAGTATTGAAAATAAGAAATAAATGGCATCTTAAGTAATTTGACAGTTATTTTGACAACTGTCATATTTAAATTTTAGTGAAAATTAAATTTTCACTAAAATTTCACTTTAAATTTATGCCTTATTTTTCTGTAGAACGTAAGAACTAAGTTTATCTTATTATATTTGACAGTTAATTTGGTAGCTGTCAACATTAAAAAAAGAAATCGGATAATATCATTTGACAGATTATTTGGCCATTTGTAGTTTATTTTTTTTTTGTTGGTTTCCGATCAATAGAAAAAATATGACAAATGCAGCACTTTACGATGTTACGCCAAAGACGCCTGAAGGAATACCCTGTAAAGCCGCCATGCCATTTTGTTATTTTTAAAAAAAGAAAAAATGTTTTTCTACTCTTTAAAGCTGTAATAAAAGTAAGTTAAAACTATAAAATGGTGTGATTATTTCATAAAAAAAAATCTTAAAAAAAGACTCATTTTCGGGCGTCCAAAGGGTCCCCCCCCCCCCCCCCCCTTAACACATTTAGGGCCGGTACTTTTTTTATTCCCGATTAAGACCGGATTAACTAACCAGACGCTAAGACTGAAACGTGTACAGTCTAATATACAGTAAGCGGCAGCCTAATGCGGACATAGCCGAATGAAGCATATATATATGAAGGGCAATTATTGATAATTTAACTTCTTTGTAAGTAGAGTAAACATGAGGTGAGAACCAATTGCGATCCAATCGCTAGCGCAGGCGTATGAAAGGCATCCGGTTTGGCGGTAGGGGTGTTTCAGTTAAAATTTGAAATACCATTTTATATTTTATTCTGGTCTAGTGCCTGATTTGAAAAGTGCGTTATTACGAGCGTATTGTAGAAGCATTACATACATTCATAAAAATAAAAATGGATATTTATCACATTGACGAAAGAGTTCAAATAATTAAGTGGTATTTTGGTGGTCGGTCTGTAAGGAATATTAAAGCCATTTTTAACGAAAAATTTCCCAATAGGCGAGTAGAATAAATTCGTCTAACTATGACATAAAAATGTCTCATTTAATATGTTCTTAATATCCACCTATGTACGCATTAGGCTGCCTCTTACTGTATAATGTCTGTATACATTTTCACAGACTTATCGCATTTTCACAGTCTTATCGTCTGATTAGTTAATCCGGTCTTAATCGGGAGTAAAAAGTACCGGCCCTTATTTTGTTATTTTTAGTGCATATAAAAGTTTTTAGTACATTCTTTAAAGAGCGTGCATTTTAATTTTTTTTTCATTTTTATAGTAAACATTCTTCAAATGACGTGATAGTATTTTTAAACTTTTTTTTTTCAATAAGTCGATGCATTTTTTTCTCGACTACAGTCGAATGACCCAACCAACAACCACAGTTTATTCACTTGAAATGTACCTCCGCAGCAAAAAAAAGTTACAGGTGACTGAACTACGAGTGTCTACATTTTATACACACTTTTATGGCTGATGCGACATTCGATTCCGTGTCATTGAAGAGGCATGAGCGAGCGTGTCGCATGACACATATAGGATGTATATTTCGTACCTTTTAAGGCCATACGCCGGCTGTGCAGTTTTCATTCTGCAGAAACGATTCGTAATTGCATTTTCGATGTATGTAGTTTAACAATCTATCAATAGGGACCGGTTAGAAACCGGCCCCGCGTGATTGAGCGGTTTCTTGTATCTATCAACATTTCCAGTATCTTATGGTACTTTAAGAATCTCATTCATTTAGTTCTCGCAGGTGTTTTTTTTTTCTTAGATTCCCGACGGGCAGTAGCCGGCGTACCACTTCATCTCTTTTTCCCTCGACACTGCTAGCTTCAACAGTCAGAAGACATATTTCAGCAGGAGCTCAATGTAGGGTGATTGAAACCGTTCTTTGAAAGTATTAGGGCTCCTAGGGATTATTGATTTTTGAAAATTTTGGCTTTGAGGTCTATGACGAATTTGAAGAACATATTGTCAAGATGGCTGTCAGTGTCGACTTCCTTATTTTAAATGGAATGGGACTTTTTTTATTGCTATTCGATTCTACACGTTTTTTAAGGTATACGAGGTGTGTAAATTAAGTAATGAAACTGATTTTTTTTTAAAATGTTTTTATTCGAATATAATTACAATTCAGTATCGTTTCATTCAAAATAACTTCCTTGGGAAGCCACACAGCGCTGGAGACGGTTCTTCCATTCCTCATAGCAGTGCTGGAACTCATATGGGTCATTGTCATCAAATCGTCTTATGTATTTTCAGTTGCATGTTGAAAACGCCAAAACTTGTGCTGCCTGGTTGATAAATGGGGTTAATGTATTTATATATAATATAAAATGAGGTTATTTTTTTAAAAATTTAATATTAATAACAATAATAATGGAAAGGAACGAAATGAACCCCGGCTTTTGAAATTTATCTCCTCTTGGTTGGTCATTGGTATATGAGTATACAAAAATCGGTCGCAGTTGCCGTTTGCTGGCATATCTGCTGGAGTGCAACTAAGAAAATCTTCCTTATAATATAATAAATCCATTAACCCCATTTATCAACCAGACAGCACAAGTTTTTTCGTTTTCATCATGCAACTGAAAATAAGACGATTTGATGACAATGACCCATATAGTGGAATAGCCTTCAGCTGGTCAGTTACAGTCATTTGAATGTTTTCTATGGTCCCAAAATGACGTCCCTTGAGGTGATTTTTCAATCTCGGGAAGAGAAAACAGTCACGAGGACTCAAGTCAGCGAATAAGGAGGCTGAGGAGCCACAGGAATGTTTTTACTGGCTAAAAACTCGTTTACTGAGACTGTGTGACAAGGCGCATTGTCGTGATGCAACATCCAGTTGTTCTTGATGTTTGGATTCAAATTTCACTCTTCCCCGATCATTCTTGGCATCAAACCACGGTCTGAATGCACAATTGCACAAGATCCCGTATTCTATCGACATTTTCATCGGTTCTTGAATATGAAGGCCTTCCTCTGCGTGGTTCATCTTCAATTGACTCTCTTCCTTCTGAGAATACCTTAAACCACCGAAATACCTGGGCCCTTGAAAAAATAATGTCTCCGTAGGCGTGTTGAAGTTTTGCAAAAGTAAATTTAAGTTGTCTGAGATAGGTTACACCTTAAAGAAATCAGAAGGCATTGTATTTACTATTTTGCATGAACAGTTGTCCATGAGAAAGCTCTGTTCGATGTTGGTATCGCGTTTGCTTACTGTTGACCAAAAACAACAACGTGTTGATGATTCAAGCGCTGTTTGGAGCTGTTTAGGCGAAATAAAAAAGACTTTTTCATGCGATATGTGGCAATGGATGAAACATGTATCCATCACTACACTCTAGAATTAAATCGGCAGTCAGCTGAATGGACAGCAACCGGCGAAAGCCGTCCAAAGCGACCAAAAATACAAAAGTCGGCTGGGGAGGTTATGGCTCCGTATTTTGGAACGCGCGTGGTATAATATTCATCGACTATCTTGAAAAGGGAAAAAGGATCAATAATGAATATTACATTAACACTATTAGCGCGTTTGAAGGACGAAATCACGAAACAACGGTCCCAAATGAAGACGAAAAAGTGCTATTTTACCAAGACTATGCGCCGTGTCACCAAGTCGATCGCAACAATGGCAAAATTACACGAATTGCACTTCTAATTGCTTCCGCATTCACCGTATTCTCCAGATTTAGCCCCCAGCGACTACTGCCTTTTCGCAAATCTCAAAATAGTGCTCGAAGGAAAGAGATATGGATGGCGATCACCTCCTCTAATGAGGAGGTGATCGCCGAAACCGAAGCGTATTTTGAAGGGTTGGACAAATCCTTCTATAAGAAAGGCGTAGACATGTTAGAGAAGCATTGGAATGAATGTAACACTCTTGAAGGAGACTGATGTTGATGAATAAAGTCGAATTTTGCTTAAAAAATATTTTATTAGTAATCCTACGAACTTGTTGGGTGATTTTTATATTCCCGGTAAAATTCCATCACACAATGTGACAGCCTTGACAATTCAATGAAGATATAAACTTAAAATTAAGAATAGAATTACGCCTTTTTTGCTCGGCAAACTTTGATGACGTTGTTTTTAATTGCACGTTATAACGTATGTGCTAAAAGTTTTGGCACAAAATTCATGAACTTAAATCTTAACAATAATGAAATAATATCAAGTCGCCTTTGGTAACAAAAGATTGTTTACTTTGTTGACTGTCAGTCGAGGGTTATTTATTTTGAAGTTTATGCTTTCAAATGTCGTATAAATTAGAAATAAGAAAAAGTATCTATAACTTAGTTGGGCGGGTACCCAAAGCTGAAATATTTCGAATATTCGAGAATGAAAATATTTTTCGCAGAACCATTTATCGAACAATAGCGGAGTGCGAGCAGGGAATACCTTGTTTGAACCTTCCAAAAGTGGAAGACCACGAGTATTTACTGCACAGAGGGAAGAGCGGTTGGTAAGAAGAGCAAGAAACCAAGTTGGGATGTCATCAATTAGACTGGCTCGTCAATATGACACTTCTAAGAGTACGGTATCGTTGACATTGAAGAGGAATGGTCTGAAATATCGAAAAAGACGTAAGTGCCCCAAATACACTCAAGGGCAGCTTCTACGTATACCAAGATGCTGCCGTCAACTGAGACGGGTCGTCTACTTTGCCGATGGCAAGAGCATTATTTTGGACGACGAAAAGTATTTCACTTTGGCGAACTCCGAAATGAAAGGAAATGATGGGTTTTATACAAATAACCTAGAGGAATGCCCTGACAATGTAAACTTTAAGACTAAAGCAAAATTTGACGATAAAATCCTTGTCTGGTGCGCAATTTCTAACAGGGGCATATCCCGACCTTTTGTGGAAGAGTGAGAGGCGAAGCTTTGAACAGTCAGGGGTATATTGAGAACTGTCTTTCCAAATTGCTCCAGTTTGTCCAAGAACATCATGCCGAGGATGATATCATGTTTTGGCCAGACTTAGCATCGTGTCATTACTCTAGAGATACCCAAAACTGGCTTCGTCAACACCGCATACCTTTTGTTCCTAAAAACGCTAATCCTCCTAACTTGCCTCAGGCTCGCCCAATAGAGGATTTTTTGGGCTTTATTGTCGCGGAAAGTTTATGACAGAGGCTGGGAAGCCCTAAACGAACAGCAACTAGAACGTCGAATTTTTGAAAAATTGAGAGAAATTGACGTGAATTCCGTCCAGGGCCTCATGAGAGACTTCCGAAGAAAGTTGCGTCTGGTAGAGGAGTATGGGCCGCTTCACATAATTTGATAGTATAGTTTAGTTAAACATTAAGATGTAGTTTATGATAAATAATTGATGTTAAAAAAATGTTCATTAAAAAAAAAACTGCTATAAATATTTTGTGCCAGAACTTTTAGGACATATGTTAATAATAAAAGTGCATATATGTATATGTAACTATTGTAAATCACATAATTTGGAATACAATCTTATTTGCTATGTGTATTTATGGATGGCCCTGTGTGATTTAATGAGTTGCTGTTCCATTCTCTGGAAATATCTGAGCGTTAACCTGGAAAATACTCTCCCACGCCGAGAATTTACATGAATGGATTCCGCCGTATTTTTTTCGTGCGGCGTACGTTTCAGTCCCATTATAACATTTCTAAATTGCATTTTGATTCAGCCGACTGCAGTTCTACAAGGTTTACAAACGGGCAGCTATTCGCTAGGAGCGTACACGGCTATGACGCTATTTAATTTATTACGAGTAGGAAATTGCGACAATATTAAATAATAATTATAACATACGTTATTTTTTCGTTATGCAAAACTCCGTTTTTCAATTCATGTTATTGCCTTTATAAAAAAGTGTACTGTCTATATAAGGTTAGTACAAAGCCCCGGAACGATCGAATAATTTTGTTATTTGAGACGCAATTTTGTTAAATACACTAGGCGCAGAAATTAAGGAGGTTGGTCTGGAATTGCAAAAATAAAAGTTGATGAAATTGTTGATGATATATATGATAACTTGAATGGGGAGGTTTCCTAAAAAAAAAAAAAAAACTAAATTTGCTTCAAACAATTTATTGTCTGCTAAGGCACAGTTGTCGCTTTAATGCAGTGCGAGCTCGCGCCCTTAACTAACTGATGATGACTGGTGTCGCGCGCTTCCCCGCTCCCTTCGTCTCGGCCGTCCTGACTCAGCATCGCGCCGGAGCCACTCAAGTCTTGTTTATTGTTTATGTTCGGTTGCCGGAGCGGAGCTAGTAGGGTCAAGTGGGGTCACCGCTCATCGCGCCGGAGCCGGAGGTAGTAGGGTAAATAGGGGTCACCGCTAACATATATTCTTCAAGGAATAAAATTATCTTCAGAATTGTTTGGGATTTTTTCACCATCTAGTTTGCGAGAAAAAAAAATCATCAAAAAAAGAAATTTAACATGGGCTCTTATGGGCGTAGGTATTGAATTTGATAAAAACTACGTTTTTAATAATTAGAAAAAATCTGAAACTTTGTACACGCATAGTAATAACGTCTAGGAAGAACATAGATTTACATGGACATGATTGACCAGCTCGGTTGCACGCAATTATCAATTTAATGTTGAGTGTTCCACGCAATCGGGCTGGCGCTCTGTCAATGCGGCAACGCCGCGTCTCCTAATTGTTCATTTTTTCGTTTCTTCCCTGCCTCAACGCCACATTGCACTCTCCGTAATCGTTTTGCCGAAATAAAACGACCTTTCCTACGTAATCTTACAGATTTCTCATTTGATTTATCAAAATTTTCCGCTTGTCCGAACCATTACCGACAAACTTTTTGAGGTTAGAATACTTTATGTCAACAATTTTCGCCGAGTAGCCTAGCCAACTGCGGAAAGCAAACCTTTCAAACCGTTCAGCGTTGCCGTACTTTCCGGCTATAAATCGACTTTTAAAAAAGCGGTCAATAAATTATTTCATTGTCCAAATTTGGTATAATAAATTATTAATTTATCGTGCATTACAAACATACTGCACGCAGAGTTCCATCTTTAAATTAAAAAAATATGACATCAACATTTCGTTTTTGCAAGTTGCAACCCTGATTGCTTATATATGGAAGAAGTAGGAGTTCCCCCCTTGCCCCGCATCTCGGTGATCAACCTCCTTAACCCTTTAACGTCTAAACTACAGTTTTTGTATATCCTCTCTTTAGCAACGTGCCAAGTACAAGAAACGATGGAAAAAAAATCGGAAAATGCATTTCCGATTATTTTTGGGGTGCTCTTTCTAATGGCACTAAAAAATTCATAATATGTGAACCTTATCCTTGTTTTTGGTGATTTAAATTGAAAAGAGCACGATTTTTCAGGTCAATTTTTTTTTGTGAAATGATTTTTGACTGAAAAAAAAGTTTTCTTTCGACAGAAAACTACGGGAAAAGTGCATTCGAGAGTTGTACTGAAAAGTTATGTACTTAGACAAAATTGATTCCAACATGGGGTGTCCAATATCTAGTCCAAAAGGACACATTGTCAGGGAAACTCATATTTTTTTTACTCGAACCTGGAGAACTTTGGGGCAAAAGTTTAGAGAACAAAAAGTGTTCAGATTCATCCAAGGAGGAGAAAAAATTTCTCAACAACAAACTTGACCCAGTTCGACCATTTTCCCGTTAGAAGGTTTCAAAAAATGGTCTTTCCTAAAATTTCACAATCGTTTCCAGACATTTGTGAAAAATACATGTGTTCTTGGCTCATACTTAATAGAGTCTGCGCCAAAATGGCTGACCCCAAATTGTCAATTTTTTCATTTCAATGTTCCAAAAATTGGCTGAAAATCATGTCCAAGAGGTTTTGCAAAAAAAATGCCTGAACTTGTTGACGTTATTTTGTTTGGGGGGGTTCAGAAAATTGCCAATCGGTGAAATTGCCAAATCGTCTTTAAAAATTCTGAAATAATGAGTGTCTTTAATTATACTCAACAAAGTATAATCGTACCAAAAAGGACGATTTTGAATTTTTTTCCTATTTGTTTTATTTATTTTACTATTTCCGATTTGTTCTTTTTTTTGGTCAAACTGTAAAAAAATTGTCAATTCGCCTTAGAAGGGAGACGTGCGAATTTTTTCAGAATTTTCTGTCTTTCCTGCAATTTTGGGTTTCGGCCAATTTTTGGACAGCTATTTTGGCGCAGACTCTTCTAACGGGAAAATGGCCAAACTGGGCCCATTTTTGTTGAGAAATTTGTTTCGGGCTCTTCAAGCGTGGTGTGTAATTTTTTTCAGAATTTTTTGGAGCCATTTTTGGATTTTTGAAAAAATGGCCAAATTGAAAATGGCCAAAACGTGACCAAAAATTCTTAAAAAAATAAGGCGTGCTCCTTGGATGAATCTGAACACTTTTTGTTCTCTAAACTTTTGCCCCAAAGTTCTCCAGGTTTGAGTAAAATAATTATGAAAGTTTCCCCACACAATGTGTCATTTTGGTCGAGATATTGGACACCCCATGTTGGAATTCATTTTTCCTAAGTACATAACTTTTCAGTGCAACTTTCGAATGCACTTTTCCCGTAGTTTTCTGTCGAAAGAATTTTTTTTTCCAGTCAAAAATCATGTTAAAAAAAAAATGACCTGAAAAATCGTGCTTTTTCAATTTTAATGGCCAAAAACGGGGGTAAGGTTCAACTATCATTAGTTTTTTTTTTGGTGCCACTCGAAAGAGCACCCACAAAAATACTCGTAAAGGCATTTCCCGATTTTTTTCCATCGTTTATTGTATTTGGCACAGTACAAGCCAAATATAGAGTACAAGCTACCTCTTTGAGCGTATTTTTCTAAATACCGTTAAATTACTGTATAAGCATTTTTGAAGGTCGTTCATTACAGATCCACTGTCAGATTCTAAAAATTCTGAATGTCGGATCCAATATGGCGGACAAAAATTTCATAAAGTCTTTAATTATAGTGGTTTCTGATTGTGAATGCACGGTAAGATTTTCAAGAATATCAAGGTTATTTTTTAAGTCTTTTTATTTTACCAGTATTTAGAAAAATACTCTCAAAGAGAGGTACCTTGTACTCTGCTTTTGGCTTGCATTTGAATAGATCGGTGAGACACAAACTTCAAATTGTCATATCTCAGTAAAAGAAAAAGAAATCTGGACGTTTCAGAATTGATTTTGAAGAGAATGAATCATACTTTTAGATGCTATTACTAGTTTTGTGAAAACAAAATACCTTATGATGTTACATAACCTCAAATATGTCAAAAACAGTGTTTTTTTCACTTTAGGTTAGGGTATCTCAAAAACCTGATGTGATGGAACAATTCTGAGGCCAGATTCGGATTTGGCACACCGAAAACCTTCGGGAAAGGGTACCAGAGTTTCTGATTCCGAAAATCAGTAAAATTTTGTTGCCTTGTCGGTTTTTCAAGTACAATTAATTGTCTACTACTAAAACGATACTATTCCACGACGGCTTTTGCGTATTATTGATATCAGTTTCCGTTGTTTTTTTTTTTGGCCTCGAGCGTACCAGGCACTCTAAGGCGGTCGCCGATTTTTACGTTCTTCGGTTTTACGATGCTTTCCCGGTGCAGAACAATAAATTTTTGAAAGTTGTTCCCGTTTTATGATCCAGACAAATTTATCTACCACGCCTGGAATTTTAATTGTCTGCGATTAAAAAAGGTCATTTAGCACATCAACAATCGATTATGCGCACCGTCCATGGGCGTCGCGCATATAGGGCGATTTGGGGGGTCAGGATATGGATAACTAAATTCTAAAAATAAAAATAACTAAAAACTAAAATCATAAAACAGCATACTTCAGTAATGGCTGATATTACAGTTTGTAGGTTTGTGCAGCAATCTCCAGAAAATCATCTTAATCATTTAAGATTATATAATCATCAAAAACAGTTTTTGAAATTTAACCCTCCGGAGTTACACTGGGTAAAATTTACCCGAACGGAAGAATATGTGTGTGTGTGTATCTGGAGAGGGGAGAAGGGGGGGGGGGCGTCTGGTTTGTGGATCGAAAAATCAAATAAACATTATTTGATGACAAAATAAGTAAAACAAAATTTCGTAATTTTTTTGCAATTATATTGACTGAAATAGACATAAAAACGAAAAAAATACGTTTTTGAAAATACCGATTTTCAGTCGCAAAAATTAATCGGAAAAATTTTTTTTTAGCCCACAATGACCTATACAGCCTTAAAGTACATGTCTTTAGATTTAAAATGACCACCTATTAAAGTGCTTTATATCTTTTTTTCAAGGAGATACAACAGTTTGAAAAAAAATCAATTTTCAAAAAAGTATTTTTTATATTTTGTTAAATACTTAAAAAATTATTAAATTAAGAGCAAAACAAACTGTGCAGTCGTCTTTCTGAGATTCTGGCGATGAATTTGAAAAAAAAACAAACGACTCAAAAGCTTGCTTTGACTCTTAATTATAAGCGTTTGAAAATTCCCCGAAAAAAATCACCCAGTGTAACCCCAATGTTATGTGGCATAGACATCGACATATAGAACTGGACTGGTGATTGACGACTGCGTATCCAAACTCCAGTAGAAAGAGAGGGAAAACCTTGGTGACATATTTTTCTCTCTCTAACGCTCTATGATTGGTCGTTGACTAAATACGTTTCCACCCGGCAGTGCCGTATCTTGAAAAATAATATACCCGTCGGCAAGTAAACAAGGACAGAGATGTTGTCCATGTTTTCCCTCCTTCACCCTACAAGGTGTGTAAATTAAGTCATGAGGACTGTTTTTTTTATTCGAATATAATTACAATTCGGTATTTTTACTTTAAAATAATTTCCTTGGAAAGCCACACAGCGCTGGAGATGGTTCTTCCATTCCTCATAGCAGTGCTGGAACTCGTATATACTGGAATAGCCTTCAGCTGGTCGATTATAGCCGTTTGAATGTTTTCTGTGGTCCCAAAATGACGTCCCTTGAGGTGATTTTTCAATCTCGGGAAGAGAAAAAAGTCACAGGGCCTCAATTCAGGCGAATAAGGAGGCTGAAGAGCCACACGAATGTTTTTATTAGCTAAAAACTCGTTTACTGAAATGGCTCTGCGACAAGGCGCATTGTCGTGATGCAACATCCATTTATTATTGATGTTTGGTCTCACACGCATTACCCTTTTTCGAAGTTTTTCAAGAACCTCTCTGTAAAAAGAGTTGATTTACTGTTTAACCTGGAGGCACAAACTCTTTGTGGACAATTCCCTGGCTATCAAAAAAGCAAATCTGCATGCATTTGATCTTCGACTTGCTCGTTCTTGCTTTTTTGATTCTTGGAGAGCTTGAAGTGTGCCATTCCATGCTTTGGCGCTTGGTTTCCGGGTCGTACTCAAAAACCCAAGTCTCATCACCAGTAATGACACGTTCCATAAAATGGGGAACATTTTCAATCGATTCCAAAAAATCAAGACACCTTTCTCTCCTGATGACCTCTAATTCCTGCGAAAGTTTTTTTGGAACCGTTTTTGCGCAGATCTTTCTCATCCTCAATTCGTTAGTCAAAATCTGATGAACAGTGGTGTGATTCAAATTAACTCTTCCCTGATCATTGTTGTCGTCAACTGTCTCCGTAGGCGTGTTGAAGTTTTGCAAATGTATCCCTTGCGCTGACTCCAAGTCTGAAGTTGACTGTTGCTCAAAATTAATGTCAGTCATTTTTAAAACGCACTAGAAAAAAACCGGTTTAGGAAAACAGTCACAAAGCACAAACAAATGACTCTAACAAGTTCAAACTTGTACTGAAGGTGCATTACATGTTAACCTACCATCCTTCCTAGTTCCGTCTCCGCAGTGTTGCTAGATCGGGCGCTACGTTGCCAGTCTCATTACTTAATTTACACATCTCGTAAGTCTCAAGTTGCTGATAAGACGTAAAATTTCACAAGCTGTAATTCTATCAGAAGCAAAAAAAAATAATCGCTTCTGTGGTACAAAAAATCATCACAACTGTTTTCGAATTTATTTAAAAAATAATACAAAATAAAATTTTACAAGCTATGTTTCGTGTGTGCCAAGAAAAAGAAATAAAAGAAGGCGATTATTTATTTATAATTGCAGATGATTAGAATGATGAAGATCGTCTTTCTCTCTGTTTTAAGGGAGAATGCCTTGTACGCCTTTTTTCCGTTTTGCTTCTGTTCTAACCCGATATTAAAACCGCATACGACGGCACTGGTTACGCCTTATTTCTGTTTGTCGCAGAGGAAATTTTATCGAATTCCAAGTACCGTCATACATGCATACATATAGTTATAGTTCTTACACTCCCCTTTATGTTTTACTGCTTCCACTAAGCCATCAATGTCTTGTCGTCATTTTTTTCACTTAACGAAGAACAGAACGAAGCTGGTATTGTAATACCACGAACGAATTGAGTTCAGATTTAGATACTAAATGAACTTCGGAGCGTAAGTCGGCGATGGCATCCGAATAAGTGACGTTAAATTGTTATGAAAATTGAATGTGAGAATTAAGTTGTTATGAAAAATTAATTTCAAATGAAAATTTGAAATTTAAAAATTGTTTTTTTAAAAATTTCAAAACTTCCGTGTGCCTTTTTCTACTAATTTTTCCTACCATTAAAAAAACTTTATGAACTTTTACTACCAATTTTTCCTGCTCTTTTTTGTACTTGTATATTTAAGCATCAACCAATATATTTTAAAATATATGTTTTTAAAACTGTCTCTTTTTTTAATGTTGAAAAAATAAGTTTGTAAATACTGAATAATGTTATAACAATCTGGCATCAATGCGCTCTTTCAAATACAAGTAGCCCAGAATTATGGGATGCATATTTGTAAATCTGTAAATATTTCGAATCATACAGGGTGCTCTATTTCATGTGATCGCTACCTAACTTCGTTGTTTTAAGTAGAACACTCAGAGTATTTGTATATTTTTGTATACTCCACTAAATTATATAAAAGGGGCAATATATAAAAGGGGCCAATATTATTTACATAATTTACTGACAACAATGACACAACGAATGTAATACAAATTTTACAATAATATAAATAAAAAACTATAGGCAACTAATAAAAAACAATAATATGGTACCAATTCAAACATGTCGCAAGCAAATTTTGCTTTTTTTTTTTAACCCCACCATCGTCACAAGAATTATTATCTTGATGTTTTTTTTTCTGGGACGTTGTTGAAAAAAGTAACTTTAATTTTACCTCACTTCCAACTTATGGCAAAAATTTGGATATAAATCAGGAGGAAGCTCTGTACTTTTGTACTTATTTTGTCAAACCATTCAGTTTTAATTGTTTTTATTAATGCCTTTCTATTTTTCCATTAAGTGTTTGAAAGACTCCACCAATAAGAGTTGCCGATTACTTCCCGTCTTAAGTTGACCCTCCTTGTAGGCTAAAATTTCGTCTCGCATAAAAAATCGAAAAAAAAAAAAAACAACCGCTCGTCTAGACGCGAATAACTGTCCCACGATCGCTTTGTCCCGCATTATTTTGTGCTTCAAATCGTTAGAATATCCAGTAATATCGGATCTTAGCAGCTTAACTGTTAACGGGTTGGGTAAGAAAGATGCCCGATGACCTGACGGTTTTAGCAATTTTTTCTTATACAGGGTGTCCCAAAAATCAACGTCAAATCAAAAGGGGGTTACAGATCAGGTCTTGACTGGACACGTGAGAAAAAAAATGGATGAAAGAGTCTTAGTTCTCGAGATATAGTCACTTTTGTAAAATTAATGAAAAATCGCTTTTCTACGTCAATATTTTTGTGCAACATCTTCAAATGAAGGCCGATTGTTGATCATTTTCATTATATCAAGGTAATCATCCTGCCGCATGAATAAACTATAACATTTTACAAAAAGTTTTGGTTATTAAAAGTTTTATTATCACCCAACTTTGACTATTCACCTTTTGTAAAAAAATTACTACATGAAATCTACAACTGTCCTCACAAGTTGGCACATCCAACGCAGATTCCAAAATGGTAATAAAATCAGTAGCTTTAATTGTTAAATAAAAGATGTTGCTAGTGAGTCACATTGAGTCATCACTCATCAATTTCGAGGTAGTTTCCTTATCTTGAAATTCGATGTAAATTTGCAAAAAATGCTACAGCTTTGAGTGTTACTTCCTTTTTACAAAAGAAGCTGAGGTGGAGCGTGATACCAAAAAGGGAATGAATGGGATAGCGCTTGAAGCAGCATTGTGATCCAACTGATCTCATTCCTTGGTCAGTACGCTTCACTATTCCATTTGTACTCTGGACCATTACTAGCGTAAACAAAATCCAGTTACAAAGCCAGGTCAGTAATACAAACAGAGCAGTGAAACGTACGGACACAGGAATGAGGTCGGTCGGGTCACAATGGTCCATTTGCATATCACACTCCTCTTCGGCGTCTGTGGTCAAAAGGTAGTAATATTCAAAATGGATAATAAGTGATTCGAGTTTGGTGACTGGCTGATGTTGATTAAAAATAACTTTTTTTGTTTAACAATTAGCTATTAGGATAATTGTAGATTACATATTGTACGGTTTTTATAAATGGTGGATAGCGATGATGATCATCAAAACCCTAAGAATGAATTTCAATTTTTTTTCTACCGCGCTATTTTTTCGACGCGCGTTTCGCCAACTAAGTTGGCATCTTCAGGAGAAGATTAAAACCTACACACTTGCATTATTTATACTAAATTTGTTACGATTCAGTGAACCGTAACATCTGTCTTTGTTTATCAGAGCAAACAGTGGGTATCGGACCATTGTCCTTATTCATACTACTGTTACACTTAATGATTTCTAAACTTTCAAAAGCATCCAACTGTCTACTGTTTCTTACATTTCTAATTAATTTTAAATTATTTATGTCTATCCTATGGTTGTTGTCAAAAGTGTGTTGGGCAACACAAGATTTTCCGTTCTGCCATATTTCAAATGAGCCATGTGTTCTTTAAATCTAGTCAAAATATATATTTTTGTTTGCCCAATATACTTTTGATCACAGCCTTTACAACTTATTTCGTATATTCCTGACTTTTCGTTATTGCCGATTTTGTCTGAGGTGCCCAAAAGCGCCTGTAGTTTATTTTTAGAATTATAAACCAAATTGATATTAATATTTTTAAAAATGTTATCTAGTCCGCGGGTGAATTTAGGTTCATATGGTAACGAAACAAATTTCGAATTGTCAGGATCTCTACGAAAAGTCGTGGAATTGTACAGGGTTTTATTGAGTACGGACTGAGTAACCGTTATTCTTAGCTATATTCTTAATTGTTGCTCATGTTCAAACCTCACATTACTGAGGAGGAAATTTAACAAACGGTGAATTAGAAAATTAAAACTTGCCATTCTATGGTGGTATGAATCGTTGGGAATATATCTAAGAGTCGCGGTTTCTTTCCTACATACATATGTATATACATCAAACTCTAACTTATTTTCACTATTTCTAATAACTAATACATCTAAAAATGGTAACTGTTCATTGTGTTCCATTTCATATGCAAATTTTATGGTAGGTTATTTAATTTATCAACAAAATTATCTAAACTAATTGATTTTGTATCAAATACCGCGAAGATATCGTCCACATACATACCTGAACCAGACTCTAGGGAAATTCTCGAATTTATCTTTTACTGCTGTCTTAAATTTATTCCAGGAAAAAGTGACTGCATCCATATGTACATATGTATATCTCGAGAACTAAGACACTTTAATCAATTTTTTTCGTTGCATATCCGGTCAGGACCTGGTCTGTAACCCCCTTTCGGTTCGACGTTGCTCTTTGGGACACCCTGTATACTCGCACTCTTTTCCCATACTTTTGACCGGTATACAAAAAAGGCATAAAGGCAAAAGGCCGGCCGCGTTAGTCAGCGAGCAGCTCTTTGTTGCCGACCGAAGGAATATAGTCGTAATGACGTCATCGGAAATACTTGAGATTGCAACGCAGAAGAAAGTCGCTGCGGCCAGGGCGGTACTCCCAGGCATTCCACGAAATTATCGTTCTAAGACGAGAACGTTCGAAAGTCCCATTATGAAGGCCGAATCTAAAATTTAGTCCTATATTTTTATTTTTCGGTATCAAATGAAATCGAGTTGCAAATAATTCCGATCTTAACATGGCTCTAAAAGGCCAAGCTATCGTGTCCTGTTTAGTGTAAAACCGAACTACATGTACAGGGTGTTCCATTAACAAAGAGGTGCAGCAAAAGTGTAGGTTCTTTTGGGTACAAATATTGCGATTTAATCGAACTTACTTTAGTCTAAAAGTTAATACTAACAAAGACACAATGACATGTCAGCAACAACACACTAGGATTGCAGCTTGCGAAAATCTGCGTCTAATAAGACCAAGTTGAAGATAACATGTCGATTATGTTAAAAGATTTAAAAAAAAGGTTAGTTTTTTATTTAAAAAAAGGTAATGTATCCGAAAATATTATATCGTTTTCGAAGACTCTTATTAAAGGAACATTTTTAGAGTATCTATCTGATTAACTGAGCCATTTTGTTTTTTTTGCCTAGACGAAAATGCAAAAAAACCATGTACGCCACACATAACTGTCTGTCTGCTCTGACTGACTGTCGAACTTAGAAACTCTAACAATTCTAACGCATCAAAAACGGCTCAATTTATGTCATTTTACTACTTTTTACCAGATATATTTTTTCCAACGTATTTTGACCCGCTGATCATCTTGATATGATCTGAATTTGTCTTACACACGCCAAGTCTCAATTTTGTCATTGAATCGCCTCATAAACCTTCAGTCTACAGTTTTCCAATATTCAAACATTATTTCCGACGTATTTGAGTATTTGACTTGAGCACTGAGTCAGAAAATCTTGTCCAATCTTCACCTCAGTTCTTGAATTTCTAAATAATATATGTACAAACTTTGAGTCCGAATAGAAATCAAAACAGTTTTTCCTAACGTCATAAATTGAGTCATTTTTTGGGGCTGTTTGCCCCCAAATATTGATAGTTGTAGATCATTAATTCTTTTCGCCCAATTTTGCAGTACATTTTCGATTATTTGTGGCTCTATTGCACGAATAACTCGATTGAGGTTTTTTCCAGTGCGTCAATTGTTTGTGGATCGTTGGAGTAACAACGATCCTTATCATGTCCCCATAAAAAATAGTCCAACGGTGTTTAAATCGCAGCTGCGCGATGGCCAATTAATGTCTCCAAAAAATTCGGTTACCGAATTTAGTGTTCAAAAAATCGATTGTTTCACGGCCTGTGTGACACTTTGCTCCATCCTGCTGGAACCAAAGCTCGTCCAAGTCCAAATCGTCCAATCGCGGCCACAAAAAATCAGTTAACATGTCTCTGTAACGCATTCCATTTACTGTAACGCTGTTGCCATCTTCATTTTGAAAGAAGTACGGACCAGTGATGCCACCACTCCAAAACCCACACCAAACAGTCACTCTTGCAGGATGCATTGGCTTCTCTATGACTACGTGTGGATTTTCGGAACCCCAAATCCTACAGTTCTGTTTATCAACATGTCCTCCAAGATGGAAATGAGCTTCGTCCGAAAAAATGATTTTTCGATTGAAATCGGCGACATTTTCAACTCATTTAAAGCCCACACGGAGAAGCGATAACGAAGTGGATGGTCATTTTCCTTTATCTCTTGAGTAAGTTGCAACTTGTAAGCAAATAATCCGAGGTCTTTATGCAATATTCTCCTCAGAGAAGTGCGACTGACATTTAGTTGTTGTGCTCTGTGACGAGGTGAGGTTCTTGGGTTTTCACGCACACTTTGGGAAACAGCAGCAATTCTTTCAGCTGTGCGCACCAGACGAGCACGTGGATGCCAGTTTCACGAACTTTCCTTAAGAACTTTCGTATACCAGGAGCTTCATTTCGACCAAAAATTATTCTCAATTTTCTCACTGTTTCTGCAACACAGCATTCACTTTGGAAATAATTTTTCAATATTTCCCAACGTTGTTCATGCGTAAAACGATCCATTTCTTACAGCGGAAGTTAGACACCACATATATGTCAAATGTAAAGCGCGTCAGTGTCGGCAATGTAGAAATAACACTCAGTTTAAAAAAGAAACCAATAGATGGTCCACCCTTTAGAACTCAATAAACCCCAGGATCAGGTTCAGAATCGACAAAAATATAGGAAAACACATGTTGATTACATTATACACATTATCAAGCCTTAGTAGAGCATTTTACTTATTTTACAAACATTTGCGATTTTCCGGCAATTTCGCCAAGTCGAAAAAAACAAAGATCTTTGTTCTCGACAGTCAAGGATCGAAGCAGCCTTCGAAAAGTGGGTGTGCGAATACCTTGCTGCTGACTTGACGTGTAGTTGACAGCTATATGATGCATTTCGACCGTCTAAACATGTATATTTTGACCGTCACATTGGGCCAGTCCGACTCTGCTCGTGCTCTTGAGCGGCCGCTCTGCAGCGTCTCAGGAATGCAACGCGGAGCACGTCAGAGCCATATATGTATGTAAGTAAGTATGTTAAGTAAATATTAAAAGCATCACCAATAACTCGCCTACTTTGCACTTTACCACTAGGATCCTAATATAACCTCTAAACAGCTTGATGTAATCGGAAAGGCAGTTATCTGACATGACAACATAAACGATAATGGAAGAGCAAAAGAAAGGTTGGGAACGTTATATTGCATTATTGATTATTGGTATTATTACCCGCGTTATGTTATGTTATTTATTGTTATTGGATGCCATTGACTGAATTCCAGAGTCGACGTTTAAGGCTTGAAGACATCATGAGGTCATGCTTTTGTATAAAGGGCGCAGTTTCCGGGATACAGGGCGTTTGTTTTACCTTAATATAACAAAGTTTACTCTTGGAGAGCTTCCTGTAATGCATTGTTTTTTATATTTTGATAACACTGTGCCATATTTTATATACACAAAGCATAAAAAAGAGGGAAAAGAAGAGCTAGACAATTAAAACATCCTCCTTCACAATTGGTCGTACCAATTGTGAAGGTACTCAAATAACCGAAAAATAAAAAACTATACACTGAATTTTTTTTTTTGATAACGTGTTTTTGACAAAAAAGTAAAGGTTTTTCAAGAACCTCTCTGTAAAACTGTTGATTTACTGTTTGGCCTGGAGGCACAAACTCTTTGTGGACAATTCCCTGGCTATCAAAGAAGCAAATCAGCATGTACTTGATCTTCGACTTGCTCATTCTTGCTTTTTGGGTCTTGGAGAACTTGAAGTATGCCATTCCATGCCTTGGCGCTTGGTTTCCAGGTCGTACTCAAACACCCAAGTCTCATCACCAGTAATGACACGTTTCATAAAATGGGGATAATTCTCAATCGATTCCAAAAAGTCACGACACATTTCTCTCCTGATGTCCTTTTGGTCCTGCGAAAGGTTTTTTTGGAACCATTTTTGCACAGATTTTTTCTCATCCAAAATTCGTTAGTCAAAATCTGATGAACAGTGGTGTGATTCAAATTTAACTCTTCCTCGTTCATACTTGTCGTCAACCGACGATCTAAACGCACAAGATCCCGTATTATATCGACATTTTCATCGGTTCTTGCGTGGTTCATCTTCAATCGACTCTCTTCCTTCTGAGAATGCCTTAAGCTACCGAAAAACTTGGGCTCTTGAAAATACACTGTCTCTGTAGGCGTGTTGAAGTTTTGCAAAAAGGGTCTTTTGCGCTGTGTCCAAGTCTGAAGCAAAACCTGACAGCACACCATTGCTCAAATTAATGTCACTCATTTTTAAAACGCACTAGAAAAAACAGTTTACGAAAACAGTCACAAAGAACAAACAAAATGACTCTAACAAGTTCAAACTTGTACTGAAGGTGCATTACATTCTAACATACCGCCCTTCCAAGTCCCTTCTCTGCAGTGTTGCTAGATCGGGCCCTACGTTGCCAGTCTCATTACTTAATTTACACACCTCGTAATGTGGATAAGAGATCCTCACGAAATTTCAGAAGTTTGGAGAGATTGTTCTATGACTACGTTTTTTTTTATAAATAAATTAATTTAAAGTTTAGGGCAATTCTTAATTAAACGCATACGATCGAATATCATTTTTTTTTGGAAACTTGTCAGCAAATTTAAAACCACTGATTCAATTTTCGACCGCAAGTATAATAAATGAATACATAAAAGGGCACTGTAATCCTCTCATTGTTGGCATTCAGTTACGACCCGCTTTAAAGGAAAATGAGAAGAAAATCTAGAAACAAAAGCACAAAGTGACCTTTTGTTTCCCGTTTGTCGGTATTGTGATTGCGAATTACATGTATTTATGTGGATTCTTCTGTGGATTCTTCATGGGACTGAGAAATCGGAGAAAATACCAGTATATGATTTGTAATAACGAAAATTTCCACTGCGAAGGGAATGTCGCGTCAAGATCAAGGTCGTTATGCTATGATTATTTTCAAACTATGATAATAATATTTTCTGTAATCCTGTAGTTCAGATGTTAATTTGCAAGTAACTGTACTATACCGGAATATTCAACGTAGAAACTCGGGAGTATCTGGAAAGTTTTACACGAATGCCGAAACATCCTCAGGAGTTTAATAAAGTTGACTTATCCTGGAGTGGGTACTGGAACCTTCGGCGTAGAAACAAAAAACTGGACGTTTTCTACGAAACACCGAACTACTATACTTTTCTCGACGCGCGTTTCGCCAACTAAGTTGGCATCTTCAGGAGAAGGCTAAAACTTTATTAAAAAAAGAGGATTAAAAGATTAAAACTATTAAAAAAAAACAGTTTTAAACTTGTCCTGAAAATGCCAACTTAGTTGGCGAAACGCGCGTCCAGAAAAGTATAGTAGTTCGGTGTTTAAACTGTTTTAAAAGATTAAAACTGTTTTAAAAGTTTTAATCTTCTCCTGAAGATGCCAACTTTGTTGGCGAAACGCGCGTCGAGAAAATTATAGTAGTCCGGTGTTTCGTGGAAAACGTCCAGTTTTTTAAAGTTGATTTAATTTAATGTTACAATTGTCATGATGCCGTTAGAAATGTACGAGGCGCGTTCATAAACTAAGGGCCCTTTGCTTATATATAAATATTGGCGCTTCGAAGCACAGTTTTACTACTGCAGCGCCATCTACTGACTCATTGCGAAGCTACAGCGTCATTTGTTTTGATTCTGAAGTCGTATTG
Organism: Aromia moschata; assembly: GCA_029963805.1. NCBI lineage: Eukaryota > Metazoa > Arthropoda > Insecta > Coleoptera > Cerambycidae > Aromia > Aromia moschata. The sequence goes on from JAPWTK010000445.1 coordinate 27,968, forward strand.
TTGTCCGTGAATGCAAAGAACAATGGCCGCGAAAATCGTTGATCCCGCCAACTGTGAAGTGCGTTCTGTGATTCGTTTCTTATGTGCAAAAGGATCATCGGCTGCTGAAATTCATCGGGAGTTATGCCTGGTTTACGGACCTACAGTTATGAGTGAAGGAAAGGTTAGACAATGGTGCCGTGATTTTAAAAATGGCCGAACAAATGTCCATGACGAAGAGCGGAGTTATGGACATTTGTTCGGCCCAGTATCCAGACCGATGAAATCGTTTCACAAGTGGACCAAACACTGAGATCTGATCGTCGATTGACGATTAGTGGCCTGGCTAACAAATTTCCTCAACTTGGACGCACTACTGTTTACAATATTGTCACAGAAAACCTCGCATACCGCAAATTGTGTGCAAGGTGGGTACCAAAAAATGCTCACCGACCACCACAAAGAGCAAAGAATGTCTAGTGGACGAAAGTTTTTGGCCCGTTATCAACAAGATGGAGATGATTTGTTTTCTCACATTCTTACTGGGGACGAGACGTGGGTATCCTACGCCAACCCAGAAACAAAACTGCAATCATGCAGTGGCGACACTCATCTTCACCAAAACCGAAAAAGTTTAAGCAAACTCAGTACACAAGTCGAAAATTGATGGCTACAGTTTTTTGGGACAAAGACGGTGTTCTTTTGGTTGATTTCATGGAACGTGAGACAACAATTACAGCTGACGTGTACTGCGAAACGCTCAAAAAATTGAGACGTGCGATCCAAAACAAACGCCGCGGGAAACTGTCATCTGGCATAATCCTCCTCCACGATAACGCGCGTCCTCACACTGCTGCCAAAACCAATGAGAAAATTCAAGATTTTCGTTGTGAACTTTTTGACCACCCACCGTACAGTCCCGACCTTGCACCTAGCGACTACTTCCTCTTCTTGCATTTTAAACAGTGGCTCGGTGGACAACGTTTTGAAACCGAAGAGGGACTCAAAAACGCCGTTGTCATCTGGTTCAACTCTCAGGCGGCAAGTTTCTATGCAGAGGGGTTAAAAAAGCTGGTGCAGCGGTACGAAAAATGCTTAGAAGTGAACGGCGATTATGTAGAGGAGTAAAGTAAGAGTGTACCTAACTAAATATGACAATAAAATTTGTTTCTTATGAGTACATTTTTTTCTGTGACCAAACGGCCCTTACTTTATGAACGCGCCTCGTACATATACTCTGATGACACAGGTTTACAAAAAAAAAGTTGTCTGGATCTGGGGTCAGATCATACGTTTCTTATGTATTTTTCGACGCTGAATTCGAATCTATTTTTAGTTTTGCTCTATCACGTCAGGATTTTGAGATATCCTAGCCTAAAAGTACAAAAAAACAAGGTTTTTGGACATATTTGAGGTTGTGTAGCTTTGCGATTTTTTTTTCTCGAAAATCCATGCGTGGGATATTAAAGTACAAGTCTGTCGTTGAGTTTGCACAAATATCAATTTTTTTCGCCGAGATATCGAATTTTGAAAATCTGTCTGTTCATATCATATCTCTCCCTATACATATAATTAGTACGAAAACCTAATTGTCATTATTTAAATTGCAATATCTCAGCGAAAAAGATATTTGAGCAAACTCAATGGCATTTTAAAGGTGAATATTTGTATTGTAAGATCCGTCAATAGACCTCGCGGATGTTCATCGGTGAACCATCCTGGAACAAGTCAAAGGACTTTATAAAACTGGGCAGAAACCAGCTGAGATGGATAGTAGGACTGTTTACGGGACACTGTCCACTCATGCGACATCTTACGACAATCGGGGTGAAAAATGATCCCGACTGTAGAAGGTGCGGAGAGGAGGAAGAAACCTCCCTCCACATATTATGCGAATGCCCGGCGCTGGCAGCTATAAGGTATTCGAACTTTGGGGCCATAACAATAGAACCAAAAGAAGTGACAGACGCTCCATTAGAAACTGTCCTTAAATTTCTTAAGGAAACAGGACTAATGGAATGACTAGACTATGGGGGCACAATAAGCATCGCTTAAGTGCACAGGGCACGTACCTACCCCATACGCAATCAATCAATCAAGATCCGTCACATGATTTTTTTGAAAAAAAAAATTCTCGAAGCTATATAACCTCAAATGTATATATGTCAAAAAAACGTGTTTTTGCACCTTTTACGGTTACAATATCTCAAAATCCTGGCGCCAAAACTAAACTGGATTCGAATTCAGCGTCGAAAAATATATAAGAAACGTATGTATAGTCTGACCCAAGATCCAGACAACTTTTTCGCAGGTTAAAAAAAAAGAAAGTTGTCTGGATCTGGGGGTCAGACTATACATACGTTTCTTATGTATTTTTCGACGCTGAATTCGAATCTATTTTTAGTTTTACTCTGAGAAAAATACATAAGAAACGTATAGTCTGACCTCAGATCCAGACAACTTTCTTTTTTTAACCTGTGTCATTTTTGAGAACAAATGTGTCGAGTCGTCGGCACTGAAATATCCAGTTTGGAAGAAAAAAGTTACTACAATTTAATACATATGTACATATATGTGTGTAAAATGTAAGTCCATCGCGTGCAGCAATCATGGCATTTACATTTAGGTATGTAAATGATTTGATACATTATATTTTACATATACATATATTAAGTTGTGAATGACGACAAGAGATCGTATCATTCCAAATCTCTAAGATTTTTTTGCCTTCCCATGGTTTTATTTGAAATATAAAATTTGCGTCGCTCTGATTCCATTTCAGTTACTTACTATAAAACAGGCATTGTTCAATGACTGTTTCGAGACTGTCAGATTGAAAATGAGTTTTTGGTGCTTGGTGCGAGATTTTTCCGTCAAATATTTACATATCTTGTCCACGATTTCATCAATGAAAACCAGATTTCCGACACCATTCCTTGCTACCCAAGACCATCAATGAATAGCCATCGTATTTGACAATTGATTTCAAGTTTTTCATTTGTAGTTCAGCATTTTTCGTTCGCCACACAAAACGTCAGCCATTTGATCCGAAAAAGTTAATTTTTTTTATCATCCCATATTATAATTGTTTCGGTTCCAATGGCAGACATTTTGTATGGTGAACTTAAATTAATTGATAATTAATAATTAACCTTAAAATTAATTGTCAAGTACGATGGTTCGTTGATGGCCTGGTCTTGTGATTTGGTGTTCTGTTAAAAAAAATTCTCACAAACACCATTCAGATACAACTAGTGTAGTGTAATTTTTTTGTACATAAATATCAATTATTATAAATGCTACGAATATCACATGTATTCAGTGCTGAAGTATTTGTAACCCTGTTCGTAGGATTACTCTTTCTAGGTGATTTTAAAAGTTCATTGTGTTTTGCTTTTTGTTGAATTAGAAATTGAATTAGGTAACCGTAGAATCATTCTAGTTTAGGGCTACTGCTACAAGCTAAAACAATATATTGGACGGTGGTTTTAATTAATATTAACAGAAACCTTATTGTCATTATAACACACCCCTTTCAATAGACGAGTGTTTAGTTTTTAGCCAGTAAAAACATTCCTGTGGCGCCTCAGCCTCCTTATTCGCCTGACTTGAGTCCTTGTGACTTTTTTTTCTCTTCCCGAGATTGAAAAATCGCCTCAAGGGACGTCATTTTGGGACCATAGAAAACATTCAAACGGCTGTAACCGACAAGCTGAAGGCTATTCCAATATAAGAGTTTCAGCACTGCTATGAGGAATGGAAGAACCGTCTCCAGCGCTGTGGGGCTTCCCAAGGAAGTTATTTCTAAGGATACAATACTGAATTGTAATTCTATTCGAACAGAAGAAATTTAAAAAAATCAGTCTCATTACTTAATTTACCCACCTCGTACGACACTAATAACAGCATGGATTAGGCCCTGAAGAAGGGGAAATAAATCTGCGATGCGTTGGCAAAAATCAAATAGTTGTTATTATTTCCTGGACCTAAAATCCAACAAACTAATAAAGAATAATGTCGCCAAATTTTCCACAAATATAGAAAATTTATTTCTAATACCTATTTTGACATTGCCAGAATTGCCCACCTGTTCCTGAATTCGTATGACGTATTTATTTAATTGCCATTATTTCGATGTGGATGAATAACTCACAAAATTCCAAAAACAACATTTTCCAGATCTTAACTTATAAATGAATGCTCGAGTATGTCCCGTGTAGACTAAAAAGGAACGTAACAGGAGCAAAGTGCTGGTGATCCGCAGTGCGACATTTTAACATCATTATTTAGTGGCTGATATCGACCGGGCGGGGCCGTTGCAGTTTTCGGGTGCACTAACCATGGCAATTTCGACTGCATCGCACCTCTTGCACTTTCCTGAATTGTCGTCTTCCATTTGCGACGTTTCTAAATTTTTAATACCGGTGTCGGCCGCAGAATTAAAAAAAAACACGATTCTGTAAGATAGCAGGTATCATTTTACTAATCATTATTATTTTTGATCAGCGGTATTGAAAATAAGGGTGTTTAGTTGGAAGGGACTCGTCTATCACAAGGTGGAGGGTTAATTTTATGGATTAATACTAGAGTCCTGAACTGGGTACTGGAACTTTCGGCGTATAAACAAGAAACTGGACGTTTTCCACGAAAGATCGAGCTACTATACTCTTCTCGACGCGCGTTTCGCCAACTAAGTTGGCATCCTCAGGAGAAGGTTAAAACTAAATTTTAACCTACACACTTGCACTATTTATACTTAATTTGTTGCTACGGTTCACTGAACCGTAACATACGTCTTAGTTTATCAGAGCAAACAGTGGACTGGTGGTTATCGGACCATGGTCCTTATTCATACGACTGTTACACTTACACTTACAGTCTACTGTTTGTTACATTTCCAATTAATTTTAAATTATTTATGTCTATCCTATGGTTGTTGTCAAAAGCATGTTAGGCAACACAAGATTTTTCCGTTCTGCCATATTTCAAATGAGCCATGTGTTCTTTAAATCTAGTCAAAATAGATCTTTTTGTTTGCCCAATATACTTTTGATACCAATATTTACAAATGATTTCGTATATTTCTGACTTTTCGTTGTTGTCGATTTTATATTTGGGGTTGTCCAAAAGCGTCTGTAGTCTATGTTTAGAATTATAAATCAAATTGAAATTAATATTTTTAAAAACTATCTAGTCCGCGGGTGAATTTAGGTTCATATGGTAATGAAACTAATTTCGAATTATCAGTATCTCTACGAAAAGTCGTGGAATTGTACAGGGCTCTTTTAAATTTATGCTTCTTGTACTAAAACTTAAACTTGTACTAAAGGTGCATTACATGTTAACCTACCGCCCTTCCAAGTCTCGTTTCCGCAATGTTGCTAGATCGGGCTCTACGTTGCCAGTCTCATTACTTAATTTACACACCTCGTATAACCACAGCGAACAAGACTTTCGGAGACAACTATACAAACTTATCTGATGCTACAAAGTTTTTACAAATCTTCTCTAATTCGTCACAGTACTAGTAAACAAGCTAGTATGTTGGTTTAATATTTCAGGCTAATTAAGATGGTAAGTTTTACATACAAATATGGTTATAAAGTGTGATTTATTGCTTTTGTTACTATATTTAATGTTAGCTACATTCTTGTATTACATGTGTTATATTATGATGTGTACGCCTATGTCCCGCAGCACATTTCGGCCAACTCTACCTATCATTCATGCTACTTAATTTAAAATCATTGTGTATAAAATTTTTCTGGAAAATACGAGTTAAATCTTTATCACATGTTCACATTTGACAAACTACAAATCGAATCCACAACTCGACATTCGCGGTATGAATGAACCATCGGAATTTCCACATGCATTTTATTTTTGGCAGCTATTTAATTCTCTAGAAACGCGCATTGTAGGAAAAACACATTAAAGTAATGAAACAGTCCATGAATACCGCAGATACGTTAATTTAGTTGGAAATGTTTACCGTGCATACAGTCACCGCAAATATATCAAAAATAGAGTAGTGGAAGCCTGTTTGTTACAAGTTTGCAGTTTCTTGGAGTTGAGAGTGTTGAGACGTCGCCTTCTATTTAAGTTGACAACAGAAATGGAACTTTGCCTCACCATTGATAACGGAATACCAATATTAGTTGATTCATTACAATGTTGGTACATACAGTATGTCCCCGGATCGAGTTTAAAAGAGGAAAAAATTTTGTGTTTTTGATTTCTCAGAAAAAGTCACTCTTGATGATTTGCTCTGCTTTATTTCAAACCCCCAAAACGCAAATTACTTTTAATATAACTCAAACGGTTCTCGATATAATACCATTTTTCTTCATAATTTGGACTTAAAAAATCTAGTAGGCGGATTTCATTGCAAGATATCACTGACAACTGCTGACAACTAATAAGTCAGAATAACTTCAAATCAAATCTTCGTCATTTTGATACTATTTATATGCTATAATGTTGACTCTAGAACAAAGAATTTATTTGATTCAATGCTACGGAACTGGGGAAGAGTGCTATCATGTTGTTATTAATAAATTTAACGAAAAATACCCGGACGTTAGCATTTCTAATGTCGGAGCGAAGAAGGTGGTGACCAAGTTCTTAGAAACAGGCTCTGTTTTAGACATTAAAAAAATCAAAAAATTTGTTGAATGGAGATGATGCTGCTTCAGTTCTAGCCCTCCATTCCGTGAGAGAAGCTCCAAGATTAACACTTAGAAGAAGGGTAATTGAAACTGAAATAAGTAAATCGCATTTACAGAGAATTTTCAAGCAGAACCGGATTTCACCATTTAAACCAAAATTCAGGCACACCTTAGAGGAAGTTGATGAAGCCAATCGTTTGGATTTTTTGTTTGGAGATGGGCAACAGAGTTTTAAATGACGTAGGATTTCATAAGCGAATTTTGTTCTCCGATGAATCTACTTTTTCAACAAACGGCGTCGTTTCCTCTCAGCATTGCCGGTATTGGAGTGAAACAAATCCCCACTTTACTATTTCTTGTCGAAGACAATATTTCAAAAAAGTTAATGTGTGGTGTGCGGTTTCATATACAAATGGCATTATTGGTCCATATTTTTTTCAAAGAAAATTTAAATCGTAATACATATTTGGAGATGCTACACAATTTTTTAACAGATAAACTTGATGAACTTCCTTTAAGTTATCGAACGAGAATGTTCTTCCAACAAGATGGGTGCCCTGCTCATCATGCCGTTACTGTCCGTAATTGGCTCAATTCCGAATTTAATGAACACTGGATAGGAAGGGATGGTCCAATTTTATGGCCGCCGAGAAGCCCGGATCTGACAATATTGGACTTCTATCTATGGGGACCTTTAAAGCAAATTGTTTATCGTGAACCACTAGAAAATGATCAAATGGTCAAGTTCTTGTCAATTGAGGAAATTAGAAATAGTTTTAACGAATTTAGAGCTCGAATTGAAATTTGTGTAGAAAAAGGAGGAGCATTATTTGAATAAAAAAATTCTGGTTTAGTTTTGATTTCATTTTATAATCAGTTGTTTAATTCAATGATTAAAACATGAGACTAAGTAATTCGAATCATTTTTTTAGCTGACTAATTAATTGAGTTTTATAGCATATACGATAGTATCCTAGACAACGAAATTATTGGGTTAAATCCGCCAACTAGAATAACTTTGAATACATATTTTATATACTAGAATAACATTTTGTGAAAGTCCAAATTATGAAGAAAAATGGTATTATCTCGAGAACCGTTTGAGTTATATAAAAAGGTTTTTCGGTTAAACGACCATATGGACCAGATACTTTATTCAGTTATATATATTTATTAGATGTTTATTCAGCCCCAATTTCCTTTTTTAAATTGTTTGCTGCGTCCATTTGTCGCGGAGATATCCGAAATTGAACGAAAAAGGACCTCTTTGTCTTCAACCATCGATATCTCAGCAACCCATGATCGTACAGGAAATTGAAGGGCACTTTCGGAAACTGGAATGCTCTGGAATGGGTAACGAATAAAAAAGTGTTTATTAAAGTTTAGCCGGTCAGTATAACGTTTCCTAATTTTTTACCGGTAAATTGGAGTGAAGAACGTTATTAACTCAGTTCAAATAAGAGCACGAGTGTATATATGTACATAAATATAGGCAGTTGTCATTTTCTTTAATAGTGTTTTATTTTGTCGAAAACATAAGTTTCTTTTTAATACAGTTTTTTATTTCTGTTTTTTTTGGCCTTGACAGTTTAATAAGTTTATAAATTTTATTAAATTATTAATAATAGATATACGCCTTTTTTTGCTCGGCCAACTTTAATGACTTTTTTTGTTTTTGAATGGGCCGTTATTATCGAAACTTTAAAAATGATAACAAATTTTATACAACTTCAACGTGTTCCAGTAAACTTTAACAACGCTTGTTTTCAACCTTACGGTATCAACAGTTTAGAAATAAAAAAAAAAAACGTTGTTGACCCTCTTTTATTATACGAAAATTCGTATCCGGATGCTCGTTTTTCGGGAACGAATAAACAGCCTCCTAATTTACATACGAAGTTGTGTTACACGTGATGTCAGCTGTTCAGTATAAACTTTTTAATGATATTCAGTTACAATCGGCGGATGTATGCAGGGACGTAAAACAGTAGAGAAAATAATACCTGCACTGTTTAATGAGTCGAATAAAAGTCGTTAAGAATGTTTGATTAACTTGTAAAAGCTTTTTCTAGTTGGGTTCAAGCAAGAGCCTGATTATACAGGGTGTTCCGTTTAAGGTTTCTTTCTTAACTCCGCTATTGCACATTTAAGGGGTTAGCGGTAGTCCTCTGACTTCACGCCTCTGTAAAAAAATGGCATTTTTTATAGTTTTTTCTAAATGTTTTATACTCTTATTTTATTCTATTTTCACCTTTTTTATTCTATTTTAACCCTCAAACCGCACACTTCATTCCAGCACTCATAAATCGCACAGAGGTGCGAATTGGGATTTAACAATTTTGATTGCCGATTTATATATATGAAGATAACCTCAAAACTACTCGATAGCGATACTTTTCTGGGGTAACATTTCCCACTAAATCCATTGGTATAACCTAAATTGACTGCAAACGATATTCAGTCATAAAAAATATTATTAAAAAAATGCCTCTCAAAATTTCACTTTTTTACGAAAAAAATTATAGTATTTTCAAATTTGTGCAAAATCTCATGGAACCAAGGTTATTGTTTAATAAAAAAGATTATATTTGATAGAAAAGAATATATGAATATAGTACAGTAACAATGAGTATTTTTCCAATGATTTCAAGTGTCATACTTTTGAATAAGAAATTTCATCCATTCCATTCAATAACAAAAAATGCATATTTATATGGGTAAATATTGACCTACTTCTGAAATTTGATCTAAAACTCAAAATTCATGAATGTATTATTAGTTTTAGTATATTTCCAGATCATGGTTTCGAGAGAAAGTAATAGTTTATACAAGGGGAAATACATTTTTATTGCAAACTCAACTATTAAGTTATTACAAAAAAAATATACCATCCACAGCAAAAATCACGAATTTGAATAATCTGTGTTGACCACAATTCCGCAGACGTAAGCCGCACACAGGTGCTAATATGCACCAATTCGAATTTTATATGTCGCTCACTCGGCAGCTGTAGCCCGAATGAGTATATCAACACCAGCACGGAATAGGGGGTTGGGGAGACATATTTGTCTTAGTAGGGGAAGACCTTGTAGGTGCTTGACTGAGAAATGCCAGCTAGTTGAAAATTTTACTGGTGCGAATTAGCACCAGTGTGTGGTTTAAGGGTCAAATATTATACCAAGTATTCACACTATACAGGGTGATTGATCGAAACCATTCATTAAAAGTATTAGGGCTCCTAGGAATTATTGATTTTTGAAAATTTGCACATGGCTAATAGGCCAATGGCGAAAATATTTTCAAGATGGCTGCACTTCTGGTTATACCGGATGTTGGCGTTAACTTCTTTATTTTAAATGGAACGGTACCTTTTTTATTCCATATTTCGATTCTAAACGTTTTTTAGGTAGATTAGATGCGGTGCATATTTGTAAAATATTTCAGTGAATGATATCACTGAACGGTAACTTGAAAGAAATATATTGTAATTATTGTTTATTGCCATTTTAATGATCATAACATCATAACCTACACCTAACAGATGCAACAAAAAAAACTCTGCAGGTGGTAGTGTGTGGAACATTTGTCGAAAACTATATGTCTGAATAATTATGAAATCGTAATACAAGGTGTGTAAATTAAGTAATGAGACATGTTTTTTGAGTATTATGTGAGTAATGTTTTTTTTTTTTTATTGAAATAGAATTACAATTCAGTATTGTCTCCTATAAACATCTTCTTAATTCATAAATAACTTCCTTGAGAAAAAAGAGAAAAAAGTCACAAGGAGTCAAGTCAGGCGAATAAGGAGCCTGAGGACCCACATGAATATGTTTTTACTGGCTAAAAACTCTTTTACTGAAATGGCTGTGTGACAAGGCGCATTGTCGTGATACATCCAGTTGGTTTTGATGTTTGGATTCAAATTTCTTCTTCCTGGATCATTCTTGTCGTCAACCGACGATCTGAACGCACAAGATCCCGTATTCTGTCATTTTCATCGGTTCTTGAAGATAAAAGCGTTCCACTGCATGGTTCATCAATCGACTCTCTTCCTTCTGAGAATGCCTTAAACCACCGAAAACCCTGAGCTCTTGAAAAAAACACTGTCTCCGTAGGCATGTTGAAGTTCGTTGCGCTGTGTCCAAGTCTGAAGCAATACCTGATAGCACACCGTTGCTCAAAATTAATGCCATTAATTTCTAAACCCACTAGAAAAAACCTGTTTACGAAAACAGTCATAAAGAATAGACAAATGACTCTAACAAGTTGGAGCTTGTAATGAAGGTGCATTACATGTTAACCTACCGCCCTTCCAAGTCCCGTCCCCGCAGTGGTGCTAGATCCGGCGCTATGTTGCCAATCTCATTACTTAATTTACACACCTCGTAGACTATAAAAAATGAATTCATATTCAAGTCAAGCTACTCCTAATATTCACTATTCGTTTTTAATTGTTGGGTTCATTATAAGCTTAAGATTTTTTTAATAACGTAGTAGTAGAATTCCCAGTGCTTATGTCAGTTCAACGGTCAGTTATGTTATATCCATCTCTCGTGAAAAATTTCCAGATATTAATAATACCCGCATACCCATACTTCCACGGCCACAATAACCCGGTCTTATATTTATTGCCATGTTTTTTAAGTCATTCCCATCAAAATATCCGATACTTAACTAAACCTGTTGTACTATTGCTTTACTTGGAGTTTGTCCATTCTTCTTAATGCTATTTTCTTTAGTAACATCTGTCACAAATTCTTAATTTTAATTAACTAGTTTAGTCTAGTAAATTATTTTTGGCAAAAAAATAGAAGAAACGTAAACAATATTGCATGTAACAATTTCAGAAACACAGCCTCTGAAAATATCGTTTATCGGATGCTATTGATATTTGGGTCATTTTTATCGTATTTGTAACTCATTGTCTGGTTAACTGAACGAATTTAGACTTATGATATGTATTGTGAGTGAGTTAATAATGTCTCAAGATCGGCATAAAGATTTTAATGACTTTCAAATGTTGACACGGTGTTCAATGTTCTGATAGGGTTACAAAATGTGAAATTCTACGCCTAATAAACCCAAGTTGAAAGTGATACACTCGAACCCCTCTTAATTCACCAAATCCGTGCATCATCGCCTCGCTTAAGTCGCGAAATTTAGTCTCGCTTAAGTCGCGATCATAACGTCAACTTTTTCGTGTTTTAGCTGCAAAAAGAAATATTTAGAGATATACCACAGCACTTGTTATAACGAAAAATGAGCCAACTGAATGAAAAAGTCAACGTAAGTATACCCAGTCGTGCGTGACAAAGTTCAATTTGATTGTTTTTTTTGAGTCCGTTGCGTAGTGAGATAATTCAATTTTCAGGAAATAAGATTTATTAAAAGATTGTAATTTGCAGAGAAATTACAGGTCATCGAATATTTAAAAAATGGGATGAAAAACAAGGATCTGTCAGAAAAGTACAAAGTGCACCACTCGGCCATCTGAAAAATCATTCACAACAAAGACAAAATACTACAACACAAGGAAAGTATGGAAAAATACGGCGCAAATAAAAATGTACTCAGATGTTCATCAGTTCACGATAGTATTTTTGAGAAATGTACATTTTTGTGGTTCTCTCAGAAGAGAGCAGTCGGCGAACCTGATTGTGCCTGTTCTACAAGCAAAAGCCAAGCAATTTCATGCAAGTCTTAACGTTTACTCGCATGTAATTTTTCGGGGAGTAATGGCTGGCTTGTCAGATTTAAGAAACGTCACGGGATAAGATGTTTAAATATCAAAGGAGAAAAATTTTCAGCAAATGAAGACGACGCCAATGCGTTTCGAGAGGGGTTAAAGGCTTTCCTTGAAAACCATGGATATAAGCTCCATAACATATACATTTTCCCACCAAAACTTTTGTGTGTCGAAACGAAACTGAAGCACCAATTTGAAAAGCTTCCAAAGATCGTGTTACCATACAAGTTTGTTCGAATGCATCGGGCACACATAAAATTCCATTGACCGTCATTGGGAAGTCAGAACGGCCTCGAAGTTTGAAAAATGTGTCCACGTCAATTTTCGCTGATCGCAACGTTTTCACTGATTGGTACAAGAATGTGTTCATACCCAGCGTAAAGAAAATAAATCCTGACCCCGGAGCAAAGTAAGTACACAGCTTTATTTTCATCATATGTGCATGGGAAGGCGTTTTCCGAGTGCGCAGCGCGAGGAAAAACATACGAAAATAATGAAAAATATTGTACATTACAAGGGAGAAAAAAACAATGCCACACAAGTGAAATATGTCAGTGTATATATAATATGTCAATGTAATGTACTATTAAATACGTCAGAAACAAAGAAAGTTGAAAAATTTTAACATATTTGCTCTTTTTTTAGATTCATTTTAATCTTAGACAATGCACCAGCACATCCTTCGTCTACAGAGTTGAACGAAATCGATCCCCAATGTTTCGTCGTATACTTAGCACCTAATGTGACGTCACTTATTCAGCTGATGGATCAGGATGTAATTTCGGCTTTAAAACGACGCTACAAGACCATATTTTTAAATGAACTCTTAGCCAAGGAATTTGAAGAGAAAGGAAGTGTAGACGAATTCATCTAAAAATGGAATCTCCGAGACTGTTTCCATTTGTTACAAAATGCCTGGGACAGTGTTACAATAGATTATCTCAAGAATTCGTGGAAAAATCTACTACAGCTTCATCTTGCTGGTCCTGTACAAACGCAAACCGTCGCAGGACTACTTGAAGTGATACGACGTATTCCCGGCTGCGGTGAAATGTCTCTCAAGGAAGTCGAGAATTGGATAGATAAAGACCAATATGAACCGCCGTATAAAGTTTTTAATGATTCGCAATTGATTGAAATTGCCAAAGGGGGGGATAGAAGAAAGTGACTCCGAAGAAGAATTACTGAATTCCAATAACAATAAGGATTCAGATGAAGAGTCACCGAATCTTTCCTCCTCCATGGCTAGATGAAGTATTGCCATCGATTTTGCAGATTCGCCGTTGGAGTCGTGGAAACAAAATAGTCACAGTCGAAGAAAATCGTAGTCTCAACAGTTTGATGGAGAAGATGGTGCAATTGAAAATAAATATTTTGTAAATTGATAATAATAGTTTTATTGCTTTTGAGAGTGGATATACCCCTATAATATATGCAAATAGTAAAACAAGAAACTAAAAAAAATTGTTTTCATTCCGTTTCAGTGAATATTTTGAAGGTTAGATATTTTAAAAGACACCTAACCTATTTTAAAGGTTAGGTGTCCATATTTAATGTATTACACAATCATTTTTTTCAATAAAAATTGTACATATTCATGCGAGAATCCAATTTCCAAACGTAGTTCTAAAACTTTTACAGACGGCGACTCAAGAGGGAACGTTTCGTGACATAATAGGGGGAAACGTGGTGAAATAAGAGAGGATGTGAATTAAGCGAAGGTGAATTAAGAGGGGTTCGAGTGCATATTGATTGTATGAAAATTGTGTGCTATTTTGAAAATAGCGATGTTTTCAAAAAACCGTGAATATTTTCGAAATCTCCGAAAACTCTTAGAAAATGAACGGGTTAATATCACTCTAGAACTCGATGTGTTTTATAAAAACAGTGATTTTTACGAAAACCATGGTAAAGATGGTAATGTTGATTTTTTATGATGTTCTCGGTTCAGCTGTAGAAGTTTCTAGGAACTTTTATTCCAATATGGCTCAAATAATCAGATATACTATATCCTCTGAAGATTTTCCTTTGATATGAGTTCAACAACTTTGAAAAGGATTTAATATTTTTGGAGTTATTCACGTTTTTTTGAAAACATCACAATTTTACCTTTTTAGCGACATTTTTTTCAAACAATCGACATGTCACCTTCAATTTGGACTTATTAGACGCAGAATTTCACGAGTTACAATCCTACCAAAGCAAAATAATCAATACAGTACTACAAAAATTATCAGAATTCAAATATCAGGAAGCTTCAAAAAAGTGGGTTAAAAATTTCACGAGTTACAATCCTACCAAAGCAAAATAATCAATACAGTACTACAAAAATTATCAGAATTCAAATATCAGGAAGCTTCAAAAAGTGGGAGTGTGAATACTATGCTGGTGACTACGTATAACGAACCGCCACTGACTTGCTATAAATCATCATTATTTATAAAGTGCTCCAGATACAAGGTGTTGATTGAATGCTGATTACCCCGCTAGTACGTATGTCATTATAGGCAATAAAAAATTCCAATTGATGCGGTTGTGTATCAATAAGTTAATGGAATGTCACTACTTGGTTCCAGGTAATTTAATCTTCTCATATTTTTTGCAATATCACAGCGACTGGTACTTGTTGGAATAAGTATATGTCTAGAAATTAATGAAAATTTCAGACATTAGTTATGATTATTTATTAAATTCACTGGCACACAAAAAAAAAAACAAAATTCTATGATCCCGAGGTCTGACTGTCGATTTTTATGTATTTTAATGCGCTGAATACGAATCATATGTCCGTTTTGCGCCATCACCCACCAGTTTTCTACAACACCCCAATTTTGGGTCGAAATTGATCAAGAAAATACCGAAGTCTATTTTTTGTACCGTTTACTCCAGACATATCATTTCCGGAGTATTTTCAACCGCTGTGAAGGGTACCGTAGTCCAAATTTACTCCTCATTATTCAATTTCCTACAAAACCTCAATTGCGGGATACAATTTAGCAAATAAGACTTTTAAATCTCTTTTATTTACAATTTCTTTACGAAATATAATTTTCAAAGTAAGAATTGCATACATTGTTTATTTGGGTACGTTATAGAAGAGTAGTTTTATAAGAAATATTTCTTAGTGGATGACTTCTTTACCAACCCGAAAAACCCAGTGTGGATTCATTTTATTTTTCTTTTGTTTCTAAAAAAACCTAAAAGTTCTTCAATTCAGTAACTTGTTTCGAAATCATGCAACGAATGAATAAGAGTTCAATGGTTCAAAAGAGTTCAATAGAGTAATCTTTCAAAATATTTTTTTTTACAACTACTTTGGATATAGGTAATGAAGATTCTGTTTTTTCATTTTTTTCTCGTGTTTTATCTGTTTTTATATTCATGTCTAAGAGATGTTTTCTTCAAAGTACAATTTTGTGCTTTTGAGGTCGTGGCGATTTTTGAAAAAGAAATGTTCTCGGCCCCTGTCGGTCGTAAGACAGACTTTTTTTTTAATTCGTGAAAAAATGTCAGCTTTGGAATGGCAACATCGACATTTTGATACGAATTGAAATCAAAAAGTTGATCAAAGTTTTATGGTCTCGAAAAAAAACCGATCGTTTTTTGCGATATTTGAAATCGATTTGAGGCTCGCGCAATATTTGCACATAACAGTGTAATTATTTAAGAAAAAGCCCAACCCCGTTCCAAAAGATGTGGCGGCCTATAATTATGGGGATTTTACAAAAACGTTTTTTTTTTCGAAAACTCGATTTTTGCAAAAACTATAAAATATTTTTCAATTTTGAAATAATCATTTTATTTTGCTCACCAAGTGCCATCGTTTCACCAAGTTTCATAAAAGAATATTTATTTTTTGAAAGAGATACAGCTATTTGAAAAAAATTGCCGGTTTTTAGCGGTTTTTTTTCAATAACTAATTAATTTATTTATCGATCAAAACCGGTTTGGGCTTATTCGATCCGTATTAAAAACCGACCGAAAAACGGACCGAAACGATCCGTGTTTAGTTTTTTTTATGAATAAAAAAAAACTGTTTTTTTGCGAACTTTGGACGCCACTTTGAAAATGAAGCCCAAAAATTCAGGTGGGGTAAAGTAGTTCATTGAATTCTACGGGATCTTTCCTGATTTTTTCATGTTTTCAATTACTGAACTATTTTTTGACACCTGAAAAAAGATATTTGATCGGACTATTTTGACTAGCACGGTACAATCCTTGAAAGGCGCCAATTTTCAACCAGACACCGCCTAGCACAAAACAAATGCATACGCAGTCTCCGTTTGTATCGCGTCACGGTCGTATTTGTTAATTTTTTTAATGCAAGTAATTCCCCGACGTATTTTTTTTTATAAATCGTATACGCGACAAGCGATCTCGCGAAATCCGTTTAATTTATGAGTGCCCGCGAAGGCCACCAGACTTCCTGTTTCGTTTTATAGGTTTGCCCGGTGAGGTTCACCAGTTGCATACAAAACGCCGGCATTAAGAATTGTATTGTATTCGTTCCGTAATTGTTTTTTATTAATTAGCTTGTCAGAAAACGTGAATCACCTTCTCGCTAGGCCGGGCTTCTATTTGTATTGTCCTGTGTTCGTATGAAAATCATCTCCTGAATGTTAATACCAAGAAGTCTAGAACTAAGGAGACCGCCGTCACTGCTGCCTCCTTCTCTTTAATTCGGTTCTGTTACGATTTGCGATTTCTCAACGCTAGTGATGACTAATTTCATTATTTTTTGGTTGGACTGTACTGCTGTAGCTGAACCCTGCGGTGTTGAAATTCTTCCTCGAACCCAGTGATTCGTCCGAGATCCTATATACCGCCGATTTTCTTCGCTATGCATTCCCGAGGAGGGCACTCGGTGTCGACTGTGCGGTATTTAAAAAATGTCTAAAACTAATTGTCCCAATTAAAATACCCGAGCAGTCGGACTGAGCCGGCCGAGCGACGGCGTTTCCTATTTCTATAAATTGGCCGTCATGACAGGACAATGACTAAGTGCAATTAAAATGCAACATGGCATCGGTCGCGGCAGCGCCGCTTAGCCCCGGTGATGCTGCCGCGAATGCCCGGAATGTCAATTCTTCGTATTATGCAAACCGAGAAAGTGAGGCGGTTCTCGGTAGAACCGCGTGATGTCACCGTGTCATGTGAACGGCGCGATCTCGTAAAGACGATAATTTTTTTTTTCTCAAAGTCGGCAAACGGCATCTCCACACAAAGCGAACAGGAAACTGAAAATGTAGCAAAGTTGGAAATACACTTTATAGTCCAATAAACAAACGAAACGAATAGTGTAACGAGTAGAGCTCGGAGGTTAATAATACATGCGTACTTTAGCAGAGGCGGCTCCATTATACCGCTATCTGTGCCTTCCGAAATGTCAAACAGGTGTTACCTTATACTTACGCACAAAAAGTGCCCGGAAGTTTGGAATCGGTAAAAGGAATTAAAGGAATCGGTAAAATTTTTGTTTCTTCAGGAAGGTAGCCCCTTCCTTAATTACCAAGCCTGTTTAGAGTGCAATCTGTGTTTACAGCAGCTGTTAGTAATAGACAATCTCAAGTGTGCTCGGCGAATTGTACACTGGAAAAAATAGCGGAACAACGCGTTTGTTTAAAATTTTGTGCGATAAATTGGTGAATAGGATATATTGCCAGTAACTAGCCACTACTTCGCTAGTAACTAGCGACGTTATGAAAAAGTACCTCTAAAATCTGAAATTCCACCACCCTGAAAAACAGGAATATGCTAAAGTGGATTTAGCGTTACCCATCTTGGACCACGTGGAGGTACCACTTCTCCAGGACTTACCTGTTTAAAACAGGGACACCTACGCCAGGAACTATCCACTTTAGCATATTATTGTTTTCAGGGTGGTGGAATTTCAGATTTTGGAGGTCCTTTTTCATAACGTCGCTAGTTACTGACGAAACGACGACTGAAGATACATATCATCAACATCAGGACAAGAAGCTATGGGTTAGTGTTTGAGGGCTTCGTTTTGCATCAGTCAAAGACATAAATTGAAAAGTCTATTGTTTTACAATATTTAGGTCCATTGTGCTGTTGTTTTTATCTCGTTTTTTTTTTTTTAGTTTTTGGGGGTTTTTGAGGTTAGGTTAAGAGGCTAGGAGTTTGGAAATTTGGATTCGGAGATTTTGAGATGCAAGAGTTCAGTTGAAGGGGCTATCAAGTTTAAAAATTCAGGTCCCGTGTGCTATTCAATTTATGAGGCTATAATTTTTTTGAGGTTAGGTTAGCTGATCAAGCAAAAGTAAGCCAGGATTCGTAATCAGCGACCCAAAAAACATATAGTGGGCATAGTGTAGTATTCCGCACATGAAAAAAAAAATTGTGGTCCTGTGTTATTAACACATTTTTACTCCTGTCTTTTTGGTCTTCCGTATGTTCTTCCGTCAATGACATGACGGATTACGAGTCCGACCCTGCGTTGTAGCACACTTTCCGGACCCGACCCATGTCTTTAGTTGCAGTTAACAGAATTATGGAATCTTAAAACAAAACTGCCTCTGCATATTGAGATTTCTGATACCTTCAGTGGGTGGAAGATTTCCATGCAAAGAAAGGGGATCTATTTTAGAATCACAGCGCAATATACGCACAGACACAGATAATAAACTTCTGAAGGAACTCAACACCGCTCAGTGGGAGTAGAAGTGGATCAAGTCGAAACGCAAACCAACGGAGTGAACGCCCACCGCCATTACGTAGCGCCTTTCTTCGACGAACGTAAACAGCCCGTATGTGGGAGTAGTTGCACCCACTCTGCGATCGATGGACGTCTCCTCGTAGCAAAAAAAAAGTTCTCGAGAAGCGTACGATTTCCACGACGCTAAAGTGTCGCGCAGATTTTAAATTCGCAACGTTCAATTTTCCTGTAATTGGTGTTTTTCTTTAAATCAGAAGATGACTAGTCTTGCTGTGGAAACTACCCACTTTTTCTGGTATAACAAGACCATATATTTTTTTTAATTAAAGCTGTTTACTGGTGATGCCCACGGCCTTGCTAGCTGTCTAGCCAGGCGGATTTTGCACACTGGATGTTGAGTTTATACGTGGCATTAGACATTAGAGTTGTTATCTCATACAGACCCCTAATAGTCCAATTGATAAAAACACTCCACCTTGCATTAATTAGGGCAAAGGGCAAGTTTTCGACCTCGAAAGCCGGGGGGAGAACTTTTGGCAGGCGAAAAACCACGAAATTTTCGCACTCTTTTTAGATAATAATAATACATAATATAATAATACTCACCCTATAATTACTCCGAAGAGTAACCCCTTAGGTCCTCTCAGGGACCTGTGCGGGAAGGAGTGGCTATTATTATTATTATTTGCCATGGCGCACTGGGAGCGCCTTAAGATTATTTCGGTAACGCATTTGCTTTACAGTTCTGAGGAAACCCAGAAAACTCAGAACATTACCAAATCTAGGCATGTGCGGTTGGATTGGCATCTATGCATCCACACCTATACACTAGTGTATTAGTGGTTGCATATCAAGCCCTGACGGAGAAAGCGAGACAATTAAAAATTGCTACCCCGGCTGGGACTTGAACAACGCGCACAGAGGTATCGCGACTGGAAAGACGGCGCTTTAACCCACTCGGCTACCCGTGCCCCTAAGATTGTTGCTTATATCTCCTAAATGACTCATGCTACAGAAAATTTTATACATTCCGAAAATAAAGTAGACAAAATTTTCTACAAAATTTATTGGTGTTTAATCTAAATCGAAACTAGTGGTTTTTATATTTTTTAATTGTTTGAAGTCATTTGAGTCCTTTTAGTGCAAGAAAAAAATCAGGACGTTATAAAATGATGATTTTAAGTCGTTTTAAGTCGTTTCACGGACAAAAAAATGATTTTTCGCACTTTTGGGCATGACCCACCACTCAAAAAAAATCTGAAAAATTTGAGGTTGTAAAAAACAGTTAAAAATATAACATATTAAAAATATGAGCCTGAAGATTTTTTTGGTTAAAAGATATGGGATTTTTAAAGTTTGAATAATTTTTTTAGAGGTCATAATGACCTTGAATGAGCTTGAAAAAAATTTTACTTAAAATTAATCATATTTTCTGTACTCATGAATTTTTTCATTAAAATTAAAAACCGAAAAAAAAAAACGTAAAAAACAGGTTTTTTTTTCCATACCTAGCTGAGAGGAAAATTTTTTGGACCTAAAATTCAGTCTACCTTTCATAATTAGCCCTAAGAAACACTTTCATCATGCGAAAAAAATGAAAAAAAAGGGGGGAATTTCACCATACTTATGGGGGGATACCCTTTGCCGACTTAATTGTTCGTTTTCGGCTTCCCGAAAAAAAAAAAAAAAAATAGATCGTGTTCTAACTAAAAGCAATTACAGTGTTACTTTCATTCGGAATAATTCTCCTCTCCGTCTAACTATTTTTTTTCAAATTGGCACGCTAGCGTCGGACAGCCTTGCCCAAGACTTAACCGAGCCGAATGGTTTTTAGTTATTGTTTACTCCGCATTTGCCAAACGTTATTTTTACTCCTAAGTCTAGACGAAATTTTTCGTCTTGCAAAACGAAGGAATTCTCTTTATAGTCCTTACCGACTGATAGGAATTTACTTCGGATTTATCGGCATACTATAAAGGCTATTAATAGAAGTAAAATTTTCTACAGCTATCCGCGTTATTCGAAACGTCTCGCTTTAAAACAACAAACGAGATTGCACATAATTTAGATATATTTTATTGGCACCGGAAATTCCTATCGTAGATTAAATTAGGCCATTTATTATAAGAATAATTCTGTTGAGAATAAAAGAAATTATTAAGTGTGTGTGTGTGTAGGCATTTTAAAAATAGCGCGGTTCACCTAAAAATATTCTTATGAACTGAACCAAAAAAAGATATATACAGGCTGTCTGCTAAAAAATGCCGCGAGCCATAACTCCGTTATTTGTAGTCTGATGTTAAAAAACAAAAAAACCGGATGAAATGGTTCTAAATGAACTATAAAGGAGACTACTGCAAAACTTTTTTTTCTGAAACGCGATAGTCAGGTCATTATACAGGGTTAGATTCAGAAAACAAATTTGCATAATAATTTAGAAAAAAAATCCTATACTGCCATTTGAAAAAAAAGTTAACTATCGCGTTTGATCTTGGAGTGGGTACTGGAACCTTCGGCGTAGAAACAAAAAACTGGACGTTTTCCACGAAACACCGAACTACTACTACACTTTTCTCGACGCGCGTTTCGCCAACCAAGTTGCATCTTCAGGAGAAGATTAAAACTGAAACTAAACTAAACTGAAACTGAACTGAATTAAAAGTTTTAATCTTCTCCTGAAGATGCCAACTTGGTTGGCGAAACGCGCGTCGAGAAAAGTGTAGTAGTTCGGTGTTTCGTGGAAAACGTCCAGTTTTTTTTTTATCGCGTTTGAGAAAAAAAATTGAAATTGAAATTGATATGAATGAATGAGAATTGAAAAATACTGCGGTAGTCTCCCTTATAGTTCATTTAGAGCCATTCATCTGGTTTTTTGTTTTTTTAACTCGCAGCGTTTTTTAGCAGGCACAGGCTGCCTGCTAAAAAAACGCTGCGAGTTAAAAAACAAAAAACCAGTATTCCATTTAAAAATCGAATGTTAGTGTCACTTCCGGCGAAACCGGAAGTGGAACAAAAATCACTTCTATGTTTGACAGTGCCGCTTATTATGTATATAGGATATTCTAAATTTCAATTAACTATCTTGAAAACTAAAGGAGAAAAGGGGGTGTACCATGATCCTGTTACACCCAGTATATGTATGTAGCTTGAAATAGGAAATGAGAATTTTATGAACTGATAGATAACTGTTAGTGTTAGAAGGATAATAAAAAAGAAATCGGTCAAAATCCGAGAATTTCACGCCTTTAACTGCTTATTTCAAAACAAATCAATGGACAATAAAATGTTACACACACGTCTGTCTAGTTAAATTACCAAACATTCAGTTAAATTACCAAACATGCATCTGAATACCTATCTAATTTACGTATTAAATATTTAATACATTATATACTGTGATACGAGGTGTGTAAATTAAGTAATGAGACTGGCAACGTAGCGCCCGATCTAGCAACACTGCGAAGACAGGACTTGGAAGGGCGGTAGGTTAGCATGTAATGCACCTTCAGTACAGGTTTCAACTTGTTAGTCATTTTTTTGTTCTTTGTGACTGTTTTTGTAAACCGTCTTTTTTCCTAGTGCGTTTTAAAAATGAGCAACGGTGTGCTATCAGGTTTTAGTTCAGACTGTGGACACAGCGACGCGGCTGCTTTTGCAAAAACTTCAACACACCTACGGAGTCCAGGTTTTTCGGTGGTTTAAGGCATTCTTAGACGGAAGACCGTTGATTGAAGATGAACCAGCAGCGAAAGGCCTTCACCTTCAATAACTGATGAAAATGTCGATAGAATACGAGATTTTGTGCGTTCAGATCGTCGGTTGACAACAAGAATGATCGGGGAAGAGCTAAATTTGAATTACACCACTGTTCATCAGATTTTGACTAACGAATTGGGGATGAGAAAGATCTGCTCAAAAATTATTCCAAAAAACCTTTCGCGGGAACAAAAGGACATCAGGAGAGAAAGGCGTCTTGACTTTTTGGAGTCGATTAAAAATGATCCCCATTTGATGGAATGTGTCATTACTGGTGATGAGACTTGGGTGTTTGAGTACGACCCGGATACCAAGCGCCAAAGCGTGGAATGGCACACTTCAAGCTCTCCAAGACCCAAAAAGCAGGAATGAGCAAGTCAAAGATCAAATACGTGCTGATTTGCTTATTTGATAGCCAGGGAATTGTCCACGAAAAGTTTGTGCCTCCAAGCCAAACAGGTAAATGAACACTTTTACAGAGAGGTTCTTGAAAAACTTCGAAAAATGGTCATGCGTGTGACCAAACGCCCATTTTTTGTACATTTTGTATATTAGAAATTATTTTTGTACACCCTTCAAAAATGAAAAAAATCAAGTATCAAAAGTGGTACTCAATCCTGACAATTTTTGAAAACTTTGAAAAATTCATATGTTTATTATACATTTTTGTACTACCAAGAATTATTGTTGTACACCTTATTTAACCGGCCGAAATCGAAATACAAAAATGGTACTCAAACTTGAGGTCATTGTACACTTTTTCCAAAAAACAAATTTTAATCATACCATTAAAAAGATCGAATTTTGTACTTTTTTGTACACTTTTGTACTTTTTTGTATAATAATTGTACTGAATGTATTCCAGTATTAAAAATACCCCAATTTCATTGTAACCAATTTTCTTCATACTAACGTATGAATATTTAAAAGCATTCAAAAATTGTCAAGATTGAGTATCAGTTTTGAATCTTGGTTTTATCATTTTTGGGAAGGTGTATAAAATTTGTGTGTGTACAAAAATGTGCAAAATTAGATCTTTATACCGATACAGTTGAAATTTGTTTTTGGTGAATTGTCAGTATTAAGTAGGTACCACATTTACACCTTGTTTTTTTCATTTTTGGGAATATGTAAAAAAAAATTTTGTTTGAGTGTACAAAATTCGATCTTTTTTACTGGTATAGTTAAACATTTGTTTCTGGTGAAATTGTACAGGGGCCTCAAGTTTGAGTACCATTTTTGTATTTCGATTTCGGCCGGTTAAATAAGGTGTACAAAAATAATTCTTGGTTGTACAAAAATGTACAAAATTTGTACAAACTTCTCATGTGGTCTTTGTTTGATTTCGAAAAAATAGTACTCAATCTTGAGGGAGCCGTTAATTCAACCTGTACGCGATGAACTGAATCGGTTTCCACGTGAGGCCGGCCAGGATGTGTCCTCCTTATTAAGGCGCCCAACCAATTAACCAGCCCAATTAGCGTCTATGTAAAATTCTTAATTGCCAACGAATCGGGCCGTAATAAAGGATGTGGAGTGTAACTTTTTTCCGTAATACCGAACGGTTTTTTTGTATTAATTGAAAGAAATTGTTCTCGGACTAGCCGCAGGAAGGAAGTTATTTTAAGGAACTGGCCTTAATTAATCATTAACTCGTATCGGATAACACGAAACGGGAACCTTAATGCGGGCAGTGATAAAAATAGTTTCACCAAATCTGCCTCCTTGGGTTAATTAATCGTCGCCTTCCGTCAATTTGTCTGCCATTAACCCGAAAAATGTCTCGGTTATTACACGGCCCCAGTAACGATGGCCGTGCAAAATAATGTGAAAAAAAAAATAAAAAAATGCGTAAATGCTTCTTGCACACATAAATATATCTGGTCTGTAAATATGAAACCGGAATTTGCCCATAGATGGCCCTAGCCATCTCAATGTATAGGGTGGGCCATCAGATTGTTTCTTTTTAAAATTGCTATTAAAACTACATCGTTGAATATTTTTAAAGGATTATTGCTCTATTCAAGAAACTATGCCTTCCCATTATTTATGAAAAACAATTTCAGTTAAATGGCCGCCGCGGCTGGCTTGGCAGTAGTTCATTCTTTTCACCCAATTTTGCAGTAAATTTTCGATTATTTGTGGCTCTATTGCACGATTAACTCGATTGATGTTTTCTTCCAGTGCGTCAATTGTTTGTGGATCGTTGGAGTAACAACGATCCTTATCATGTCTCCATAAAAAATAGTCCAACGGTGTTCAATCGCAGCTGCGCGATGGCCAAAAAAGTCTCCAAAACAAGCTGATAACACGGTTACCGAATTTAGTGTGCAAAAGATCGATTGTTTCACGGCTTATGTAACACTTTGCTCCATCCTGCTGGAACCAAAGCTCGTCCAAGTCCAAATCGTCCAATCGCGCCCACACAAAATAAGTTAACATGTCTCTGTAACGCATTCCATTTACTGCAACGCTGTTACCATCTTCAATTTGAAAGAAGTACGGACCGATGACGCCACCACTCCAAAACGCACACCAAATAGTCACTCTTGCAGGATGCATTGGCTTCTCTATGACTACGTGTGAATTTTCGGAACCCCAAATCCTACAGTTCTGTTTATTAACATCTCCTCCAAGATGAAAATGAGCTTCGTCCGAAAAAAATGCTTTTTTGATTGAAATCGGCGTCGTTTCCAAACTCATTTAAAGCCCACACAGAGAAGCGATAACGAAGTGGATGGTCATTTTCTTTTACCTCTTGAGTAAGTTGCAACTTGTAAGCAAATAATCCGAGGTCTTTATGCAATATTCTCCTCAGAGAAGTGCGACTGACATTAAGTTGGTGCTCTGTGACGAGTTGAGGTTCTTGGGTTCTCACGCACACTTTGGGCAACAGCAGCAATTCTTTCAGCTGTGCGAACCGGATGAGCACGTAGACGACTTCTGTTATCCATAAGCATGCCAGTTTCACGAACTTTCCTTAAGAACGTTCTTACACCAGGCGCTGACGGAGCTTCATTTCGACCAAAACTTGCTCTCAATTTTCTCACTGTTTCTGCAACACAGCATTCACTTTGGAAATAATTTTTCAATATTTCCCAACGTTGTTCTTTGTAAAACGTCAATCCATTTCTTACAGCGAAGGTTAGACACCACATATAAGTCAAATGTCAAGCGCGTCAGTGTCGGCAATATAGAAATAACACTCAGTTTAAAAAGAAACCAATAGATGGCCCACCCTTTAGTTACTGTCAAATCGCCATTTTCTTGTTGACATCTGACAAAGATTTTTCAATCTGACAAAGTTTCATACAACAGCATAGTTTGTAATAGCGTTGAACATGTTGAATTTTGTGCCTGGAAACTACGATTTGCGTACAGCATTGATTTTATGTTCCCATTTGAAGAAAACTGCTGCAGAATGGCATCGAATGCTTGCCGAGGCTTACGGTGAGCATGCTCTTGGTAAATCACAGTGCTTTGAGTGGTTAAAAAAATTCAAAAGTGGCGATTTTGACGTGAGAAGCGAAGAACGTGGAAGACCACCCAAAAAGTTTGAAGACTGCGATTTGCAAGCATTGTTGGATGAGAATGACACTCAAACGCAACAACTACGCGGATCAATTAAATGTGACACGAGAAGCCGTCTCCATATGTTTGAAAGCCATGCGAAAGATCCAGAAGATGGGGAAATGGGTTCCACATGAAAGACAGCAGGAAAACCGAAAAACCACTTGCGAAATGCTGCTCGCCAGGTACAAACGAAAGTCATTTCTCCATCGAATTGTGACTGACGTTGAAAAGTGGATATATTTTAAGAATCCTAAGCGTAAAAGATCATGGGTAACTCCAGGCGAACCATCGACATCGACTGCAAGGCCAAATCGCTATGGACGGAAGACAATGCATCATGTTTGGTGGAATCAGAAGGGTGTGATCAATTATGAGCTGCTAAAACCTGGCGAAACCGTTAATCCTGAACGTTACCGACAACAAGTGATCGATTTGAATCAAGCTTTGCGTGAAAAACAAGCAGAATATCAAAAAAGGCAACACAAAGTGATTTTGCTTCATGATAAAGCACCATCACACACGTCAAAATTGGCCAAGGAAACGATTGAGGCTTTTAGTTGGGAAATACTTTCGCATGCGGCTTACTCACCAGACTTGGCTCTGTCCGATTACTATTTATTTTAGAGATGGGTCGTTATTTAACGATCTGTTATTTTACAACGGTTATTTGTGGAATAACGACAACAACCGTTATTTCAGATACAGAATAACAGGTTACAAAATAACGACTTTTACATGTTTAACGTGCCCGTTTAAATTGAAAACGATTAACGTTAAACGGCTAATCTGGTTTTCAGTTGTTAGTATGACAGTAACGCCACCGTTACCTAACTGTGGTAAAGAGTAAACGTTAACAACAAATCGGGCCTAGATCAATCTCGAGAGTTGTAAGTTTGGAACTTGAAACGGTTGATAGTTAAATGAATGTAGGTATATTGAGGACACATTTTTTTGTGACTTTTACTCGGCAGAATTAAATAGAGCATTATGGATGTATGTTCTACATGTGGCCTAATGTCATCAAATCTGGCTATGAACAAAAGAGATGGAATTAGCGGTTATGTTGATACTCAAAGTGAAACTTTGTCGACAAATTTTTTGACAAGTGGCTGTCACAATTGTAAAACAAATAAAGGCTCTCACATAATGTGACAGCCTTGACTATTAATAAATAAGGTTATTTTAAGTTAAAATAGAAATACGTCTTTTTTGCTCGGCCAACTTTGATGACGTTTCTTTGGATGACTCGTTATAATATTACTTTGACAAAACAAATGTTACCTTTGGTACAAATAAAAGTGGTCATTAATGAAGCTCCTGATTATTTCCTCGCAGTGTGCCCGCAGTTACAAGTTACAAGGTTGTCGGTAAATAACACAAAGTTAATAACCAAAATAACTGAAACCTGTTATTTTAAACCGTTGTTTGAAAATAACGGAAACGATTATAATCGTTATTTGAAAATAACGCTTCTGCCCATCCCTAATTTATTTGCGTCGATAGGATACTTGCTGAGCAGCGCTTCACTTCTTACGAAAATGTACGAACATGGCTCGATGACTGGTTTGCCTCAAAAGAGCAACAGTTCTTTTGGCGTGGCATCCACAAATTGCCAGACAGGTGGGAAAAATGTGTTGCTAGCGATGGGCAATACTTCGAATAAAATATTTTTTATCATTTTCATATAATAAACCTGTATTTTCTATATAAATATTACGGTTTCATATTTACATTCCTTGTAGATGTACAGGGTGCTTCACCACAAGGTTATTTCTGGACCAATACTAAAATGAAAATATAAATAATCGTTTTCTAACAATATTTTTTTCGTCACAATCTTCAAAACAAATGAATCACAACCTGTATTTCAGTGGAAAATCAAAATTCTCATGTTTTCTGACTTCAATTTTCCTTTCTTTTTTTTTTTATCTACGATCATTTTTCTCCAAGTTAAAGCTCTTTGAAACCCACCTAATTTTTTTTTACTTATATATATTCCTTAATTTCTGGATCTAGTGTATATTCCAGAGGCATTCCAATAAAAATTAGGGCTGATATGGACAAAGTCCAAACTACCAGATACCGCCTGGTCGAAGAGACTTAATCGGTGGTCATAGAGAGCAACATGTCATAAATTCAACCAGTTTCACCCAGGGGCACTTCCCATGAGAAATATGTGGGGTTCTTTATTCCTGTAATAGCAAATATCTCGCCCTTAGTTCCTAATCTTTTATCAACAGCATATAAAGTCATGTCTGAAATACAAAAAAATGACTAAATGAAAATAAAGTTTTCAATTGAAAAAAATAAAAGCATATAAATGGTTCCTAAAAGTTGATGTTGAGAATCAATGTAAGCAGTCGATGGCTAATGAAGTCGCCACTACTTTCACTAACACTCGAGTCAAATTAATCTTTTATTTGCAGAAATAGACGAATGTTCGTTTTTTGCAATATCGATTTTTGACAGGCCACCATTATATATTCGAAAATGAAAAGAACATTGTTAGTCACATCACAGTTCAGGCCGTTTTTGTCTAGAGACGAATTTTATTAACTCTGGGTAACTAACTGTTCACGAAATGCGAACTAATTTATGTCCATACAAAAAAAATATATCCTGGTCAAACTGTTTTATCTTAATCATTTTTATATTATCTACGTAACTGTAAACGTAATTAAATAGTGTATTAGAGATTTTTTCTCAGAAGTATTTCTTTCTGCTTTAAAAATGTTATTATTGACATTGGCCGTGGTCGCCATCTTAATACGTTTGTAGCCGATATTAAATTACCTATTAAAAAGCTTCTGGGTTACTGACATTTAAAATAAAGGCCTCGATCCACACCTCGGTATGCCATCAAAATAGTTTAAAGGAAGTCGGTCCTTTAAATTTGAAACTTTACAAACTTTACTTAGCACGGTTTCTGAATTAGAAATGAATGATTCAAAGGAGATGACAGTTTAGTTAAATTTGTCCTAAAAACTTCGCAAAATTATCGGAAACCTGATTGCTCAAGGCTTTTTTACGGTTTTGAAAAAAAAAATACGCGTTTTTTTTTTACAAAGGGCTGGCATACAAAATTGTTGTGCAAAAACTATTAGACTGATTTGGATGAAATTTTAGTTTTTTTTTTTACAATTATTGCTTTTTTGTAACAATACTGGCGCATATTTTTAATTTCTAACTTATACCACCCTGTGTAAAATTTAATAACGTTTTTTTTTTTAATTTCTTTCTAAAATTAATAATCCTCGAGTTATTTTGAAGAAAGGAGAGAAAAAAGGGATACATTTTTATACTTTTTCAACTGGCGCATATCAAAATTATCATTTCTCATGATATTCCAGGGGTTTTTCAATAAAAATTAGGGATGATTATTTTTTATTGGTCAGGTTTCTGTGCCCATCAGTCGGATTTAACTCATTGGTTTTGTATGCTCACTATATAATCTAGTAATAATAAATTTTGCAGACAATAAATTCAGACACCATAATGGTATGCTAAAATGGTCAATAATGTTTAAAAGAATATTTTATTTTATAAGTCAGTTTCGTAGGTTCATCGGACGAACTATTAAGGTGTGCAAATAAGCCGTTTTTAATAAAAAATTGGGAATTTTGTGAAAGGACGGTACCTAATGGTTTATTCGAAGTATTGTCCATCGCTTGCCATTGCTTGTTCCCATCTTTCTGGTAGCATGTGGATACCGCGTCGGAAGAATGCTTCATCTTTTGAGGCTATCCACGAATCGACCCAATTTTTGGTATATTCATATGATGTGAAGTGTTGCTCACACAGATCATGCGCCATCGATCGAAACAAGTGGAAATCAGAAGGAGCAATGTCTGGTGAATATGGCGGGTAGGGTAATACTTCCCAATTGAGTGTTTCCAAATAGGTTTTGTGTGGACGAGGATTATCATGCAGGAGAATAACTTTGTCGTGTCTGGAGTAGTAGTGGTCGCGCTTTTCGTTGAGTGCTCGACTCATTCTCATCAATTGTGTTCGGTAGACAGCTATAGTAATAGTTTCGTTTGGTTTAGTTTTTGGTTTGGTTTGGTTTGGTTTGGTTTGGTTTGTATACTCATAATACACGACACCAAGCTGATCCCACCAAATACACAATAAGAGTTTTTTCCATGAATATTTGGCTTAGCTGTAGATGTTGAAGCATGGCCAGATCTTCCCCATGATTTCTGCCTTTTTATATTCCATATTATACTGGTAAAAAATCACAAATATTTTAAGATTATGTTTTTGTCAAACGGCGGAAACTGATTTGTACACCTTTATAGTTTTCTCAAAATTATTCAGTTTGCTATAAATTTCACAGCAAATTCATAGTTTTCTATTCCTGAGAAGAAAATCCCAATTTTGTTGCATACCCCGTTATATAAAAACTCGAAAGAAAAAAAATTATTTTAGCACATTATATCCTTTATAAAGGAATTGATTTGTGTTAGTTTTGGAGTAGTACTGTAGTTATGTTTCTTACATTAGATTTGTACTCATTTTTTTATTTGCTCTCAGACCGCGGTTTTTGTTATCCCGAGGGCTGGTTCTACAACATAAATAGTTGTTGAATCTCTCCTAACCATTTCGTCAGTATGTTCGTTTCAAGGGATGACCTTGTGACCTACGGTGGCATTCTAATGCCAGCTTGGATGACCTTCCTGGCATTCTAATGCCAGCTTAGATGTAAGCTTACAACTGCTCAGAACACCAAGGCCTGCCTGGGTATCGGTTATTATGTTTCTTGTGTTAAGTTCTTTGGTTGTTTATCCCTGCACAATGTAGGGTATCGTAAGGCACATTCACCAGAAATACCAAATGAGAAGAGCACCTTGTATATTTCTTAGGATAGTTGCGATTGGAATAAATGACCAATCCTTGGCTTTTTGGTTAAACATACTTGACCTGACAGACACATCGCATTTTATTTCTTTATGAGAACAGAAATGACGTGGTCAAATCTCGTACTAAATATAGGGTAGGCCATCAGATGGTTTCTTTTTAAAATTGCTGTTAAAATTACATCGTTAAATATTTTTAAATGATTGTTGCTTTACTCAAGAAAGTATGCCTTCCCATTATTTATCAAAAAAATTTCAGTTAAATGTAATTACATTTTCGATTATTTATGGCTCTATTGCACGAATAACTCGATTTATGTTTTCCTTCACTGCGTCAATTGTTTATGGATCGTTGGAGTAACAACGGTCCTTAACATGTCCCCATAAAAAATAGTCCAACGGTTTTAAATCGCAGTTGCGTGATGGCCAATTAATGTCTCCAAAATGGCCGATAACACGGTTACCGAATTTAGTGTGACAAAGATAGATTGTTTCACGGCTTGTGTGACACGTTGCTCCATCCTGCTGGAACTAAAGCTCGTCCAAAACCTCCAATCGCGGCCACAAAAAATCAGTTAACATGTCTCTGTAACGCGTTCCGTTTACAGTAACCCTGTTGCATTCCATTTACTGTCCTCATTTTGAAAGAAGTACGGACCAATGATGCCGCCACTCCAAAACCCACACCAAACAGTCACTCTTGCAGAATGCATTGGCTTTTCTATGACTACGTGTGGATTTTCGGAACCCCAAATCCTACAGTTCTGTTTATTAACATGTCCTCCAAGATGAAAATGAGCTTCGTCCGAAAACATGATTAGCGAAGATGAAAAGATGAAGCGATAACGAAGTGGATGGTCATTTTCCTATTACTATATTAAGTTGTTGTGCTCTGTGACGAGTTGATGTGCTTGGGTTTTCACGCACACTTTGGGCAACAGCAGCAATTCTTTCAGCTGTGCGCACCGGACGAGCACGTGGATGACTTCTGTTATCCATAAGCATGCCAGTTTCACGAACTTTCCTTAAGGACTTTCTTACACCAGGCGCTGACGGAGCTTCATTTCGACCAAACAACGTTGTGCAACACAGCATTCACTTTGGAAATAATTTTTCAATATTTCCCAACGTTGTTCAATCGTAAAACGTCAATCCATTTCTTACAGCGGAGGTTAGACACCACATATATGTCAAATGTCAAGCGCGTCAGTGTCGGCAATGTAGAAATAACACGCAGTTTAAAAAGAAACCAAGATGGCCCACCCTATATAAATGATTAACAAAAATTAATTTCGATTGCTCCTCGTACGACGTAGAGAGTCGATCACCTTTTCCTCGTGAGAAGTATATCTAAGTGGGGTTGCGAGAAGCGCTCAAATAAAGTACCATTCACATTTCCATTTCCTGTGTTTTCGTAAGTGTAGAGTCAGACGGTAAATATCGTGAGTCATTCAGGATATGAGCTCCGTTCCGTTCCGGATACGTGTCGCGCTAATCATTGGAATTCCTCGAAGCGGCCGCCAGGCCGTCCCGAGCCGACGCGACGCGACCGACCGACAGACGGACGCGTTCGCCGGCTCTGCCGTCCCGTCGTACGTGTTCCGAGACGTTATCGGGTTACTCGGGAGAACGTCCGGATGACGAAGGGGGGCAGCAGCCGTTTCTTGGCCGTTTTTTTATGTCAAGATGGAAAACTGTCGATAAAATAACATTTCTAACTCCATAATACATACCATCGGTATTTTTACTTGATAGTATCGAAATTGTCGATAGTTTTAATACTACCGAGTAACAGTATAGTTAGTACGAGGCGCGTTCATAAAGTGAGGGCCGTTTGGTCATAGAAAAAAAATGTACTCATAAGAAACAAATTTTATTGTCATATTTAGTTAGGTACAATCTTACTTTACTTCTCTTCATAATCGCCGTTCACTTCTAAGCATTTTTCGTACCGCTGCACCAGCTTCTTTAACCCCTCTGCATAGAAGCTTGCCGCCTGAGAGTTGGACCAGTTGACAACGGCGTTTTTGAGTCCCTCTTCGGTTTCAAAACGTTATCCACCGAGCCACTGTTTAAAATGCAAGAAGAGGAAGTAGTCGCTAGGTGCAAGGTCGGGACTGTACGGTGGGTGGTCAAAAAGTTCCCAACGAAAATCTTGAATTTTCTCATTGGTTTTGGCAGCAGTGTGAGGACGCGCGTTATCGTGGAGGAGGATTATGCCAGATGACAGTTTCCCGCGGCGTTTGTTTGGATCGCACGTCTCAATTTTTTGAGCGTTTTGCAGTACACGTCAGCTGTAATTGTTGTCCCACATTCCATGAAATCAACCAAAAGAACACCGTCTTTGTCCCAAAAAACTGTAGCCATCAATTTTCGACTTGTGTACTGAGTTTGCTTAAACTTTTTCGGTTTTGGTGAAGATGAGTGTCGCCACTGCATCGATTGCAATTTTGTTTCTGGGTTGGCGTAGGATACCCACGTCTCGTCCCCAGTAACAATGTGAGAAAACAAATCATCTCCATCTTGTTGATAACGGGCCAAAAACTTTCGTCCACTAGACATTCTTTGCTCTTTGTGGTGGTCGGTGAGCATTTTTTGGTACCCACCTTGCACACAATTTGCGGTATGCGAGGTTTTCTGTGACAATATTGTAAACAGTAGTGCGTCCAAGTTGAGGAAATTTGTTAGCCAGGCCACTAATCGTCAATCGACGATCAGATCTCAGTGTTTGGTCCACTTGTGAAACGATTTCATCGGTCTGGATACTGGGCCTGCCACTCCGCTCTTCGTCATGGACATTTGTTCGGCCATTTTTAAAATCACGGCACCATTGTCTAACCTTTCCTTCACTCATAACTGTAGGTCCGTAAACCAGGCATAACTCCCGATGAATTTCAGCAGCCGACGATCCTTTTGCACATAAGAAACGAATCACAGAACGCACTTCATAGTTGGCGGGATCAACGATTTTCGCGGCCATTGTTCTTTGCATTCACGGACAACAATACGACTTCAGAATCAAAACAAATAACGCTGTAGCTTCGCAATGAGTCAGTAGATGGCGCTGCAGTAGTAAAACTGTGCTTCGAAGCGCCAATATTTATATATAAGCAAACGGCCCTTAGTTTATGAACGCGCCTCGTATTATTGACAGTTAACCCCTTACTATTGACTGTAAATAACAAAGGTCTCGTTTTTTTCGACTAGGCCTAAATTGCCGGAAAATCGCAAATCTTTGTCCTATATGAGGTGTGTAAATTAAGTACGCTCGAACCCCTCTTAAGTCACATTCGCTTAATTCACATTCTCTCTTATTTCACCACGTTTCCCCCCTATTATGTCACGAAACCGTCTCGCTTAAGTCGCCGCCTGTAAAAGTTTTAGAACTACGTTTGGAAATTGGATTCTCGCATGAATACAATTTTTATTGAAAAAAATGATTGTGTAATACATTAAATATGGACACCTAACCTTTAAAATAGGTTAGGTCTCTTTTAAAAATATTTAATCTTTAAAATATTCATTCAAGTGGAAAATTGAACTTTGTCACGCGCGACTGGGTATACTTACGTTGATTTTTTCGTTCAGCTGGGACATTTTTCGTTATAACAAGTGCTGTGGTATATCTCTAAATATTTCTTTTTGCAGTTAAAACGCGAAAAAGTTGAGGTTATGATCGCGACTTAAGAGAGACTAAATTTCGCGACTTAAGCGAGACGATGATGCACGGATTTGGTGACTTAAGAAGGGTTCGAGGGTAATGAGACTGATTTTTAAAAAAAAATTATTCGAATAGAATTTCAATTCAGTATTGTCTCTTTCAAAATAACTTCCTTGGGAAGCCACACAGCGCTGGAAACGGTTCTTCCATTCCCATAGCAGTGCTGGAACTCATATACTGGAATAGCTTTCAGCTGGTCGGTTACGGCCGTTTGAATGTTTTCTATGGTCCCAAAATGAAGTCCCTTGTGATGATTTTTCAATCTCGGGAAGAGAAAAAAAAGTTACAAGGACTCAAGTCAGGCGAATAAGGAGGCTCAGGAGCCACAGGAATGTTTTTACTGGCTCAAAACTCGATTACTGAAATGGCTGAGTAACAAGACTCATTATCGGGATGCAATATCCAGTTGTTCTTGATGTCTCTCTGTAAAAGTGTTGATTTACTGTTTGGCTTGGAGGTACAAACTCTTTGTGGACAATTCCCTGGCTATCCAAAAAGCAAATCAGCATGCATTTGATCTTCGACTTGCTCATTCTTGCTTTTTTGTGTATTGGAGAGCTTGAAGTGTGCCATTCCATGCTTTGGCGCTTGGTTTTCGGATCGTACTCAAAACACCCATGTCTCTTCACCAGTAATAAAACAGTCCATAAAATGGAGATCATTTTCAATCTATTCCAAAAGACACCTTTCTCTCCTGATGTCCTTTTGTTGCAGCAAGTTTTTTGGAACCATTTCCTTCGGACCAATTTGAATGTAGCCAGCCTTGTTGCATAGCATACTTGTATATTTTAGAACCTGTTGCAGCGCCATATCTTTAGATAAGATAGTACTGGTTTTGTGCGTTTTGTTATTAGCTGTCAAATAAATCGCATTATATTTTTTATGGCGCAACATAATGGAAATGCCAGGATTAGTAAGAGAAATTCCCGCCTCCCAACTGGAATGTCCGATTACGGTCCTGGACAACTGTAAATTAGGAATTCTCTGTCAGCGGCCAGCGGAGAAAAAAAGATGTTAAGGCACTCCTGCTACCAATAAAGTAATTGCGTTGCTGCATTTAGACATTTAGTGGCCATAGAATTTACGCAGCGTTCCTGAAAATCATGTAGTTATACGAGGAATCCGGGAGTTCACATCAAAATGACGAATATGTCGCTTTAATGTCTCCTTAGTCGGTTCTCGGTAAATCGCAAATAAACAATCTTGTTTTATGCCTTGCCGGGTCGTGAATAGCGTTTTTGCCTCGCCGGATTAGTTTTACGACTTATTTTTATAAAATTTCTTTCAGTAAAAAAAGTTCTTATTTTGTAACCAGATTTATAGTTTTTCACAAAAGGCAAATATCACATGCTCTTGATTTTAATCAGCAGTTATAACCACAAAATTTAAATTTAAGAAACTTCTTCAAGTGACGTACACTACCGGTCAAAAGTTTGGGTTCACTTGATACATTTTTTAATTTTACGCAATTTCGTCGGCTACTCATTATATTCTGTTGAGCAGGCGTGACATACGAATGTCGACTTAGAACACGATCCTGATTAGTGCGTAGTTGAGGGTCTGGCGCGATGGGGCGATGCGAAAATCGAGTTCGAATGTGTCACGACGGGACGCATTGTTTTGATGCGCCCAGTGCATACCACGCGTAACATCTTTGTATTGCGAAATTTCACTAAAAAAATCATATTGTCTACTGTTTTTTGTGTTTTTTTATGTCCAAAAAGGTGAGTAAAACATTTTTTGTATTCAATATCGTAAAGCTAAAGAAAGATTGTCATGTAAATTGAAGTCATCCGTAGAATATCAGTATATCATTGAAATGGGTAAAAAACTACATATTTTATGTTTTTATCATAGAGAAATGGGCCGAAAAGCAGAGCTAAGTGTAGAAACACGAGCAGTTATTGTTGCATTATATGAAGAGGGTTATTCAATGCGGAAAATTGCTTCAAAAACCAATGTTTCTCAAAATGCAGTCATGCGAGCGTTGCAAAGAAAGCGCGAAACAGGATATAATCAGAGTCGTCATCGTTCTGGCAGGCCTAAAGCAACTTCAAAACAAGAAGGCAAGTTCATTTGTGTTGAAAGCAAAAGAAATCGTACTCGTACAGCTCCCAAAATTCGTGAGCAACTCAATTCTACACGAGACACAAGTATCTGTTTCAACGGTACAGTGACGTCTGCGGGATTACGGTTTGAAAGGATGCATCGCCGCCAAAAAACCATTACTACTCAAACAAAACAAAGTTAAAAGACTGAATTGGGCAAAAAAACATAAAGATTGGACGATTGAACAATGGTCAAAAGTGTTATTTACAGAAGAATCGAAGTTTGAAATTTTTTTACGGACGACGTCGACAATATGTGCGCCTTTTGTTTGGTGAACGCATGATTAATCAATGCGTCATTCCAACAGTCAAGCATGGTGGAGGGTCAGTCATGGTCTGGAGATGATTTGCTGGTGACAAAGTTGGAGATCTTGCAAATCAAGGGCATTATGGACAAAAAAAACTGTACCATAACATTCTCCAGCGACACGCTTTTCCATGTCCAGAAATAATGTTGAGTATTTGTAAAAGTCGACATACTATGTTTACGTAATGATATGTAAATTTGTCATAAATGATGCTAATAAATAAAAATAATTGAGTGAGACCTTGGTTTTATCAATATTTTTCGAAAATTATAAGGTGAACCCAAACTTTTGACCGGTAGTGTATTTATCAACGACAATTCGCATAACGAAGTTACTCGCAAAAGTATTCGTACTTTACAAGGAATTGTAAATAACCACATTTTTCTTTTAATGGGTGTGAGTATAATTAATCATAATATTTTTATTATAAACATACATGTGTAGTATTACATAAATTAAACTTGAAATTCATATCACTTGCTGTTTAGAAAATAAAAACTAAATTATTCTCTATTGCAAAATCACTGGTCGCAAAAGTATTCGTACTTCAGGATTTTTTTGGTGAAATTGGCCAAGTTAGTATTTGGTTGGTCCACCTTTAGCTATGATCACAGCCTCAAAACGTTTAGGCATGCTTGCTACCAATTTTTGTATGATAGCAGGGTCCATATTTTGCCATACATTTGTAATTGCCTATTTAAGAGTGTTTTTATCTTTTATTTCATAATTTCGTAACTGTCATTTCATTTCCGACCATAAATGCTCAATTGCATTTAAATCAGGGCTTTGAGGGGGTGTAATTAACTGATGGGGAGTGTTGTATACAATCCATTGCCTCACTATGTAAGCAGCGTGTTTTGGATCGTTGTCTTGTTGGAACCAATAATTATTTCCTAGATTCAATTTTGCGACACTTAATGGCAAATTTGTTTTTAATAGGTTTAGGTACGTAAATTTAGTCATAATGCGATCAATCCAAATTAAATTCCCCCGTCCCACTCGCACTCATACTTCCCCACACCATCATTGAACCGCCACCATGCTTAAAAGTTGGACACACATTTTTCGGTTCAAACTCAACGTTTACCTTACGCCACAGTAAACGTCTGCCGTCCGACTGAAAAAATGTTGAACTTACTCTCCTCAGTAAATAAAACTCTTTCCCAAAAGGTGGGATCCTTGCAAAAATACTTTTTGGCAAATTTTAATCGTTTTAGACGATTTACTTTACTAATAAAGGGCTTTTTCCTAGATACTCTACCATGCAGATTGTGCCTTTTTAAAACCCGGCGGCAGGTATCTGCACTTATTTGCTTTTTAAAACGATTATTTACTAATGCCGCCAATTTTGGGGCACTTGTAGAAGGGCATTTTTTTATTTAACGCACTATTGCCTTCTCTTCTCGAGAAGTTAATAGTCTTGGACGGCCCTTTCAAGGCATATTGGAAACTATTTGATTTTCGTTATTTATTTTTATAATATATTGTATAGTCCTTTTGCTTCTTTTTAACAATCACCTATTTCTTTATATGATAATTAGAAATATTTTAACAGATTCACACAACATGCAGTTGTTTACACTCGTCTGAATGTATAACTGAAAACTGTGACTGAAGTCTTAACAACTGGGGTCTCACCGTTATACCTGGGACACTGAGGTTATGCGCAATACTTTTGCCGCGTAGATATTGCCATTCTTAAAATTAAATATATTTTTATGTAGGTATTTAATGCAATATGAAGCTAAAACTTGATTTATGCATTGCTGATATAGTGTGTTCGTAAATATATTTATTACATGAAATTTTCCTCACAGCTATAAAAATGCTGTTAATTTCTTTACACATCAATTCGGGGTACGAATACTTTTGCAAGTAACTGTATGTAAGTTTTAAGACAATAGAGTGGCCTCTGAGATCTCCAGATCTTACGCCCCTATTTTCTTTGGGGATATTTGAACGCAAAAGTCTATGCCACACATTTATAGGATTTAACGAACATAGTGCGGCACGAAATTAGACAAATGACGGAAAAGTTAATTTGCGGTGTACTCAGTGAATGACTTGATTGACGTCATCTCTCGAAAACGGTTGACGATCGAAAGCTAACAATGAAAATATGCATTTTTATAATTAAAATTTGACCTGTGTCATTTTTTTGCGAAAACTTGCTTTTCTATGTTTTGTGCTTGTTACAAAATTTACTTGTAACATACACTACTCCAAAGAATTAAGGGAACAAACAATTTTCTTAAATTTTTTGATGATTTTTTTTGGTGCGAAAAATGGTCGTATCTAGATTTAAAAAAAAAAACAATTGGAGCTTCAAGTTTCTAATTTTCTAATTGATCTTCTGACAAACAAATTTTGTGTCTAAAGTCAAAATCCTAAGATATAGCGGGAGAAAAAAAATGTTGATTTTTTTTGTCCACGATCTTGGGGATTTTTTTTGTAAACTCAATGCATATGCCATATATCTTGTTTATTAAGCTTCAATTAGCTTTTTTATATTCTCTTTACGTCAATTGGTCGCTGAGATATCTGACTTTTAATGAAAAAGGGTCCTTTTGTCTTGATCATCGATATCTCAGCAATCAATGACCGCACAGAGAGTGTAAGGGCAGTTTCAAAAACTGGAATAATTCTCCCACAAGATCTTTTTTACCATTTTTTGAAAACAAATTTTTTTTCACCCTTAACATTAATTTAAAGAAAAGAGAAAAAAGTACCTTTTTTCGTTTTTGTAAATCTACTGCGCATTCACAAATACTGATGGGGAGACTTAACGTTTTCAATTTTTTTTTATAGCTTAATGTACCTCCAATAGCCCTGAAAGTTTTATAAAAGATTACATTTTTTCTGAACAATATGTAAACTTCATTTTTTCTCGCGTTATTTCTGAGGATTGCGTAATGACCATTAACCATCTCACATATAACCAGCTCACAACTTTTTTTTGCCAAAAGATTTCGAAACTAGAAACTTGAACCTTCAATTGTTTTTTTTTAAATCTAGATAGGTACTACTAATTTTCACTGAGATACAGCCTTTCAAAAATCACCAACAAATTTAGGAAATTTTTTTGTTCTCTTAATTATTTGAAGTAGTGTAGTATCCAAGAGACTTGTTTTTTTACTATTCACAGTTATTTTACAGATGATAAAATATAATTAAATGTTTTTTAAAACAAGACTAACACTGAGATCATTTTTATTATAAATTACTGTTTATATTTCGTTTAACGTAATTTATGTTAGCGACATTGCGAATTTTCGAGGATTTCCTTCATTTTTAAGTATGTTCCGCATGTGTCGTACAGTTGGAGGCGTTTTGTTCATAATTTTTATGATTTCGGCATTTTTGGCGATTTTTTACCAATTAGTTGCAGATGACAAATTTCGTGAGTCAGACCGAGCTGGTCCATCCGGAACAAATGCGTCTGTGGTGATTAAACAATCAGAACCGGATTAAGTCATTGTACTCTATGAATCATTTCTTTGTTGTGTAACTTCTAACGTAAACGACTTTGCATCATAAGGTTCCTGCAAATGCATCTCAAGATTTCGGAATCTCTATTACTGTCATGTTTTACTACCACTACATTACTCGGGTAGTGGTTTTGTTTTTTGTTTAAAAAAATTGCTGAACAAGCTTGAAAATGTTCAATATGTCTGTCGGTTCGTGAACCACTTTTGTGCGCGCCATAGATGGGCAAAAATCTTTTTTTATTGCCTAATTCATATTTAAATTAGGTAATAAAAATTAAATTTGACTAATAGGGATATCCAAAAAAAAGTCATCAAAGCCGGCTATGAGTGAAAGAGATGGAAAGAGCGGTTGTGTCGAAGCTCAAAGCGAAACTTTGTTGTAAAATTTTTGACAAATAGCTGTCACAATCGTAAACTAAATCTTGTCAGCCTTGATAATTAAGTAAGGTTATAAATTTAAGATTAAGTCTGTGGGGAATTTAGCGACCTTCTTCTCTATTAGTTTTTTTTGTTTGGTTGGATTAGGTCCAGGAATAAATAACAACTATTCGATTTTTGCCGATTCTGAATCTGAATTTTTACTCCAACCATAGTTTTAAACAAAAACTTAATATCACAAAAAATTTAACTTTAAGGGCAATTCACTTGTCGCATGATATGTATCACCAAAAAAAATATGCAGTTAATTGTAACACTATTAGAACAAAATGGTTATCCAACAAAACTGGTTAAACAAATTAACAATGAAGTGATGAACAAAATAGCAATAAATAAGAAAGACAACAAAAAAAGATGTTATTAAAAACAACAAAAAGATATATTTCAAGTTACCCTGTATACATACATTGTCCGAAAACTTGTCACGAATTCTCACCACAGTTTTTATTTATTTTACACCAAATTAAAATCAAAAACTTCTAAATTAGATAAATCGAATGTTGTGTACGAAATTACTTGTGACTCTAACAACTGTAATAAAGTTTACATTGGTCAAACAAAAAGATATTTAAAAGATAGAATAAAAGAACATGAATATGACATAAGAACACTAAATAAAGAAGAAAAAAAGACACATACAGCACTAGTGGAACACATAATCAATAATCCAGAACACAAATTCAACTTTGAAAACTGTAAAATATTAGGCACAGAACCAAACCTTAAAAAACGATTACTTTTAGAAATGTGCTTTTTAGAAAGAGATGTGCCAAGCATACTTCCAACAGGATGACGACAAATTCCAAGTGACTTACTAATTTAAATTTTTTGGATGAATTTTTCGAAATCGTTAGTCGTAATATACTAGTTAGGTGGTCACCATGATTCATTTCTACTTCATTGGGGTATGAAAACTGAAGTTAAATATAGATCACTTTTAATAAACAGACACCATAACTAATAAAAAATTGCTTAATAATTTAAGGGTTGCACCTACCTATTTGATTTTTTTTTCGATTTTTTTTATTGGCCTAAATTACGTAAAAACAACCCAAAAATGATATCCAAGAGCAGACATGGTCCAAAACATTTTTTTAACGACCCTTAGAGGTAAATTTTTAAATTAACTTCTGATGCTCCGAAAGGGTTTTGAACGCTTGGCGCGTTTAGCAGTTTGGCTGGTAGATGG
This sequence comes from Aromia moschata, assembly GCA_029963805.1. Lineage (NCBI taxonomy): Eukaryota > Metazoa > Arthropoda > Insecta > Coleoptera > Cerambycidae > Aromia > Aromia moschata. The sequence continues at coordinate 70,477 of JAPWTK010000445.1, forward strand.
CGCTAGTACAAGTGTATTCAAATTTAATCGAGTGCTCAGTCTATACCTGCATAACCTTTACACCTTTCAAAACTTTGAACGCGATTATCTCAAAACCATGTTTTTCAACACGGCCTTACAAATAACTTGTGCAATTTTCATCCGATCGACTTGAAATTGTAACTGTAACTTCATAGATAGATTTTAAATAGAAGTACACACGATTATTAAGATTGATTAACAATTAGGTCTTTTATAAACGTTTAAATGTCAATTTTTTTTGTTAAAAAAAAGTTCAAATTCACGTCAATTTGCGAAAAATGATTTTTTTTTTCATAATCGTGTGTACTTCTCTGCTAAATTTAATATAGAATATGAAAAAAAGAATTGGCCCTCGGTGCAAATGGAAAAGTTTTATTCGTAAGGCCGCAGACCTCTTAAAAAAAGATATGCTGCTTCAGACGTCTGTACTGCCGTCATTTTGGAAGAAAAAATTAAATAAAAAATTGTGTTATACACCTCTTGATATATTTAATAAACCCTGAAAATTATATTTTGATTGTTCAATTGAATCATTAAAAAAGATCCCGAAAAAAGTTTAATTTTAGACAATTCAAATATGTACCTAGGTGTAACCCCTTAAGTATAATATTTTTATATAAATTTTAGATAAATATTTTTATTTTGGGACAATAACATTTGACTGACAACGAGACTTAAAAATAAGACATCTAAATTGACCTCCAAATTGTATTTACTCCGCTGTTATTTTATTTCTCCTATTTTTTCCATTATAAAAAGTTCCATAAGTTTTTTTTGTCAATGGCAGTGAACCCTCGAGGAATATACACTCAGTTTGGTATCTCAACTCTTTCAAAATGTGTTTTCTCCGGGAAAGTTTTAAGTTGGGTGCCACTTTGCGGACAGTCCGGTCCTGCGTCGCGACAGTTCGAGTCCCCGCCGTTGCCGCCGATGTGATGCTGACAGCCCTCATTACGATAATTCTATTTATATTACTATGGAATGCGCAAAGGAAATACTATTTATAGCTAATGATGCCAGTCAATCGTTCGATCTTGCATTACATATTTCTGCTTGGAAATTATCGCCCGTACGATGACGACGCCGATGGTTGACGCCGGGCTAAATCCGGACCGAAAAGAGGCCGCTGGAGGCGAAATGATGTTTTTTTTTTCGCAATTACAGCCCAAAAAACAAATAATGATATGAGTCATCACAAATCTCGCGGGGTATCAGGAATCACGTGGCATCACAAGGCGCCCTTCCACGATAGTTGAGATATTCAGTGGTGACAAAGGAATATTTATTATATTTAGGGATAGTAAAGTTTTAGAGATCATAAAGCTTTTCCCATTAATTGAAATTTAACTCAAAAAGGCAGTTAAATAGGGACGATTAAAATGCACGTCTATTTAATGTTCTCGATTGTCGACTAATTACACAGACCTGAAATATGACGCAAAGAAAGAAACAGACAGAATTTTGAACGCACCATCGTTTTGCTAATAACGCAAGGTTATCATGACGTTAGGGATATATTCTAAGTTCTTTACAGTTTTCAGAGTTTTAGTAGATTGAAATACTTGCAAAAAGGAATGGAATCTAAAGGGTGGGCCATCAGATGGTTTCTTTTTTAAAATTTCAATTAAAACTACAACGTTGAATATGTTTAAATGATTGTTGCTTTATTCCAGAAAGTATGCCTTCCCATTATTTATGAAAAACAATTTCAGTTAAATGGACGCCGCGGCTGGCTTGGCAGTAGTTCATTCTTTTCACCCAATTTTGCAGTACATTTTCGATAATTCGTGGCTCTATTGCACGAATAAATCGATTGATGTTTTACTTCAGTCCATCAATTGTTTGTGGATCGTTGGAGTAACAACGGTCCTTAACATTTCCCCATAAAATAATCCAACGGTGTTAAATCGTAGCTGCGCGATGGCCAATTAATGTCTCCGGATTGTGTGACACGTTGCTCCATCCTGCTGGAACCAAAGCTCGTCCAAGTCCAAATCGTCCAATCGCGGCCACAAAAAATCAGTTAACATGTCTCTGTAACGCATTCAATTTACTGTAACGCTAATACCATCTTCATTTTGAAAGAAGTACGGACCAGTGATGCCACCACTCCAAAACCCACACCAAACAGTCACTCTTGCAGGATGCATTGGCTTCTCTATGACCACGTGTGGATTTTCGGAACCCTAAATTTTACAGTTCTGTTTATTAACAGGTCCTCCAAGGTGAAAATGAGCTTCTTGAGTAAGTTGCATTTTGTAAGCAAATAATCCGAGATCTTTATGCAATATTTTCCTCAGAGAAGTGCGACTGACATTAAGTTGTTGTGCTCTGTGATGAGTTGAGGTTCTTAGGTTTCTACGCACTCTTTGAGCAACAGCAGCAATTCTTACAGCTGTGCGCATGGGACGAGCACGTGGATGACTTCTGTTATCCATAAGCATGCCAGTTTCACGAACTTTCCTTAAGAGCTTTCTTACACCAGGCGCTGACGGAACTTCATTTCGACCAAATATTGTTTTCAATTTTCTCACTGTTTCTGCAACACAACATTCACTTTGGAAATAATTTTTCCATATTTCCCAACGTTGTTCAAGCGTAAAACGATCCATTCCTTACAGCGGAGGTTAGACACCACATATACGTATGTCAAATGTCAAGCGCGTCACTGTCTGCAATGTAGAAATAACACTCAGATTTAAAAGAAACCGATAGATGGCTCACCCTTTAGATCACAATAATGGGAATTTAGTGTGTCTATGGAAAACAAAAGTTTCGTCATGACAACGAAAGAAGATCAGAAAAATAAAAGATTGCTGATGTTCAAGTTGCAGAAGTTTTTCAGGAAAGTCAAAACATATCCAGTACTAACCCGCTAGCAATTCGTTGTGTTAATGCAATATAAGATGTGATTTTTCGCGATGAGATGAGTATTTAAAGTTATTAGTTCCATTAGAGTTAATGATAGGAACAAAGTGTCGATATAAATATATTCCTAAGGTCATTCTGTACTCGATTAGAGTGCTCTTAACGATAGTTTTACCGATCTATTGCCGAAATTTTTATGCGTTATGTTTTTAAATAGGAATTGAAAATGATTGAGGATTAATGGTATTGAACTTCTAGGCAATGGAAAAATGTTGTTACAGAAGGGATGTAAAATGCATACTATCTTGTTTCTTAAATTCTAATAATTTTTGTACTAGGTACAGTACTATTTTTTTTCTTCTGATATAATTAGAACTTGTGAAATTCTGCGTCTAATAAAGCCAAGTTGAAGGTAATATGTCATAGTGTGAAAATATATCGCTAAAAATGTAAAATTGCGTTTTCAAAAAATCATGAATCACTCCGAAAATATTAAATGCTTTTGACACTTCTTAAAAAAAGTTCATATTAAAGGGAAATCTTCAGAGTGTATATCTGACATGAAAAATTTCAAAATTTGAATCAAGAGTATCATAGAATTTCAAAAAAATGTTTTTATGGTATTTCTAAGGAGTATTTGTTATCCAAGCTCGTTGGATCTAAACTCAAATTGTACCAAGTTTAATAAAAGAACTTTGGTATCACTCGTTAAAACCGGATGTTCGTTATAAGCAAACCCGAATCTGTTTCTTTAAAATTGCGTTGCAAAATTCTCTGTCAAGTATTCAGTTCCTAGGGACTAGGGACTCATACAATCATCCTTGAATAACGAGATGCTTTTTGTTATACTTTATAAAGGTGACGATGAAATAAACAGTTTTCTAAATTGATCTTGCAGTTTTTTCGACCTAGATTCAACGCAAAGTACTAGAGCGAAATGTTCTGACCGAACCATTTTCTTCGCGGCATTCATTAAAAAATTAGAGCGTTTATTCACATGTCCCATAATGAAACTACTCTCAACTAAAAGCGGACACACTAAAGGGCTTTTAGGGCGAATGTCGGTGCTTTGGTTGTTTCAGGTTTAATTAAAGGTTTAAAAGCTTTTTTTTTAATTTGTTGCTTCATGTCTGACGAGTATAACTTGTGCATAGTTTAGGATGCTGGCGGAATAAAAATAACGTGTGATGCTGTTTGGCGAGTACGTTCGCGAAATAAAAATTAGAATTTTTCACGTAGCATTTAATACATACATATACGTGACGAGTAAAGTTTGGCAGGATTTACAAATGGAACAGATGATGGATCCAAAAAAAAAATTTACGTATAATCCAACAAATTTATAATTAAATGAGTGGTATATGAATGGTGACAAATAATGCTGTATAATACTGTATTCAGAGCTGGGAAAGATGCTTTAATAAATCAACTAAAGGACGTGCCATCAGATGGTTTCTTTTTAAAATTGCTATTAAAACTTCATCGTTGAATATTTTTAAACGATTGTTGCTTTATTCAAGAAAGTATGCCTTCCCATATTTATGAAAAACAATTTCAGTTAAATGGCCGTCGCGGCTGGCTTGGCAGTAGTTCATTCTTTTCACCCAATTTTGCAGTACACTTTCGATTATTTGTGGCTCTATTGCACGAATAACTCGATTGATGTTTTCCTTCAGTGCGTCAATTGTTTGTGGATCGTTGGAGTATCAACGGTACCCATAAAAAAATAGTCCAACGGTGTTAAATCGCAGCTGACCAATGACCAATTAATGTCTACAAAACGGCCGATAACACGGTTACCGAATTTAGTGTGAAAAAAATCTATTGTTTCACGGCTTGTGTGACACGTTGCTCCATCCTGCTGGAACCAAAGCTCGTCCAAGTCCAAATCGTCCAATCGCGGCCACAAAAAATCAGTTATCATGTCTCTGTAACGCATTCCATTTACTGTAGCGCTGTTACCATGTACTTCTTTCAAAATTAAGATTTTGAAAGAAGTACGTACCAATGATGCCGCCACTCCAAAACCCACACCAAACAGTCACTCTTGCAGAATGCATTGGCTTTTCTATATCTATCATTTTCAAACTCATTTAAAGCCCAGACCGAGAAGCGATAACGAAGTGGATGGTCATTTTCCTTTACCTCTAGAGTAAGTTGCAACTTGTAAGCAAATAATCCGAGGTCTTTATGCAATATTCTCCTCAGAGAAGTGCGACTGACATTAAGTTGTTGTGCTCTGTGACGAGTTGAGATTCTTGGGTTCTCACGCACACTTTGGGTAACAGCAGCAATTCTTTCAGCTGTGCGCACCGGACGAGCACGTGGATGACTTCTGTTATCCATAAGCATGTTTCACGAACTTTTCTTAAGAACTTTCTTACACCAGGCGCTGACAGAGCTTCATTTCGACCAAGTTCTCAATTTTCTCACTGTTTCTGCAAAACTGCATTCACTCTGGAAATAATTTTTCAATATTTCCCGTAAATTTCAAGCGTAAAACTTTCTTACAGCGGAGGTTAGACACCACATGTATGTCAAATGTCAAATGTAGAGCGCGTTAGTGTCGGCAATGCAGAAATAACACTCAGTTTAAAAGGAAACCAATATATGGCCCACCCTTTAAGATACTTTGTAAATACAGGGTGATTTAACGAAACCATTCATTAAACGTATTAGGGCTTACAGAAGATTGTGATTTTTGAAAATTTAGACTTAAGTTAATAGGCCTGTGCTATGACGAACTTGATGAAAATATTTTCAAGATGGCCGCACTTCCTTATTTTAAATGGATTGGTGCTTTTTTTATTACAAATTTCGATTCTACAGATTATTTTTTGGTTGACTTTTTTAAGATTTTCTATCTTAAGAAGTCTATCTTTTGCCGTTTTTGTGTTATTTCGTTTTTTTTTTGCAATTTTGAACATTATCACCGTAACATTTGAAGTCATCTGTAGCTGTCCTTTTAGAAAATAAAGTATCAATGTTGGCACAGTATATATGTAACAACATTTTTTTCATTACCTAGAAGTTCAATACCATATTTCATACCTAGAAGTTCAATACCAATAATAATTAATCCACAATCATTTTTCATTCTTATTAAGGAATATATACGCATAAAAATAAATCTAGCAGACAGATCGGCAAAACTATCGTTAAGAGCACTCTAATCGAGTACAGAATGTCCTAAGGAACATATTTACAGCGATACTTTGTTACAATCATTAACTCTAATGGAAATAATCGAGGCTTTCTTGCTAGGCAAACTAGAGAAAATCTTTTTAAAAGTTCCGGATAACAACCTGCAAGGGTGGGTTCTCGTACTATTTCAGGAACTGAAGTGGGCGATAACCGAACGGAATATCAATAATTGAATGGTGTTATACTGTACACCAAAGATACAGAGCGCTGATTGTGAAAATGCGAGAGATGTTTGGTTTTCGCATGGTTAGTGGTATAGTCCTTCTAATTTTAATTGAAAATGATAAATACGCCTGGGGAACAAAAAAATCGGTGCAACTTTATGATTCCATGGGCGTGCATATATCTTTTATAAATTCAAAAATTGTGAAATAATTTTTTTTCATTAAAATCAATATAGGAGATTAAAATTAGCCTGCCTACAAAACTCTTAATATTTCTAATATAATTTGCTGTAAATAATGCTCATTTAGCCAGACAATCTCAAAAAATTGTCTGTGTTAATAAACCTAGCTGAAATACACGTCACTGGCGCCTTAAACACGTGGAATTTCTAAAGTCGTAAATCATTTTAACGACGTCGTAAAAAATTTATGGCACAGTGGACCGAATAAATATTTGGATGTATTACATATAAAGCAATCCTATAGTATACTGGTCAACATTTGCTGGTTGCCGGCATCGGTGTTGCTGGCATTGCGTTGCCGGCTCATCAAAATTTTCTTAAGTATAGTAACATACATAAAGTTGTTTTAATTTATAATTATTTTTTCCAGCAATTTTAAACGCTTTATTTTAATGCTAACTAATAAATTTATATCTATGTATTTTTTTTTAATATTTCCAAACTAGCTTTCTAAGAACGTCACGAACTAACAGTTTACTGAAGTATGAAGTATACTTGTATAGTGAGCTTAGCAATTTTAGAAAATATATCTGACAACCTTGCTTTTTTCTACCTATTTTCAATTTAGAATGGAAATAGAATACATTTTTAAGTCGGTTTTTCCACGATTGTCTGCTACAGACTCGCTTTCATAAATGTTCTACTTTGATCTTTCCATTTTAGGCGTATTGTGTCAGCACTCAGGATAGACACTGACAATGAGTGGAAGTGAATCTTCTGAGGTATTTTCATTTAACATTAATTTTAAGTATAAACGGACTGAGTAGTAGAAAGAATGTAAAGCGATCTGAATGAACTTTTTAATTCGGTCATCTAAATTATCGAAATCAATCACTTCCATTTTTGTCCATAATTGTTCACCATCAAATAATAAGCAGGGGAAAGCAAAAAAGCGAATTTTTCATAGTATAACCGCAATTTTTTTTTCAAGAGACTATCTGCATAATATGTAGGTCTCCCAAGCCTCTTCGTTTCATATTTTTCCCACAAAAGTCGACTAATGAATCTGCTATTAAACTTGCAGCCCTTTGTGAAAAAATGCGATTGCCAAATTTTGTAGAGCCCTCAAAAAAGTCTTAAGCAACCTGATTTTTGTACGTATAAAAGAGCGTTAAAACTCCCAAATCTTTTTTTGAAAATTTAAAATTAATTCATTAGAAGAGCCTAGGCAGTAATAACGGTTTACGAGGTGTGGCTATTAAATAACCGAACTGCTGTTATAACACTTTTTATTCGTTACAAATTACAGTAGAAATTTTTTTCGCCTTCAATGAACTTCCCTTGGCGATATCTACACCGCTCCGTAAGACTTTTACATTGTTGAAAGCAGTGCTGGAAGTCCGCTTCTGTCAGCTGGTTCAGAACCTCCGTCGCTTTTGCTTTAACCGCTTCCACACATTCGAATCTTGTCATCTTCAGTGTCACCATGTCTGACAAGCCTGGATCAGTGTCAATGTTGTTTAGAATGTCAGCGCAAATGTTCATTCTTGATACCTTTTGCTCGGACCTGCGGAGTTTTGGCACCATTTTTGCGCAAACTTTGCGCATGTTGAACGATTCATGCAAACTCAGGTGAACACATTCTTTGTCGATTCCTGTTATTTCAGCAAACGTTTTTTTAATGTTTTCATTCGTTTTTGACGTTGTGGGCCATTCGGGGCGCAGATCGTCTTCGGTCGTTTCACGTCCCTGTTTAAACCGTTTAAACCATTTAAAAACTTGTGTGCGTGATAAACATTCATTCCCGTACACTTCTTTTAACGTTGCTCCATCTGAACACTTAACATTTTTTCGACGTGTCACTGGTGCGTAAACTAATTCAAACGACTGATACAGTCAAACTGAGCGAGCCACTGGCTTGTCCAGCCAGCTTAGGGTGGGAAAAGTATCTCCAGACACAGTTCTGTTCAAACTCGTCGCGACACGCTCGCAGCGCGCTGGTAGCAGCATCAGTTCGGTTATTTAATAGCCACACCTCGTATATCTCGAGAACCTTATGAACGAATTTTCTTTTTAGTGAATCGTATATCCGAGTACTTTTAAGCTATGAAGTTTAGATTTCATTTGATAAAAAATTCTTAAAGCTATTTAAATTGTTTATAAACCAAAACAATGTTTATAACTTTAAATGATTCCCCTAATGAATGTATTTAAAATTTTTAAAAATGATTCGAAAACTTTAATGCTCTTTATACGTATACAAAAATCAGGTTGTTCAAAGCTTTTTTTACGGCTTTATCAAGTTAAAAAAAATCTTTTTGCAAAATTAATGTACAGAAACTATTAGACGGAATTGGATGTAATTTGGAGTGTTGTTTTATCATATGAAAAAGTTTTCTGAATCATGATCTGAAGGTCGTATGTGTAATCTAAGTGCTCGAAAAAAAAAACAAAAAAAAAAAGTCTGTTTTTTTTTTTATTTTTTTAACATACCTATGTAAAATCTATGTAAATTTTTTTAACAAACCTTCTTTCTTCAACTTCTCTCTAAAATGAACAGTTCTCGAGTTATCTGAAAGAAAAGAGGGGAAAAAACGGATATTAGAGATTTTCCACAACTTTTTCAATTGACACATATCGAAATTATCATTTCTTATGATATTCCAGAGGAATTTCAATAAAAAATAGGGATCGTATAGACAAAGTCCAACACATTTTCGGTCTATAACTCCTGAACTATTTGTTGAATTTCAATTAAACTCTAGATATCAATTCATGGATACATACAGACCTTCAGTTTCGAAGATGATCGAGCTCACTCATCGTGCGTGCTCCAGAGTTATGGATCCGAGAAAGGAAGGTTGGAAATTGAGGTGTGATTTTGGTCCACATTGCATAAAAAGTGTGGAAAGACGACAAGAAGAATAATCGGTCTCCGAGAGTCGATACGGTTGCGGGATGATTTGGCCGCCTTACAGCCCGGATCTAAACCCCTGCGATTTCCACCTTTGACCCAGTCAATCTAAATTTGATCTAAATGTCGTCTAGTGCAAATAAAGAGTGCAACTAGTGCAATTAAAACAACCAATTTTGAGTGTAACTTTTTTGGCCCACCCGTTACGTGCGTCTCCTTTATGCGCGACTGAGAGCAACCGAAATTACGTCGCGTCGCCCTGTATATTTAGTCCGCCGTCTGGGATAGTTCCCGCTGAAATTTTTTAGTTCCGCGTGGAACGACCTCAGCCATCTGATAGTGTTCTCGGGCACATTGAACTATAACTAAAAGCATTTCTTGGTATACCTACATACAGCGGCAGACGGATCAATTATTCAGGGCAGCGACTACGTGATGAGCGGCCAATGAGCGACGGGGCTCACGTGGATGCGAAAGACGGAACGGCGGGCTCCAGACTGGCTGACAGGAACTGCATTCTGCTGCAAAAATCGATCGGCCCGTGTCCTACTTAGCTGTCGAACGCAATAGTTTCGGGCGCGTTCAGAATTTAACGGAAACTACGAGCCATAACAACTACATATATGTTCGGACAAACGCATTTTTTCAAAAAAAATTATTCACTGCCAATCAAAAATTTACAACCACGCTTTAAAAACCTAAAATATATAAAATTACATATGTATATGGCGATGGGTGGTGTGGTAAGTAAAGCACTTTAATCGGCTATATGTACAGTGATTTATTTACACATTTACAATATATGAGAGACCGGGGAAGTCCGGTAAAACGCGGAGATAGACTCCGGTGTGGAGCCGGTGAACGGTAAAGATGAACTCTAAAGAGGGACTGCCGGAGAGTGACTGTCCAAACGGAAAGTCCCCTAAACCAACAATCAGACACATACCTTTTTAGGTAGGTTCCCCGAAACCAGTCTCCAATAAACAGTTGTAAACTAAATTAGGGGAAAACCCAACCGCAGGTCAGTTTGGGAAAACCAAACTATTATGCGGGTGTTTTTAACAGAAACCAAATAGGCTGTACCACGTATTTACATAAATCTACAAACGGTACATGCCGAAACGTGAGAATTAGGGTTTTACAGAAATTTACATAAATAAGTAGATACGTACCTACCACGTACATAATTCAACTAAAATTAGACCCTACCTATTAAATAACAGTAGACCCTACAGCATAGACCCTACACATACATTTGCAAGATGATATGCTGAAAATTATTATTAGCTTGAATTTGTTGTGAATTTATGGCCAAAAATATAAAAATCTGCTAAAAATGCTGACAACTAAATGTTCGGAAAATCAAGAAACCTGCCCTAAAAAATAAATAAAAATTCGTTGTTGCCACGGTAACCATTAATTTCACAATTATTGGATGTGTCAGTCACAGGTGATTTCTGGTAGTTTTGCGAATATTCGTTATTTTTAAATAAAAATTGCGGAAATTTATTGTACAAAAAATACTGCAGTGGCAAAAAAAATCCGCAAAATTGCGGAAGAATTCTGCTTTGCAAAGTCTATTGTTGGGGACATATTAAAGCATTACGGCAAGACTGGAAATTTGGTTGTAAAAGTCCTGGAAGACCCAGACTTGTTACTGAAAGGAGCCAAAGGTTGTTGGTGCAAATTTGCAAAAAAAGTCGACGGAACAGCTTAAGGGATATAACAGCGCAATGGAACTCTGAATAGGAGAAAGGCTGTCCCGTGAATGTTGCAGAAAATACGCTAATCAATCTGGGGTCAGTTTTTATAAGGTATTACTATTTTATTTTTCAAATTTTTAATTTTTCAATTTTCGGAAATGATCTTAGGCTAGAGAAAAGCTTTTATTAACTGATGCATAAAAAAATCGACTGAATTGGGCCAAATCGAAGGTATCGTGGACTATAGAAGACTGGTCAAAAGTAATTTTCGATGACGAGTCCAAATTTGATGTCTGCGTAGGCGATCATTGAAAAAAGAGTAATAAGAACAAAAAGTGAAGCCTTTCATAAGGACTGCCTTAAACGAACCGTAAAATTCCCGAATGGTGTCATGATTTGGGGATGTATGTCCGCTAAAGGTTTGGGACAGTAGGAGGTTATAGAGGGTACCTTCAGCGCTGACAAATATATACAAATACTTACGAATAGCTTATTACCGACTGTTCAGGATATGTACCCAGACAATAATTTCATATTCCAACAAGACGGCGCAGCTTCCCATACTGCAAAAAGACGAAAAAGTAGTTCGGAGAACAGCATATTAAAGTCCTATCATGGCCATCAAACAGCCCCGACCTAAATGTCATTGAAACACTGTGGCATAAGATAAAAAAGAGTTTTGAGAGATGATCCTCAAAGAACGGTCTCTACTTTAAAGGAAAAAAATCAGCGAAATTTGGCACACCTTTTCACCAGAACTCTGTAGAGGCTTGGTTAAAACAATTGCTGCAAGAATTCAGACCGTAATTAAGGCAAAAGGTGACGTAACGCCTTATTAATACTTATTTTTTTTCCGAACATTTAGTTGCCAGTTATTTTGTTACATTTTATTTGTATTGCTAAGTTGTGACATTGTTAATTTGTTTTTTTTGAAACCATTAAAATAAACTTTTAAATTCTTTAATTTCTTATGTACTGTCAGCTGCATTAGTCAATTTTTGCTTCATTATACATAAAGGCAATCAAGCTTTTTTTAAAAAAATTTACAGCTTATTTTCCGAACACGTCTCAGCGGTCCAGAACGTTCGAAAAAGCCGCTTTGCCGTGTGCAGCAGGTTAAGTGTATTATTACAGTTCTATTTGGTAGTTTTCGTCGGTAGGTACAAATGAGTTACACTTTCTCCGAAATATATATACATGGAGTTATTCAATCTTAGGGAAGCTAATAGGACGCTACAATAGCCGTAATATTTATACGATTAAATACGTTTTCAAACTTGCAAGGCGTTTTTCTAGAAACTGTGTTTTTCAAATTGGCATACAACATAGCTCTCAGTTTTTATCCGATGGACATTTTAAATTGTAGCTTCTTTAGTAGCGAATTAAAAAAATCTTGTGTACTTCTAAAGAAAAACATTTGTTTCTAAGTGGTATACGAAGACTGCTACAGTGTGCGCCGATGTACATTTTATATAGCAAGAAATATTTTTCATTTTATCGTTGATTTTTTTTTCGATATTTCGGAACATCGGCTTTACTAAGAACAAGGCAATAATTTTACACAAAGAAGTTTAAACCAAGAACTCCAGATCTAACAAAACTTGATGCAAGAACTTAACATCAAGAATCCTAAATGTGACATATTTTAAGACATGAACTGTACACAAAGAACTCTAAACTTTAATAGTTCTTGCCTTATGAATTTAACAGTTATTATCTTAATTTAGAATAGTAGGTTTCAAAGTTGACTACAGTTAAAAAAACTAACATGTAAAAGAAAACCATAGAACAAAATTATTGGTAGATTATTTCCTATACTCATTCCCCCCCCCCCCCCCCGCCCCTGCATTCCAGCAACTAAAACGCCGACTAAACGAGCGCAGACAGGTCAGTTAGTCAGGTTCATTAGTACAGAGTGCGGAGATTATTATTTGCTTTTTCAAACATTTAATATGTTGTTCATCAATAACTTTTTCGCAATAAAATAATTGAAACAATACATACAAGTACATACCTTTATATATTATTTGAGACTTTCATAAATAGCATCACACACCTCGGGTACAAATTTCGAGATTGCAGCTCTTGACACACGAAATAACCTCTGCAACGTTCTAAAACTATTTCCTGTGGCCAAATAGGACAATGTGATTTCCAATTTTATATATTATTATATATATTATTTTATATATTATTATTATTTATATTTTATTCTAGCCGGCTGGAATAGCCGATCTCATTACAGTGTTCTTTTTCGAAATTTGAGGAGCAATTTGAGCCAGCAATAATTCAAACTGTTCTTTGGGCATTCTCAGCCAATTTCTATATTCTGGTACGTCTTCTTCTGCTAATTATCTTAACGAAGTAGATGAAGCACCATATATTTCTCTCCGACTCAACCATTTTCGTACCCAACAACGCTTGTTTTTGTTTCTGTTCGTTTCTGCTGCAATTATTTCTGATAATTCACCACATATTTATATTCAATACACAATTCCACATTGCTACTCGTATAACTTTTACAGCCATGTTTAAAATCAGCACTAATCAACAACTAACCAAGAATAGGCACTATAAAATGTAGACGCTCACTAAACAAACGGACTTAATTAGCCTGATTTAGTAACTTGCTTTAGCTACTTGACATGTGTAAATTCAGCCTAAGTCGTCTAATATAGATAAATGTGTATCGTTTACCCTAAAAAAGTGTAGGTGCTTATTAGAGCAGGTATAAACAGGTTTTGCAGTGTCGTCGCTACCATTCGGACGCGTTTACGTCCATAAAAAAATACGCATTTAAAAGGGTTACATTTTCCAGATATTTGTTACTTCTGTCAGTTTGTCTACCGCTGTCCGTATGTATTTTTTATCTGAATGTGTGCCAAGGTGCGTTTAAAGTGACTTTTGTAATTGGAGTTAATTTTCGACATGTAGCTGCCGTCCTGTTAGGCATTTTCCATAGCGGTTCCTACCTGCTCCAAAATAAACGGAACGGTTCATGGTCGTGTAGATACAAGGAGTGGAACATTAAAAACAACAAACGGCATGAAAATGTTATGCCTAAAGCAATGGTGGATGGATGGTTTAAAAAATATTTACAATCGTTATAATCGGAATTTCAGTTACATATAAATTAAAATAGCCATGACTTTAAATAGCCATGACTTCAAATCAAGTCAAATTTTTGTTCCTGGAGTGGGTACAGGAACCTTCGGCGTAGAAACAAAAAACTGGACATTTTCCACGACTACTAAACACCGAACTACTACACTTTTCTCGACGCGCGTTTCGCCAACCAAGTTGGCAACTTCAGGAGAAGATTAAGACTAAATTCTAGCCTACACACTTGCACTATTTATACCAAATTTGTTGCCACGGTTCACTGAACCGTAACTGTCTTTGTTTATCAGAGCAAACAGTGGACTGGTGGGTATCGGACCATTGTCCTTATTCATACTATTGTTACACTTAATGATTATTAAATTATTATTAATAATGATTTTAAATTATTTATGTCTATCCTATGGTTGTTGTCAAAAGCGTGTTAGGCAACACAAGATCTTTCTGTTCTGCCATATTTCAAATGAGCCATGTGTTCTTTAAATCTAGTTAATATAGATATTTTTGTTTGCCCAATATACTTTTGATCACAATCTTTACAACTTATTTCGTATATTCCTGACTTTTCGTTATTGTCGATTTTTTCTTTGGGGTTACCCAAAAGCGTCTGTAGTTTATTTTTACAATTAATTAAGAGTAACGGTTACTCAGTCCATTTAATAGATACGTTAATAAAGAAACATACATTTAAGAGAACCCTGTACAATTCCACGACTTTTCGTAGAGATACTGACAATTCGAAATTTGCTTCGTTACCATATGAACCTAAATTCACGCGCGGACTAGATAAAATTTTTTAAAAATATTATTATCAATTTGGTTTATAATTCTAAAAATAAACTACAGACGCTTTTGGGTAACCCCAAAGACAAAATCGACAATAAAGAAAAGTCAGGAATATACGAAATAAGTTGTAAAGATTGTGATCAAAATTATATTGGGCAAACAAAAAGATCTATATTGACTAGATTTAAAGAACACGTGGCTCATTTGAAATATGGCAGAACAGAAAGATCTTGTGTTGTCCAGCACGCTTTTAACAACAATCACAGGATAGACATAAATAATTTAAAATTAATTAGAAATGTAACAAACAGTAGACAGTTGGATGCTTTTGAAAGTTTAGAAATCATTAAGTATAACAATAGTATGAATAAGGACAATGGTCCTATACCCACCAGTCCACTGTTTGCTCTGATAAAGAAAGACAGTTGCGGTTCAGTGAACCGTGGCAATAAATTTGGTATAAATAATGCAAGTGTGTAGGCTAGAATTTAGTTTTAATCTTCTTCTGAAGATGCCAACTTGGTTGGCGAAACGCGCGTCGAGAAAAATGTAGTAGTTCGGTGTTTCGTGGAACACGTCCAGTTTTTTTTTTAATTTTTGTGTTCAGTTCTTCATTAACAAAATAATATTTCGCAGGTATTTTGCAAGCAGTTTTCGAGACTTTTTGGTGAGGCACACTTGTTTTTGAAGTTTAGTTTAAAGTTTTTGATTATAATAGCCTTGCGAAAACATGCACACAAAAACACACATTGAAATTAAAAATGAAAATGGCGTTTCTTTGATGACTTTTTGGAGTTTACGCAACCTGAAAACGTTAGCACCAACCGACCAACCACCACTGGTAGCTCTGCAGGTGTAAAAGACAAGTTAAGGGGGTTATATATAAGGGCCCGAGAAAGTTTAGGGGAAATTTCATCATTTTTTTCTAACCAAGTCATCAACTTT
Source organism: Aromia moschata (assembly GCA_029963805.1). Lineage (NCBI taxonomy): Eukaryota > Metazoa > Arthropoda > Insecta > Coleoptera > Cerambycidae > Aromia > Aromia moschata. The sequence goes on from JAPWTK010000445.1 coordinate 86,384, forward strand.
TATTTGAAAAAAAACTTTACGTTATTGAGTTGTACATATTTTGAGGTACTTATGACATTTTTTTAATCGAAAAATGTTGACAATTAGAGGATCTATGGCCTTCGCCCCAAAACGCTGTTTTTGTCCCATCAACTCCCAACTGAAATTAAAAACAAAAAAAATGACGTTAGTATATAGCGTTCCCTAGTGATTGAATGAAGGGTTTTGCAAAATTTTTTTTCGAACATTAGAAATAGTGATTATGGTTTAAATTAAAATTCCTTCATTCAGTCACTATCTCTTGTGATTATAAACAACACCTAAAAGTTTCAGATCGGTCGGTGAAACGGTATTCGAGAAATCTTGCTCACCGCGAGGTTACTTTTCGAAAAAGTCAATTCCGAGATAATCGCATGTAAAATTTGAAGTCCAAAGATAATATAAAATTGCTTGAAGTTTGGAGGTATGGAACAGGTGTCCAGAAGTACTCCACGACTAATGTGTTTCATTCAACGGATTCCGAAAAATCGATATAATACGGTCTGTGGTTCAAAGAAATTGCACCTACTTTGCACCGAGAGATGCGCGCGGAGACTTGTCCTTGAGAGGCGGCGCGGCGCGCTATTAATAGCTCTAACTTTAGTCCTAGTGCTCTGATCTTTATGCATTCTTAAGGAGACATTCTTGAGGATATGTATTACAAAAATATGCAAAAAAAAATTTTTTTTTTCGATTTTTTGGCACACCGCAACATACAGTGTGGAACAGCCAAATGGAATAAATTCATTAGCTCCATTATTATGCATTTTTTTTAGAAAATCTTGAGACAAGTCAATGTCTAATTCTAGAATGACATCTTGCGACGTAAAAATGTCATCTCTAAATTTAACCCCCTTCAGGTGACAGCTAAAACCCCTAAATTTTCTAATTGGAAGTAGGGGCTTCTGATACTTCAATTGAAAGGTCTTTTCATTCTCTATTCAAAACTACTATGGTTTTAAATTTTATTGCAGAAATTAACAAGAAAAAAAAGTTTCTCCAGCGTAGGAAATTCGTTACATTAAAATAATAAACAAATCATTATTAATGCAGCAGATTAAAATGCATGCCTCCAGCATCTTGGCAGCATCCTAGACGT
>JAPWTK010000445.1:92500-107500 GCA_029963805.1 Aromia moschata
TTCACGGCTAATTTTAAATTAATTTGTGGAGTGGGCCTACCTAGAGTTTTAATTTGCACTTTTTCCTCCAAACTCAAGCTAGAGAATGGAGTTTTTAATAAGTTTTGTTAATCGATCACTCTCGTGCGCTCTTAAACTCCGCACATCGTATCTATAGGATTCGCCCACTCCTTTTCGTAATTGTGGAGGGGCAAGCAGTAACAATACGCGTTCGCTTTTTCGTATTGCACGGAAGCGCGATGGTCGTCCCGCTTTTTCGTATTGCGCGTGTCGATTCCCGTGCCGCGATCGGAAACCAGTGGCCTTGGAGATAGAGACCTAGCGTCTAGTGGATTCGTAACGCTGCTGCCAAATAATATTGAGATGGTATTAACGCTAGGGATGCGGCAAGGCGATAAATTAAGAATGCATCCATTAATTACTAAATAAAATTATTAATGCTAAATTGTCGATAGTGCGCGCGCACCAGCGCACCTTATAGCCCACCGCCACTGTATATAACCCTTTAAATGCAACTGAGGACGGTATACCCCCCACTCCCCCCACTAACGTCCTCTTATTAGTTCTATATACATAATTCCTATTGCTCAATTAGTTTTTTGAGGCCATTAATCGCGGCTGATTGATTAACGCGCGGTCCGAAGCCTCGCCGCCGCCGCCGCCGACGGTCAGCGAGGTTGAATAAACCTTCGTCGAGAATAGCCGATTCTTGTCCAAAGTTATTTGGAGTACCCCATCCCAAGAGTCTTGTCTCCCGACGTCGGCCGCCCGCTCTCCCCTCCCCCGACTCCCCGCGCGACCGCGTCCCCCGCGTGCCCCACGTCTGGGGTAGCGGATTCGGAGCGGTGCCCGGGGTCGAGGGTCGCGTCGCCGCCATAATCTATTCGCGAACCTCCGCTGTCTAGACGATTCTTAGAAGGCCGGGCAGGAGGATTGTTAAATTCGCGATCGAACGCAGGGCCGGATCGAGGGAGCGACGCGCCGAAGATGAATTTATCCTTGTCTGTTACCTGTCTGTTTTTGTATACAGAGTGAGTCATAAATAATGGTACATAGTGAAACAGCACATTCCTCAGGTCAACATAACGTGATTCAGCTAAACTTACCGATTATTATTGATGACAACCAAGATCAAGGGTGTCCAAGTACTTTGCCACCAAGTTACTTGCCACATTTTCTCTATAATTTCCGAAAAAATATGTAGATAGTGGCACGAAAAGCAGATAATGGCATGAAATTCGAGGTTTTGGGGTTTTCTTAGGTAAGAAATTTTAATTCGTTCATAGTGTTGATGTCACCAATAGAGGGCGCCACTTAACGCTCATCATGCTTTATTAAAATGACACAACTTTTTTTGCAGCTTGGTAATGGTAATGGGACTGGCAACGTAGCGCCCGATCTAGCAACACTGCGGAGACTGGACTTGGAAGGGCGGTAGGTTTAACATGTAATTCACCTTCAGTACAAGTTCGAACTTGTTAGAGTCATTTGTTTGTTCTTTGTGACTGTTTTCGTAAACCGGTTTTTTATTGTGCGTTTTAAAAATGAGTGACATTAATTTTGAGCAACGATGTGCTATCAGGTTTTGCTTCAGACTTGGACACAGCACAACGGATACTTTTGCAAAACTTCAACATGCCTACGGAGACAGTATTTTTTCAAGAGCCCAGGTTTTTTCGGTGATTTAAGGTATTCTCAGAAGGAAGAGAGTCGATTGAAGATGAACCACTCAGCGGAAGGCCTTCATCTTCAAGATCCGATGAAAATGTCGATATAATACGGGATCTTGTGCGTTCAGATCGTCGATTGACGACAAAAATGATCGAGAAGAGTTAAATTTCACACCATCGTTCATCAGATTTTTACTAACGAATTAGGGATGAGAAAAATCTGCGCAAAAATGGTTTCAAAAAACCTTTCACGGGAATAAAAGGACATCGGGAGAAAAAGGTGTCTTGATTCTTTGGAATCGATTGAAAATGATCCCTATTTTATGGAACGTGTCATCATTGGTGATGAGACTTGGGTATGTGAGCACGACCCGGCAACCAAGCGCCAAAGCATGGAATGGCACACTTCAAGCTCTCCAAGACCCAAAAGAGCAAGAATGAGCAAGTCGAAGATCAAATGCATGCTGATTTGCTTTTTTGATAGCCAGGGAATTGTCCACAGAGAGTTTGACCCTTCAGGCCAAACATTAAATCAACACTTTTACAGAGAGGTACTTGAAAAACTTCGAAAAAGGGTCATGCGTGTGAGATCAAACATCAAGGTTCCCGTCATTCCTTAGGCAGAGGTTTTACTATTTATTTTTAGATAAACAAGTACTTTACAAGATTCTTTTTTTCTTTCTAGTAGTTTTAAGTAGAAACAAATTACGTAAATTAATTGTAAAATTTGAGATTTGATAAACATGTTTCACATACTTTATGACACGATTTAGCAGCTAAAAATTATTTTTTACCTTTACTGTCTAAATGACCAAAAAGTAAATTAGACGTAGTCAACTCACATACTAAAAAAAGGATGGCTCTCATGGAAAGTGTCGGAAATATGATTAATTTATTCACCATCCACATTAATAAAGAAAATTTGTTTGCAACATATATTAAAATATGCATTTAGCCAAAAATTGAGGGCAAAATAATAAACATTTTTCATTAATGTTTGAAACTTAGCGTGGGGAAATTAGACGTAATAAACGAAACACTCGTAGACCTGTGTGCAATTTTGATTTGGTATATGAATTATGTATGACAGTTCGGAATTTTGTATCGTACAAGAGCACTGTGTCGATGAATAATAAACATTGTTTTTCAAACTGAGTTGTAATTGTAATTGCGAGGGCAAAAAAAGGTTATTGATAACTATTGATAGCTATTGGTCAGTTTTAAACTGGCCATCAAACCAAAGAAATTGTATACTTCCTTAGAAATTATATCAGATAATTTTGTAGACTGACCGACAGATGATAGTCAGATAAATTTGTTAATTAGATATTATAAAACCCGACTAAAATGGTATTTATCATAAAAAGTCACCCAATCTTCCAAACATGGATGTAGCTAATCATTCTAACTTCTAATATTTTTTTCTTTACACTTTTCCGTTTTCTTTACATTTGTATTGAGTGGTATTACTATACAAATATTTACATAAATAACTACTAGCGGGCGTATGTGGATTACTGGGAAATGACTAGATGATTAAAATTGACCGCCAAATGTTTCCAGTGGCATGGGCCGAATCAGTACGAGAAAGCAATCGACTTTGTTGTCATTTTTTTAATTCAGTAGACCTCAAAATTTAACTTCGCCAAATCTCTGACATGCATTCCAAGAAGCACTCCTCCACTAGAATTACCACTTAAATTCTAAAAAACTATTTTCGCTGTCACCTACTCGAATTTTCCATCGCCATTTCATAATTTATTTATAGTCTGCCTCCACGAGGCTAGTGACACCTTAAATGGTAATACTTAAATAATGTAATACTCTATGCCAACTAAAAAAAACAGATCTACAGGTAATAGTTCTAAAACAGAAGATTAATTTATCTATCTACATCACACAATGCCATGACGGTTCTCAGGGGTACATGATGTCAATACCAGGGACGCATCTAGGACATCATGAATCCTGTTTTGAAATTTTTTCACACGGAATCAAAATAATTATAATGAAAAGTAATGCAGTTTAAAAATTGAAGCTCCAAGTTTCTAGTTTTTGGATCTTGAGTTTAATTTTTTTTAGCTTCGGAAGTTTTTGGGTAATCATATGAAAACCTTCGAAAAACAAAGTTTCGAAATTTTCAACAATTTTATCATAAAGTTTTTTTAGATAATTTAATTATCTTTAATTTGACCTATGCTCAAGGCCTGTACGATGATTTTTCGCTGAGTTATCGTCATTCAAAGCAAAAAAGTCATTTTCCAATTCCACATATCACGTCACAATAATTTCCTAAAAACCAAGTAAGCTGGTGATGATTCACTGTGTTCCGTGGAATGTTACGCACCTTGTTGCTTTAACTAGTTACCTTTTACTTTAACTAGATAAGAATCAGATGGGAGGAAAAAAGCAGAATGCAGTTCATAAGCTAAAATTATTTCAAAACACAAGTATCTCGAAAATGGTTACCCGGGTGACATTTCAAAGGGTAAAGGTTAAACCCCCTGCCAGCGAGACATTCGGCGTTAGCAGCAAATAATAATAACTGTCGTCGTATTGCTATAAATGTCCTAATACTCAATTCCAATAAAAAGTTATTATATCATTTTGACCATATAATCGATTTTCGGACAAAAAAGTCGGAAAAAGTAAATACCTTCAGTCGACGATTCTTAGGTACACAGACGTCGAGGACGAAATATGTGCAATTTCTTTATATAAACTCGTAAAACATTGGTAATAATTTAAAATTGTCAAGAGTCGCCTGTGCTTCTGTTCTACGAGATATGTAGATAATAAATGTACACTACTCCAAAACATTTAGGGAACAAACAAATTTCTATTTGTATTTGATAATTTGAAAATTGTATCAATGTTTAAAAAAAACGTTTAAAAAAGCATTACATGGGCTGGATAGCTTGTTTATTCAACTCAATAACCCCTGAGTACAAATTTTTTTGAAGTAAAACACAAAATTTCATATTTTCAATCTTGTAGTCGCTCATCTTGGGTCTGCCATTTGGAATTTTGCAAATATGAATTCGTAATCAGCGACCTCCAAAACCGCTATATCTATATTTTCAAAAAGATTGAACGAAAAATAGAGCAAAGAATGTTGATAAATTAAAATGGGTTTTGAAGGGCAAGTGTAGCTTGTTTAGAATCCGTAAATGATTTTGTAAAAAAATGATTACCTAGTGATGTGACATAACCTCAAATATACCGGAAAAGCCGTTATTTTTACTCTTTTAGATTAAAAAAATCTCGATAGACCCACCAGAGCAATTCTGAAGTCAGTTTCGGATTTAGCACGTCGAAAAATTTCGGAAAAGTACCTATTATCTGGTTTCTGGTAAAATTATTCTAGTAAAATATTTCGGCCGAATTTTGTCGGTTTGTGTTATCTAAAATACAAAAATTATACGAGGTGTGTAAATTAAGTAATGAGACTGGCAACGTAGCGCCCGATCTAGCAACACTGTGGAGCCTGGACTTGGAAGGGTGGTAGGTTAACATGTAATGCACCTTCAGTACAAGTTTGAACTTGTTAGAGTCATTTGTTTGTTCTTTGTCACTGTTTGTGACTTTGTTGTTTGTGATTATTGGTGATGAGACTTGATTGTTTGAGTACGACCTGGAAACCAAGCGCCAAAGCATGGATTGGCACACTTCAAGCTCTCCAAGACCCAAAAAAGCAAGAATGAGCAAGTAGAAGATCAAATGCATGCTGATTTGATTTTTTTGATAGCCAGAAAATTGTTCACAAAGAGTTTGTGCCTCCAGGCCAAACAGTAAATCAACACTTTTACAGAGAGGTTCTTTGAAAACTTCGAAAAAGAGTCATGCGTGTGAGACCAAACATCAAGAACAACTGGATGTTGCATCACGACAATGCGCCTTGTCAGCCATTTCCGTAAACAAGTTTTTAGCCAGTAAAAACATTCGTGTGGCTCCTCAGCCCCCTTATTCGCCTGACTTGAGTCCCTGTGTGTTTTTTCTCTTCCCAAGATTAAAAAATCACCTCAAGGGGCGTCATTTTGGGACCATAGAAAACATTCAAAGCGCTGTAACCGACCAGCTGAAGGCTATTCCAGTATATGAGTTCCAGCACTGCTATGAAGAATGGAAGAACCGTCTCCAGCGCTGTGTGGCTTCCCAAGGAAATTATTTTGAAGGAGACAATACTGAATTGTAATTCTATTCGAATAAAAAATTAAAGAAAAAAATCAGTCTCAGTACTTAATTTACACACCTCGTATATTATTTTGGGAAGCTGTGCACGCTGTGACGTTTCTTCATCATCCCAAACTGTATTAGGCGTGCAGGACCAAAACGGTAGCCGCGAAACCACCCCAGTTGCATTCCGGCAGACCGCCGCCATGCTAAAATAGGATATGACCGGAATCGAAAACAATTTGGAGTGGAATAAATTCAAGTAATAAAAATCCTTTTATTTCTAACTAGAATATTGACGGGTACATACCACTCATGTTTATTAATAGCGAAAAACATGGGTGTTGCGTCACCGTCGCCCAAACTAATGAACTAATGAAGTATGCAGTGTACGTAAATAGAACTGGCCGCGCACTACACAATTCATCTGACATTTATGAATGAATCGTACTGTACAGGGAGACGCGGTTTCGAGAACCTATTAGGAAGCACTCGAGGTACATATGTATGTACATAAGTGCGCGGCACAACAAGAAGTCGGTGTTATAATCCATGTCCCGAGGCTCAAAAAAATACGATTTGACTGCATGTTTTCTGGTAGAAAAAAAAACTGATTCCTATGCAGAATTTCCCCAGGAATACGGGAAAAATATCTTTGATGCGATTAAAAGTCGGGAACATTTGTTTATTTATCAATTTATAAAAAAATATCAATTTTTTTTTGGTTTTTGCTTATATCTTTGCTCCTAGAACTCATAGGCAACTTTTACGGAAACCAACTTTTTCGTCATCAAATTTCCTACAAAATAGGCCATTTTGCAAATTTATTTTTTGTTGTTTATTATAAACAAATTGCCAAAAATCGCAAAAAAATTTTTTTAGATCGAAAATATTTAGAGTAACGTAAAACAAAATCTGCTCAATGAATTTTGATGTTACATTGAGAATTTATAGCTCTCAACTAACTTAACAAAAACCGCTTTGCGGATTTGCAAAATATTGTTTAGTATTTTGTAAATTAATTTTTTAAAGTGAAACTTTGAGGTCTTTTTGTAAAAGTACGCTATAATATATAGTAGGGTAGACCGGGGCACGTTTACGCAGTGCACTTTTTCCGAACGGTTATAACTGGCGCGCCACCAGTCATGACAGATTGATGCTGCTCCCCAGCGGGTATTCTCACAAGTTTTTGAGCATCAGTCGAGCTTCGGTCTAGCATGCGGACAGGATAACCTGTTTTCTGTCAAGCTGAGTAAATTTTGTGTTGAACTTATTGAAACTTATTGTGAACTAATAATACTTAGTTAAGGATAAACAAATATATGAACATAGCAGAATTTTATCCTTTTTTGAGAACTGTATTTGTATGAACAGAAATATGTTATTAATTTTCGTTGCACCTTAAAAATAAATCCAAACATGGCGATGGAGCACGTTTACGCATTGACATCGGGGCACCTTTACGCACGTTCTTTTCAGGCTATTTAGTTTTGCAAATCATCATTTAATGTTTAATCGAGTAACAGATTCGTCTCTTATAGCTTACAATCATATAGTTCTGTATTCATGTCTGTTCAGCTTTAATTTTATAGACTATTCAGCCTGTAATGAATTTTCTTTATTTTACAGATGGTAAGACATTATGTTCAAAAAACTAACAGAACCAAGTTAGATGTCTGTTTAAAGTTTGATGTTTAGATGTTAGCAAGGACGTAGCCAGTATTTATCTTTGGGGTGGGGGGTGCCCAATGCAGATTAAACAAAAGAGCCAAAAAAAAAAGGTCATTGCAACGGCAACCGCAATCCCCCCGAGTATTTTGGTTTTTACTTGACCATTTGGGGGGGGGGGCGATCGCCCCCCCTCTGGCTACGCCCTTGGATGTTAGATTTTTGATTAAATATTTATTTCACTTACTCCTTGGTATCACTTATAATATGCGTGAACGTGCCCCATTTGATGCGTAAACTTGGACCAAACAAATTTTTTTTTACGGTTAAAAACACAAATAGGGCAACAACAGAATACACAAATTTTGACTTTATTAACTGCTTTATAAAGTTAAAACATAAAAATTAGAAAATTCATTAAAAAAAATCCGCGTAAACGTGCCTCGGTCTACCCTAACCGTATAATTTACTACAACAAAATTAATTTTTAAATTTTTAACGTTTTATCAAGAAAAAAACAATTTTTTTTCAAACCAGTGGCATTTTAATCGTCGTAAAAAACACACATTTAAAAAAAATACTCTACCTTTCTCGGAACCCAAGATAGCATGTTTTGACGTTTTTTGAAATTACAGACAAATTTCAAAATATTTCAACTTGAAAAAATTGCCATTTGTTCTTTAAGTATTATATTATACAGTGAAAAAAACTCTGAACGATAGAATAGCGGCTCTGCCGTCGAGTAACCAGTGGTGGGGCAGGAGATGAGAGCGCAAAACCAACGCTAGCTTGGAAAATGGCAGCTTCTTGAATTTTTTTTTTTGCAAAACTGTACAAGATATCTCAAAAACGTTTTGGTCATTGTATAACATAATACTTAGGTAAAGAACATATGGTAATTTTTTCAAGTTTAAATATTTTGAAATCTGGCTCTAATTTCAAAAAACGTCAAAAGACGCTATCTTGGCTTCCGAGAAAGGTAGAGTAACTTTTTTTTAAAATGTGTGTTTTTTTACGACGATTAAAATGCCACTGGTTTGAAAAAAAAAGTATCAAAAAATGGTCGATATTTGCAATTGTTTAAATTGCAAAATTGTTTTTTTTCTTGACAAAACGTTAAAAATTAAAAAATCATTTTTTTTATTAAATTATACAATATTCTAATTGCAATGTGTTCACCGAGGCCAAATTACGATATATTATGGCGTACTTTTGCAATAAGACCTCAAAGTTTCACTTTAAAAAAAATAATTTACAAACAACTAAGCAATATTTTGCAAATCCGCGAAGCGTTTTTGTTAAGTCAGTTGGGAGCTATAAATTCTCAACGTAACATCAAAATGCATTGCGCAGATTTTGTTTTACGTTACTCTAAAGATTTTCGATCTAAAAATTTTTTTTGCGATTTTTGTCAATTTGTTTATAATAAACAATAAAAAATCGATTTGCAAAATGGCCTATCTTGTAGGAAATTTGATGACGAAAAAGTTGGTGGCCGTAAAACTTGCCTACGAGCTCTAGAAGCAAACATATAAGCAAAAAACAAATATAAACAAATGTTCCCGACTTTTAATCGCATCAAAACTATTTTTCCCGTATTCCTGAGGAAATTCTGTATAGGAATCAGTTTTTTTTCTGCCAGACAACATACACTTGAAATATTCTTCGGGACATGGACTATTAGGCGACTGCTATATGCTTGGAGTGGATTCACTCTTTAATTATTCCAGCAGTTCCATTAGGAAACGTTTGAGGAATTTGAAAAATCCAATTTACAAAGCTGTTTACCTACAGGGTGATTGCTAAGTAATCGGAAAACTGAAGGAGATTTCCTCAAGTGATTTCAAGAAGAAAAGGTTGTATAGAGTTGTTTCCTAAGTGGGCAGTTTTTAGATACAGAACGTTGAAGTTTTATCTTTCTTACCATCGAAAAAAAATTTAGAAATTTTTGCTGGTCTTTTAAAATGTCCACGGATTTCAATAATTTTTTTTTTTCGATAATTTTATCAGAATGCTCTTTTAGACAATTTCATTCTCTTTAACCTTTAGACTGCCGGCATTTTCCCTTATAAATGGATATTTTTGAGGGGAAAAGTTTATATATATAAACATCTAATATATCTAGAGTAGTTGTCGAGGTCACGGGTGGCTCATATATGAGCCAGGCCGGCTGGCAACGGTCGGGCCAATGTTAAAAATTTTCAGATTGTGTAAATTACTATATATTTATTTTTAACCGAATGTGCTTAAATATTATAATGTAATAAGCTACCAAAAACACTAAAATATATTTAGTCACCAATAAAACCACTCTAAAACGTGAAAAAAGCGATCAGTTACACTGAAATAATATTTTTTTCTTCATCCCTAGACTTACATATTTTCATACGTATATATTTTTATACTTATATGCGGTTTTTTGCGAATTATAATTCAATAATTTTTACATGAAAAAACATTTTTTTAAATCAGAAAAATCCAAAATGGCGACCGCCAGAACATTGAAAATTGAAGGCCGCGAAAATTTCCGTCTAAACGGCTGACATTGTAGCACCCTCTGTGTTGATTTGAAACAGAAATACAAAATATTTTCTTAATCAGTCGTGTTTTGGTCAGGGAACAACGAGATATTTTTTTCGATTACTGCAAAATTACAAAAAGGCGGTAAATTAAAAAAAAATGTGTTTATTTGCAATTTTTTTTTGAATTAATTAAATTTTTTAAAATGTTTTTATCGAAAAACCAGCTCGTCAGACCCTGGAGAAATGTTTTTTACGCATTCGTGCAAAATTTCAAATCGATAGCTTAATTACAGTGGCCGCTAGAATGTCAGCCATTTTTAAAACCGTGATTCTGAGAAAAACGCGTTTAAAGTTTAAAATGTGAATTATTCAAAGGGGCTTATATTTACCGTCAGTCTGCAATGCCTGGTCCGTAAAGCCATCCCTCTCCTGACACACAAAAATGAAAAAAAAAATCGTTTTTTTTCCAATGTATCAAGGTAGAAGTCCCTCTTAAAAGCGTTCGAAAATAAATTACCTATACATAAATTAGTGGTTAATTTGTAATTGTATTTCTTTTAAATAAATTGTGGTTGTTAAAAGGGCATGTCTGGTTTTTCACACCTAACGAACGTAGAGTGGACAAAACCTTATGTTCATTATTTCCCGAGTAATTGATTACCAAAGTCTAAAATGACTTTTTTTGCTTTGAGCGAACGAACGAACGAACTTTTAACTCAAAAATCATCGTACAAATTGAGGAGAATTAAATTATCTAAAAGAGCTTCACGATGAAATTATCAAAAAAGGTATTGAAATCCGTGAACCTTTTAAGACAATTAATTCAAATTTTTTCGATAGTTTTCTTTATAATTATTCAAAAACCGCTGACGCTAAAAATTTAAACCGATGACGCTGACGCTAAAAATTTAAAAAAATTACTCAAGATCCAAAAACTAGAAACTTTTTTCTCTACGATCATTTATCCCCAAGATTGAAATTTTCTTTATTTCCAAGTTTCTTTGAAAATCACTCGTATTTTCGAAATTTCGTATTTTTGTTATATATCCCTATATAATTTTTATATCCCTTAATTTATGCGCCTAGTATATACGAGGGGGTACCCAAAAATAACTAAAATTATTTTTTAAAAGCTATATATTTTCAAATTTATTACAAAACTACCTTATCTCCTTCAAAATACTCTGCACTACAACTAATACATTTGTGCCACCGGTGTTTCCACTGTTCGAAACATTTTTTGTAGTCATCTTTAGAAATGGCTGACAGCTCCTCCCTGTTTTTTTCTTGACCTCTTCAATGTTGTCAAATCGGTGTCCTTTCATGCCCCTTTTCATGCCTGGAAATAAGAAAAAGTCGCACGGAGCTAGGTCAGGCGAATAAGGTGTGTGGTGCACGGAACCATGCCATTTTTAGTCAAAAACTGGCGAACAGAGATGGCTGTGTGTGCAGGTGCATTGTCAGCAACCCTTCATTCCCAAATCTTCGGTTAAAATTCGCTGAACCGAGCTCCAAGATAACCCACTAATCTCTGACAGTTGATTAATTGTCTGTCGACGATCTGTTAGCACAAGCTCTCGAATTTTTCAACATTTTCGTCGTTTCGGGCAGTTGATGGACGTCCGGAACGAGGTTTGTCATCAATCGACATATCGCCATTTTTAAACCCAGCAAACCACTCGTACACTTGAGTTTTTCTCATAGCGTCATCTTTGTAAGCTGTTTTCAACATTAAAACAGTTTCATCAGCATTTTCACTGGGTAGAAAACAACATTTCACGCCTGCACGTTGTTCACTTAAACTTGCCATCATAAAAAAACGAAACAAGAACAAAGCAGCGCTAGCAAAAAAGCCAGGTCGACAACACAGGCGGCACTGAACTGACAATGAGTTGCGCTATACATGCCTAGCGGCAGAAACGCGTAAAGCTCCGTCCACGGCAATGCTGTTCCGGTTATTTTTTGGGAACCCCCTCGTATTTATAGCTAAAACGTATATTTTAACCGCCTATTAAAGATGTATTTTTTAGGTTACAATATTCTACATACTTTCCATCACTTCTGGACAAAAACAAAAGATGTTTGAGAAAATCAGAATTTTTCTAAAGTAATGTCAAAGAAACAACTAAAATTGACATAAAAGGGTTCCGCAAAAATACGTTGTACTTAAAAATATTCATATGTCATATTTTTTGGAGTCAAATTGGTTCCAACTACCACCCTTAATTCGCAGATCGACATAAAATTCGCGAGTTTGGTTTCGAGGGTGAACTATAAACTTTATGTAATCAAAAAACGCAAAAAAAAATGAAAAAACGTCCCTCCCTGGCCTTAAGCATATTTTGCGATCGCTCTAAATGGACTTTTTGGGGTTGCTTTGATCTATTGAACTGAGGACAATAGCTTCCACCCCAAGGACAAGACGTGACCAAAATTTTGTCATAGTGTTATTACTTATGAGCAAAAAAATAAATTAATCGGTAGAATTTCTACCGAAGTTGTGAAACAGTTTCTACGATTTATACAGATTTCGTACTTGGTTTCGAACGCAAATTGGTTTTATTCAGTTCAGATCCGGTCCGTCGAGAAAGTAATCTAATCAGGTAATGAAGACGATATCATCATTTCGTGAAATTACACGATTCTTACCTTGACATACGTAATGGTTATTTTGCGGATCTTTAGCGATGGAACTTGTTGCTACAGCGCCTCGGTTAGATGGACGAGCCGACGTTTGTCAAACATCAAAAGTGCCTAATGTTTACACGCGCTGATAATTTGTGTTCCGTTTGGGCGATGACAGCATGTAAATTAACCTTAATTATTTTAAAACAAGCGAGCGACGAATTAATATTCTGATATGCGTGCGTGCCGTTGGTATTTTTGGAATGATCCTTACCTGAAATGTTTTTATACTTACATTTTTATGTAAAGTGGGGCGGCAATACGCGCTTACCATATACTTAAGGGAACGGAAGGGGGGGGATCTCCTTTTTAAAAATAAAGGGTAAAATTTTGTTTACCGAAGTTGCTTGCGCTAACTGTATTTTAAAAGACAAAGCCATACGAGGTGGGTAAATTAAGTAATGAGACTGAATTTTTAAAAAAAATTTATTCGAATAGAATTACAATTCAGTATTGTCTTCTTCAAAACAATTTCCTTGAGAAGCCACACGCGCTGGAGACGGTTCTTGTGTTCCTCAGAGCAGTGCTGGAACTCATATACTGGAATAGTCTTCAGCTGGTCGGTTGAATGTTTTCTATTGTCCCAAAATGACGTGCCTTGAGGTGATTTTTCAATCTCGGGAAGAGAAAAAAGTCACAAGGGCTCAAGTCAGGCAAATAAAGAGGCTGAGGAGCCACATAAATGTGGCTAAAAACTCGTTTACTGAAATGGCTGTGACAAGGCGCATTTACCAACTTGATAACTCATTTTCTGGAATGGTGTTCGACTCATTACAGCGATTTTTCTTTAGTTTCGTCAAATGAGTCAAATCTCTTCCCTTCAAGGGTATCTTGAGTTTTGGAAATAGGAAAAAGTCGTCAGTGGCCAGAGCTGGTGAGTACGGGGGCTGAGGGACAGTTCTGGCATTTTTTATGGAATAATCGCGAATGAGCAACGCTGAACAAACAAACGCGTTGTCGAGGAGCAGCACCTACTTCCCATTTCAACACAGCTCCGGTCTCTTCTTTCTCACAGCCTCACGCAAATGTCTCAGAGTCTCCAGGTAACGAAAACGTTTGATTGTCTCCCCTCGTAGGAGAAATTCGTAGTAGGCGTGGTAGGCGTGGTAGGCCTTCCAGTCAACGAAAACCGTGAGCATGACCTTGACATCAGGTTTGACTTGACGAGCTTTTTTGGACGGTGAGGAGGATATTGTCTTCCATTGTGATGATTGGACCCTTGAAATGGCTGAGAATTGACGGAAATCCATCTTGCGAAAGAAAACTCATTAGGTGAGTTGAATAGCGTTCTAGAAAACGAGTTGTCAAGGTCTTTTCAGCAGTGGAAACGGAGATGGGAAAATGTATAGCTTCCCAAGGCAAGTACTTTGAAGAAAACAATGTCCAATAACTTGAAAGTTTGATAATAAAGTTATAAAAAAAAAACAGTCCTGGAAATTTTTGATCACCCCTCGTAAGTGTATTTAGATGAAAATGTTTTTCTTTTCCTATGCTTCACTCTTCCAGCTTTCCTGTTTTTATTTTAGAATGATGTCTAATTGTTCAAATTATATCCACAAATAATTATTTGCAAACCCACAATTTTCATTATTTGCCATTTTTTAGGAATGTCTTGGACTTAGGAGCAATTTTTGGGAAGTGCTTTTCACTATTAACTAACTCAATTATTACTCAGCTGCGCTAAAAATTTAACACGCGCCTTTATTTATTGGCTTGTGTGACGTGGCTTGTCACTATATCAGATTTTTAGGTGATTACGAATTTGGAATAATTGTCTATACTAACAATGCACGGAAAACTATTTTAACGTCAAAATTTCGAAAGAATAAATATCATATCGTATTGTACGTCGACACTTTTATTACTTTTAAAAACAATAACTGTTTGTTGGCGAAACATTTAACGCATCTACTTTCGGACTGTTTGATTTGCGGTGTCCCCGGGGGCCCCGGGTGCCCCTTTTTTTTTCCTTTGGGTTTCTTCCGCCAGGCGGGCCCCCCCCCCTTTTTTTTTCCCAAATTTTTTTTTTGGCGCCCCGCGGGGGGGGCCCCCGGGCTTCCCCCCGGGGGGGGGGCCCCCCCCGGGGGTTTTTTGGGGTTTTTCCCCCCCGGGGCCCCCCCCCCCCGCCCCCCCCCCTTTCCCCCCGGGCGGGGGGCGGGGGGCCCGGGGCCCCCCCCCCTCCCCCCCCCCCCCCCCCCCGGGGAAAAGGAAGGGGGGGGGGGGGGGGGGGGGGGGGGGGGGGGGGCCCCCCCCCCCCCTCCTTCCCCCCCCCCCCCCCTTTT
>JAPWTK010000445.1:115000-373642 GCA_029963805.1 Aromia moschata
TAAGGTGTTCTTGTTTCGTTTCCTGTCATTGTTCAAAAATAATATTATTACGGTTTTATTATTTCTATAATTCACAAAAACATATAAAACTATTACTCCAACACATTGGCGTAGTAGCTGGGGTGAAATATTAAACGTAAAAAGATCTACACCTTACGCTAAACTGATCCTTATTTTTTATATCACCAAAATGGCCATTACTGAAACAAATACATATTTTTCATGGCCCTAATAAATCGGTTACTTTGAAACGGTGAATTTTCAAATCGACACGCAAAAAAACATTTTCTCAGCGAGTGGCGTACACGCAGTGGACAGAATTGGCTGTGTCATAGTCTTCTACAAACCTTTTTGGGTGATTATACCGAATGAGCAGCAAAGAAGAGAATTCAGCAGAATGGAACCATCTGGTACACAGATGGGTCCAAAACGGAACAAAGTACTGGAGCGGGTGCAACAAACAGATACCCACTGTGCTAAATTAGCAAAAGTGGGAACTCAGCAACTATATTTCAGGCAGAAATAACTGCAATATCGGCTTGTGCGCAGGAGAAGATCAGGAGGTCTTACACAAATACGAGGATCCCGATTATCTCTGATAGCCAAACAGCACTCAAAGCCCTGGGAGCAGTAGAAATACATTCCCAGGCAGTTAAAGACTGTATGGATTCGCTAATACAACTTGCGGAACACAATACACTAATGGAAAAAATTAAAGGGTCAAAAATGTTTCCGAATTTTTAGTGATTTTTCAGAATGCTGTATTTCAGTGAAAAATGGTCTTATTGAGGTCTA
Source organism: Aromia moschata (assembly GCA_029963805.1). Classification (NCBI taxonomy): domain Eukaryota; kingdom Metazoa; phylum Arthropoda; class Insecta; order Coleoptera; family Cerambycidae; genus Aromia; species Aromia moschata. The sequence goes on from JAPWTK010000445.1 coordinate 115,796, forward strand.
AAAAAAAAGGATTTTGAGGCTGCAAGTTTCTAGTTTATATATTTTGGCAAACAAAATTTTAAAGCTACATGTTTCTCGCAATTTTAGGAAATAGTGTGAAAAAAAAATTGCGAAGTTTTTTTGCTTTTTTTTTCAAGTCCACGAGCTTGAAAAAAACGTTTCTAACTTAGCCATGGTATGGACCGGATGGCTTATTTATTCAGCTTCAATTTGCTTTTTTTTTTTTTAATCTAGATATGACCATTTGTTGCTGAGATATCGAACTTTAAATCAAAAAGGACCCTTTCGTCTTTGATCGACGATATCTCAGCAACCAACGGTAGCACAGAAAATCTAAGGACAGTTCTGAAAACTGGAATAAAACCCCTACAAGGTTCTGCTGCGATTTTTGAGGAGAAAAAAATGTTTTTTATCCTTGACATGAATTAGAAAAAACAGGAAAAAACGGGTAATTGATGGTTTTTCAAAACATCAATGGCTGAAATTCAAATCTTCATGAAATGACTAATGTTGCGTGTGTCTTTTACAGTTGAATATACCCCCAAAAACCAAGCAAAGTTACATTACGATCTAACGAACAGTTTTCTTGTTGCAAACGGTCAAACTTTTGAAAAAAAATTAAGGTACAGGTTTTTTGAGCTTAAACATGTCTTAATCACGGCTAAAGTGAAAACAATTTTTTCGAGCATACTCACAATTTTTTTCCGCAAATACCGTTAAAATTTACAAAAAAAAAAAAATCAAAAACATTTCAGAATGTTTTCGAAAATTGAAAAAAAAATTTTGTAAGGCTTCCAAAACTTGAAATAATTTTGGTTTTCACTCCGTCGGCATTAGAATTACCCAAATCGTACTACGTGGAGGTTGCACAATCGGTTACGCTTCTTACACACACGTCTGTGTGTGCGTGTGTCGAAACGCGATTTGGGTCATCAACTTTAATTTAAATTAAATTAAAAATTGACGGTCAAAAACTTCGGACGGTCGTGCACCCTTCACGTGGTACGCTTTGGGTAATGCTAATGCCGACGGTAGTGAAAATCAATATTATTTCAAGTTTTGGAAGAAATTTTTTTTTCAATTTTCGAAAAAACAGCAGTGAAATTTTTTTTGATTTTTTTTTTTGTAAATTTCAACAGTACTTATGTGCGGAAAAAATTGTGAGTGAGCTCGAATTTTTTTTTTAGTTTAGCCATGATCTGGCCCTTTAATTTTTTCAAAAGTTTGACCGTTTGCAACAAGAAAACGGTTCGTTAGATCGTAATGTAACTTTTGCATGGTTTTTGGGGGTATATTCAACTGTAAAAAGGCACTCGCAACATTAGTCGTATCATGAAGATTTGAATTTCAGCCGTTGATGTTATGAAAAACCATCAATTACCCGTTTTTTCCTGTGTTTTCAAATTCATGTCAAGGATAAAAAAAATGTTCTCCTCAAATGTTCTGTCGCCATGTCATATCTACCATCCTAAATTTTGAAATTCTGACATCGGGATCGTGATTGGTGACCCCGAAAACCCCTAGTTTCCAAAGTTTGAGGCAAAATAATCGAAAAATTTGAAATTTGATTCGGGATGGTGGCCATATTGGATCCGCCATCTTGAATTTTGTAATTCTGGAATCAGGATCGTGATCAGCGGCCCCAAAAACCCCTAAAGTACTAATAATTTTTTCAAAATTCTTCTTTTGCGTCAATGATCCCCCAACTGGTAAAAAACGAGAAATATCACCCTTTGAATTTTGCCATATCTAGTTATTCTAACCTCAAAAATGAGAAAATTAAATTGTTCTCATTGCATTGCCTTCAAGTACATGTCTTGAGTGCACGGTTCTATTGGTTTTTGAGTGGTATAAAGGACGATAACATAGCTGAAATTGTGATTTAAAAAAAAAGAATCTTGAAAAAATCGTGCTTTTTAATTGTTTTTGTTAAAAATTGAAGGTTACATAATTTTGCAAATTTTAACGATTCCATTCGAAAGAGCGTCCTCGAAAACATGGGAATTCATGGTTTTAGTTATTTTTTCTTTATTTTTTTCTATCAGTAATATGAGCCTCTAAGTTCATGTCTCTTGACAGTGCACTTGGGTGTTAAAGGGTTAATCATATTTCTATCTCCAACAATAACCGTGATACCAATGCGTGTATAACCAACTTGGGACAGACTGTATACCCGCTGTTATCATCATAGTACTGTAGTCCAAACAAATATTACGATCAATCAAGGGCGTAGCCAGTAGTTATCTTTGGGGGGGGGGGGGGGCGGTCAATGGAGATGAAACAAAAAAGCCAAAAAAAAAAGGTCAGTAGAGGCAACGGCAACCGAAAGCCCCCGAGTATTTTGGTGTTTACTTAACTCTTTGGGGGCGATCGATCGATCGCCCCCATCGCCCCCCCCCCGGCGACGCTCTTGCGATCAATAAATAAAAAAAAATCCATCGCAGCTAAGAATGCCAAGAATGCGGTTACCGATTATTTTTAACCGGCGCGGCGTTATCACTACAACTATAATTTATTATGGTAAATTATGTTGATTTATTTTGAGGCTTTTTTTTACGCGGTTGTCGACAATTAATCGTAAGAAGTACGCGGATACCCTCCGTTTTTGTTTCGTATTTCCCACGTTATGATTGACGGAAGTCCTGACGCTCGACGAAGTGGACGCGCTCAGTTTGTCCTTAATGGATTTCGGTTTTAGTTTCCTAACCATAAAAGGGATACTGGCGTCCGTTTAAGGAAATTCAATCATTCGTTTTTATATCGCAATAAAATTAGTTCCTTTTTAAGAGGAGAAGGTGCATTAAACACGAAATTGTAACTTTTTTAACATGTTAGTGGCGTGTTACATACTTACCGGGTGGGCCAAAAATCCGGCAACGGCAAAATATCTTTTCAGGAGTGCATTTTTGAAGAAACTGTTCCCAATAAAATTTGTTAGGTCTAAATCGTTCTATTCCATGGAATAATTTATATGGGGTTTTATGGGGTTGTTATGGGGTTTTCATGGTGTAACTTCATTTTTTCACAAGGGAACCCATATTTTTTATTGCATATTCTTTTTTTACGGAAAAAAATGTGAAAACTTGTCTGAAACGTTTTTTCTAAAATGTCAATTTTTATGGGAAGTTCCAAGTTAAATCATGAAATATCATTTTTTTAAGGAGTGCATTTTTGAAGAAAACGTTTCAAATAAAAGTTGTTAGGTTTAAATCGTTCTATTCCATGGAACAATTTTTATGGGGTTTTATGTTTTTTATGGGGTTTTCATGGTGTAACTTAATTTTTTTCAAATGGGAATCCATATTTTTTATTGCATATTCTTTTTTTTACAGAAAACAATATGAAAACTTTTGTCTGTTTTTTCTACAATGTCAATTTTTATGGGAAATTTCAAGTGAAATCATTAAATATCGTTTTTTCACTTAGAAAATTCTTAATTGTTTAATGAAAAATTCAATTAAATTCAATTCAATTCAAATCAATTCATTTCAATTCAATTCAATTCAATTCAATTCAATTAGGTAAATTAAATAAAAAAAAAATAAAGAAAAAGAAAAAGAAAAAAATATTTAAAAAAAGCATACAAATTTGTAATTTTTTTCAATGTAGGCGGGATTTCTTATCATGTAGTCCTGAAACTTTAAGTTCCTTAACTTTTCATTAAACAATTAAGTTTTCTAAGTGAAAAAACGATATTTCATGATTTAACTTTGAATTTCCCATAAAAATTGACATTTAAGAAAAAATGTTTCAGACAAGTTTCACATTTTTTCCGTAAAAAAAAGAATATGCAATAAAAAATATGGGTTCCCATTTGAGAAAATGAAGTTACACCATGAAAACCCCATAAAATCCCTTACAAATTATTCCATGGAATAGAACGATTCAAACCTAACAACTTTTATTTGGAACATTTTCTTCAAAAATTCACTCCTGAAAAGATGTTTTGCCGTTGCCGGACTTTTGGCCCACCCGGTATGTATGTACATACATACGTCGCATCGATATACAATGTGGCAAAAAAAGTCGCGCATAATGCCTGTTAAAATTTGTAATAACTTTGTAAAGGATTTTCTAGTAAGAGCGCGTCGATGTTGAAATGAAATAAAACAAGTTGTTTGTCCAATTTTCCAATGACTTTGCCGCATAAATCCGGCCTAATTTGAGGGATGGCCTGGGTTATGTTCACTTTGAGGGCATCAGTCGATTGCGGCTTATTGGCATATACACCTGCGACTTCAGAGAACCCCACAAGTAAAGTCTAGCGGGGTTAGATCGCACGATCTTGGTGGCCAATTCACGTCACCTCCGCGAGAGATAACCATAATCTCAAATCGTTCATGCAGACTGTCCATCGTGGCGTTCGCTGTGTGGCACGTAGCGCCATCCTGCTGAAACCACATGGCGTCCACGTCCATATCGTTCAATTTGGACCAAAATAAATTGGTTATCATTGATCTGTACCGGTCACCGTTGACAGTGATGGCCTCACCAACGTGGTTTTCGAAGAAGTACGGACCAATCCGCACCAAACAGTAACTTTTTGTGGATGCAGTGCCACCGGGTGAACCTCGTGTGGGTCAACGTCGTCCCATATACGGCAATTTTGCTTGTTAACATAGCCGTACATACATCCAAAAATGCGCTTCGTCACTAACATTGATTTTTCGACCAAAATTGGGGTCCTCTTCCAAACGCTCCGAAGCCCAGTCAGCGAACAACCGGCGTTGTCTATGGTCATTAACTTTGAGCTACTGGGTCAATGGGATCTGGCGTTCCTTTGAGGTACTGGTGTTGGTAGATTGTTTACCGAACCGGTCGTCTCGAATTTGGCCACGAATACTCATTTTAATAATAAAGTTTTATCATTTGGACGTGTTCTTCAATCGTATAACTTGCCGTGGTGATTTGACAGCAGTGACTGAATAATAAACAACCTATTTGACAGACGCTGCCAAAACAACATGGCCGCCACAGCCTGTCAACATCGGCCCATCTCTATTGGAAAACCCTTTATATAAAAAATGTCCCGAATAAAAGTTTTTCATAAGTTTATTTGCCATATGTCAACGTGAAATAATTTCGTGTTTTCGCATTTGGTTGTTGTGCCGGTTTTCTCTCAATATATGAAAGAACAACTTTTTCTCTTTTCACAAAATCCCCAAAAAGTTAATGGTTGGGCAAGCATTGTTAGAGGACGTATTGTTGGACCTTTCTTCATAGATGAAAATTTAAATTCTGAAAAATACTTAGATGTGCTAAGAAATCACATTATTCCATCTTTTTGACTGTTGTTTCCGAGTGAAAATAATGTTATTAACCAACAGCTATCGTTCCAACAGGATGGGGCACTACCATGTTTTGCGACTAATATCAGGGATTATGTAAATGCACAATTTCCAGGACACTGAATAGGCAGAAGAGGTATAATTGAATTAATGAAACAGAAACTAATATAGTACGATGAAGGCGTTTACAATATATACATACATAGATCGTTAATTAAATGTAGCATATGAAAGTTTTAATAAACATATTGTAAAGTTTTAATAAACATATTGATAAAGCACGGATTTGGTTAGGACTTTTTTATTATCACATTTATTTGAAAAAAAAAACGACGTTTTCCACGAAACACCGAACTACGACACTTTTCTCGACGCGCGTTTCGCCAACCAAGTTGGCATCTTCAGGAGAAGATTAAAACTACGATAGTTTTAATCTTTTAATTTAAATTTTAATTTTAATTAAATTAATTAAATTTTAATTTTATTTAAATTTAATTTAAATTTTAATCCTTAATTAAAACTACGATAGTTTTAATCTTTTATAAAAGTTTTTTGTTTCTACGCCGAAGGTTCCAGTACCCACTCCAGGGACATTTATTTGAATTTAAACAAGGAAGTTCCTTCCACATAATTTGAATCAGGAATTCTTCGTTACTTTTAGACTTACGAAAAACAAATTACTAGGTTAACTTACTTGTTCTGAAAATAATAGTGTATTGCATCTTTATAATCAGAAGAACAAGCGGAATTCAACAAATAAAAAAATACAGTGTTGCATTGAAAAAAAAAGTTATTTAAAAACCGCTACATTTTCCTTTCAATACTTTTTCTGGCAGCATATTGTTTACATTTCTGAAAAAGAATCAAGAACTATCAGGTACATATTTTGACATGTACAATTTTTTGTTTCAGGAAAAGAATTCTTTCCTCAACTACAACGTTTCATGTATCCTCACCTTACCACCTTATCAACGTCAAGGCTATGGAAGACTCTTGATTGATTTCAGTAAGTAGAAGTTTTATTTTTCTAGATATTAGGTAGTCGGAAACGTCATGACGTATTTTTGCAATAGTAATTTTACATGAGAAATGTCATCACGATCGGCTCGAGTACTATACCATTTAATAGCTGACAGTTCAACCTTCATTTAAGAAAAAAAGTACTTAATAGATTTTGTCGCGCCGTTTGGACATCAAGTTGAAAATGGAAGATCAAACTGTGCATTTTCGGCATAGGTATTTTGTTTTTGTTTTTTTTTTATTTCCTCAAAGGAAAGTGATTGCTTGTATGAGCTATTGAACATTGAAAAAAACGCGTTTTTTTTTCGAAAAAAATCGATTTTTGCAATAAAAAATTTGCAATATTTTGCAAATCTGCAAAAACTCTATTATTCTACTTGTCTTCAACTACACTTTCACCAAGTTTCGTAAAAAAAAATATTTTTTTTTCACGGAGATACAGCGATTTCAAAAAATTGCAATTTTGAGCAGGTTTTTTTTGCAATAACTCATCCATTTTGCATTGTTTTTTATCCAACAGGGCTTAAAATATCCGTATTTTAAGTTACACAACTTTCTCATTTAATTTTTTATCATACAGCGCCTACTTTTTTCTTAAAAACGTAAAATACTGAAAAAAAACTATTTTTTTTTCAACTTTGACCGCCATTTTGAATACGACGCAAGTCTCTAATTTGTTTTATTAATAGATCATTGAATTTTAAGGAAAATTTCCAATTTTTTGCATACCTCGGGGTGTTGTTAAAAATTATCGTAAGTAAACACCCTGACTTCTTCTGGACTACTATTCCGATGTCTACTGTCGCGAACCGAATGACTTGAATACAGGGTTTGTCCGGAAAGTAATGTCAGTGAATTTTTTTCCCGAGACTGTACGCGCCAGCCCGCGCTTTACGGGCTGGGATTGTGGTGGGGGGATCTGGCAACAAGATCCAACAAGCGTCAGTTGGCTACCGGTCGTTGTAGCGGTCGCATCACTCGTTCTTTGAGAGTCGTTACAGTGACACGGTGCAAGAAAAAATGCAACGTTCGCTTGAGCAAAGGATGGCGATCAAGTTTTGTGTGAAATTGGAGAAGAGTGCTGCGGAAACCATTCCAATGTTGAAGAAGGCTTTCGGCGTCGATTGTCTTTCGGACAGGCAAATTTTCCGGTGGGACAAGGCCTTCGCAGAAGGTCGGGAAGATGTCAACGACGAGAACCGCACTGGACGGCCATCAACTTCCAGTTCCGACGGCAATGTGAAACGTGTGCGTGACTTGTTGAACACTGACCGTCGTCTAAGTGTCCGTTTAATTTCCGAAACATTAGACATTACGAAAACCATTGTTCACGAAATTGTGTCGAAGTCTTTAGGAATGAGGATGTTGATGTGCGCGAAGCTCGTGCCAAAAGTGCTAACGGACGATCAAAAAGCGAGGCGCGTCGAAACCTGCCAAGAACTTTTGGACACCTGCGAAGACAACCCCGCTTTCCTTGATGACGTCATTACCGGGGACGAAAGTTGTGTCTGAATACGATCCGGAGACGAAGAGGCAAAGTGCGGAATGGCACACGTCGAACTCCCCTCGCCCCAAGAAGGCCAGGATGTCCAGGTCAAAGATCAAGACAATGCTGATTGTCTTTTTTGATTGCCGGGGATTGGTCCATCATGAGTTCGTTCCGCAGGGGACAACCGTAACCGGAAAGTGTTACGTCGATGTGCTGAAGCGGCTGAAACGCAGGGTGAATCGCGTCCGCCCAGACATCTCAAAATCCTGGAAGCTTCACCACGACAATGCGCCTTCGCATACCTGCTTCCTCGTGGCCGATTACCTCGTCAAGGCAGGCATCACCGTTGTTACCCTCCCTACAGCCCCGATGTGGCCCCCCCAGACTTTTTTTCTGTTTCCGCGCCTCAAAACCCCAATGCAAGGTTAGCATTTTGGGTCGGTGAAAAACATTCAGAAGGCTTGCACCGACGCTTTAAAGGCGATTCCGGAAAACGACTACCGTGCGGCTTTTGATGCGTGGAAGACCCGGTGGAACCGATGTGTGGACGCAGGAGGAATGTATTTTGAAAGTTTCTAAAGATTTGTACACATAGAACCAATAAAAACCATTTTTCAAAGCTCACTGACGTTACTTTCCGAACAAACCCTGTACATCTCTTGCGGAGAAGCGGCTACAACTCATCAATCGCAAAGGCGTAGTGTTCCACCACGACAACGCGAGGTCCCATGCAAGTTTAGTGACTCGCCAAAAGTTGCTGCAGCTTGGATGGCAAGTCCTGCCTTATCCTGCTTACTCACCGGACCTTGCCCCATCAGATTACCATTTGTTTCGTTCCTTGCAGAACGACTTGAATGGTAGGTCGTTCGATTTTGGTGAGGCCATCAAAGAGCATCTCACCCAGTTCTTCGCTGGAAAAGAGCGGTCCTTCTACGAGCGCGGAATCATGCAGCTCCCAGAAAGATGGCAAAAGACGTCAATCAAAATGGGCAATACGTCATTAATTGAACTTTGTTCTGTTATTAATAAATGAGCATTGAAAATCACCCAAAAATGCGTCACGACTTTTCCGACAAACTAATAATTATTTAGTACATTTAGTGCCTTTATTTGACTTTCGCCCCATACATTGTCGTACGACATTATGTTCCACGTTTTGAATCAAAAAAATCACCACCAACCACAAAAATTCGTATTGCTGTATTCTAGAAAGTCCCTCTAAATTTAATCTCCATGTAAATAAGGACTTGCAAACTGTAAATAAAATAACCATTAGTCATAAGATAAGTCGTAAACAACTAAAATGTAGACGTTGATTTTGGGAAACATGTAGGTACACACGTGATTCAGGATCTAAATGTGGCCCTAGAAATGGATATCTGGGTGAGGCAAAGATGCAGAATAATGAACCTAGGTAGAACAAAACATTTAGAACGAGTATAAAATATATTATTGGAATGAATAGGAGGCTCGTAGTCATAAATAAGATATTTAAAGTGACGGTGAATCATTGGATTACAGCTGTTTCAAAAATAACTAAAGGCGGATAAAAAGTTACTTGAAAAACTTTCGGATTGCCTTATTCAACCGGCTTACACTATACAGGATGGATTTCGTATGAATTTACGTTGAAATAAGCAATATTCTGTACAGGGTTGATTGATGGAAACCATTCGTTAAAAATATTAGGGCTTGTAGAAATAACTGATTTTTTGAAAATTTGGGCTTCAACTAATGTTCCTATGGCCTAGAATACTACCTTTTTTATTGCATATCTTGATTCTACACGTTATTTTAGGTAGATTTTTATGAGCTTTTTCACTTTTCATGAATCATTCCAACTAAACTACTCCAAAAAATTAAAGGAACAAACAAATTTTCTAAATATTTTACGCCAATTTGTCGCTGAGATATCTAACTAATGAAAAATGATCCTTTTGTCTTTGATCATCGATATCTCAGCAACCAATGACCGCATAGAGAATGTAAGGGCAGTTTCAAAAACTGGATTAAAACCCCCTACAAGATTCTTTTACAATTTAAAAATAAATTCACCCTCAACATTGATTTAAATAAAAGAGAAAAGTGTCAGAAATTAGTCAGTATTTCTTGAATTTTTTTACAAATTTTCGAAAAAAAAATAATTTTTTTTTCAAATTTAACAACTAATGCGAAATTGTAAAAAAAAGTTGTTTTTTTTTTCATTTCGATGAAGATTACACAGTTCAGAAACAATACATTTATTCCTTTATTCCTTTTTGAAAAACAAGTGTGAATTCGTAGTTTCTAATATCGACGAAATAATACATATCTAAGACCATTGAAATTGTAGTTCAAAAATATCACATTTTGCAATAAATAAATAGACACATAAGATGCCTTTTGTTTTATTTTTTATTTTTTATAAATAGAGGTTTTTGTGTTTTTATTTACCCAGGCAACTATTGGTTGGCCGGAAAGTCTTGCAGCAAAAATTAGAAAAATTTAGAATTTTCCAGAAACGCATTGAATCTTCTAATATATTCGAGAATCTTGTAGAATGTTCTCGAACCTAATCTTAACCCTTTAACGCCCAAGTGCACTGTCAAGAGACATGAACTTAGAGGCTCATATTACTGATAGAAAAAATAAAGAAAACATAACTAAAACCATGTATTCCTCTATTTTCGAGGTCGCTCTTTCGAATGGAATCGTTAAAATTTGCAAAAAAAAATTGATGTAATCTTCAACGTTTAACAAAAACTATTAAAAAATGCGATTTTTTCAAGATTATTTTTTTTAATCGCAATTTCAGCGATGTTATCGTTCTTTATACCACTCAAAAACAAGTAGAAACGTGCACTTGAGACGTGTACTTGAAGGAAACGCAATTTAATTTTCTCATTTTTGAGGTTAGAATAGATATGGCAAAATTCAAAGGTTGATATTTCTCGTTTTTTACCAGTTGCGGGATCATTGACGGAAAAAAATTTTGAAAAATTATTAGTACTTTTAGGTTTGAGGTCGCTGATCACGATTCTGATGTCAGAATTTCAAAATTCAAAATGGCGGATCAATATGGCCACCATCCCGAATCAAATTTCATATTTTTCGATTATTTTGCCTCAAAATTTGTAAACTAGGGGTTTTCGGGGTCGCTAATCACGATCCCGATGTCAGAATTTCAAAATTCAGGATGGTAGGTATGACATGGCGACCATTTTGAAGCAAATTTCGAAGTCCTGAATTTTGAAATTGTGACATCGCGCTTGAATTCTGAAATTGTGACATCGCGCAATTTTCGCCAACGATTTTCACGTTTCTTTTTTTCTTTTGGGGTAGCACGCGAATATCGTATAACAACAACTAGCATGGAGAAATTTAACAATTATTTAAACAAATTGTTATAAACAATTTTTTTTATAAAAAAAATAATAATTTATGATAATAATATTACTAATTTGCAAAAATTATTAATTTTTTTTTCAAAAAAATTGTTTATAACAATTTGTTTAAATAATTGTTAAATTTCTCCATGCTAGTTGTTGTTATATTCGCGTGCTACCCCAAGAGAAAAAAAGAAACGTGAAAATCGAGTAAGAAACGACCGAGACACGAACTCTTTTTTTTCAGTCCGCGCATTTGAAATAGCTCGATCGACTTTTGAAATTCTGCTTGGCTTGGATCATTTACGTTCGCCCAAAAACACTATTAGTTTCAAATGAGCGTGCACCTTTCCAAAAAGCGTTTTTTACGTCATGGTGAATGAAATTGCAAAATTAAAGTATTGAACTAGACACAGTTAAAATTTGAAGCCTTAATGTTTATAAATAAACAAATGGTGAAATTTAAAAAAAAAAAATATCTCGGCTTCTGCATATGCTAGAGCAACTTTTTTTTTTAAATTTGTGTAAAAATACCAGCTACCAAGATATCAAAATCGCATGTCAATATTATTGTTTATTTGCGATTATTGCGATTTTGTTTATATGCGAATTTTTCGGACGCTAATTTGACGGTCTTAAAATGGAAAAATTTATATGCCCATTGCAGTATCACAAAATATAGGTCTTTACGAAAAAAATGAGACCTGGATGAACCTTTTTTGTCGACGGCAATAGGGTCAAATAGCATTAAATATTTAAGGTGTTTTTTATAAACAAATTCTCGTTAACGAATTGATATTGTTTGATGAAAATTTTTTGGTGTCTTGAGGATCATAAAAGACACATTTCCCAAAAGTTTCAAGCATGCAGAAGATTTTTTTCGCAAAATGAAAGATAAATCAAAATTGTGGAAATTTCAGCGGTATTTTTAAAATATTTAAATAAATAATTGACCAAGTCGAACTCGACAAGTCGCAAATTTACCGGATTTTCATTACCTATACATTAGAAAAAATTCGATACCTCTAATGGTAAAAGTCAACAGAGCAAATCAATTAAATGTCCATTTTTAACGATTTTTGCACATTACAACGTCCATTTGACATCGTTTCTGACCTCCAAATTGGGATCAATTTCAGGACGATGTTCCTTAACCTTTTAAGGACGGGGATTTTTACGTTGAAATTGGACTTTTTTTTACACGATTTTAGTACATAAAATGGAAGAATCTGTCACGTCAAGTGCCCGACAAATTTGGTGGTCGAAATTTCGACCAGTCCCGTCTGGGACGGAAAGTCCCATATTAAAAAATTTATTTGTGGAATTAACAGTGCATTCCTAAGTAATTGGATGCGCTGAATACGAAAAAGAAAAAAATGTCCAGAAGACATCTCAGACCTTGAACATTGCATTTCAAGGTTAAATCCGTTGTTTTCTGTCCGAAATGATATCTGTACGTTTTTTTATGCGTTGGATGCAGAAAAATAGTAACGTTTATTATGAAAGTCATTTGCCAGAAATATTTCAGTTTTTGCTCTCAGCATAACCCATGATCGTGGATGTGGCGAATGTGGCCCTTTGGGAATTTGATCCCTTTTGGGGTGCTTGAAATCACTATTTGAAGGTCAAATATGCTTTCTAAAATTGTTACACTATATTTTCTATATTCAAAACATAATATTATCCCCAAAATCACTCAAAAATATTATATTTGTTATACGCAATACTATTGTTTTATTGTTTTCGTATTCAGCGCATCAAAATACGTAGGTATACCAATTTACATGTCGAAATACCGAATAAAAAATTCGACCTTGAAATCACTATTTCAAGGTCAAATATGCTACCTAAAATTGTTACACTATATTTTCTATATTCAAAACATAATATTATCCCCAAAATCACTCAAAAATATTATGATACTTGAGTGGTCGAAATATCGACCAGTCCCGTCCTTAAAAGGTTAACTCCAAATGAACACACTAAACCATGTTAAAATTTGTCGTTAATTATATCCACGCTTTTTCTAATTCCACTGGCCTAAAAGTCGTCGAAGAAATCGCGTACTTTGCTATACAGTTTTTGTGCGAGCTCGTTCGATTAGGGTGATTTCCGCGAGTTTACGAACCGGACACGGCGGCGGGGTGAGCGGGAAGGGGGATAGGGAATGGAAAGTGAGCAAACCAGAGACGGGAAGTGGCCAACAATGCAGACGCGAGTTTTGGTTGGCGGCTTGTTATTGCACATGGCGCGAGAAAGCGGCGGTATCACTTTTTAATTGTAATTAAGTGCAGCTTCAATTATAAATAACCTCTAACGATGGCGGCCGATTTAAATTTTTAATGACGCGTTTCCCGAGCCAGACGATGCGATGGCTCGGGCGCAATCGCAGGTGGACGATCGTTCCATTTCTTCACGTCCATTTGCAGGATTTCAACGGTAATAATTTTAACGAGCCACTAAAAAAAAATGTTATCAAATCTGACTATGAACGAGGGAGGAGCGAGCAAAGCTTTGTTGTCGTCAAATTTTGAAGCGGCTGCTGATTGGAAAATAAATGGAATTCAGATTTAACCCTTAAAGTACTCTATTTCCATTTTAAATTGAAAATAGGTAGAAAAAAGCAAGGTTGTCAGATATATTTTCTAAAATTGCTAAGCTCACCATACAAGTATACTTCATACTTCAGTAAACTGTTAGTTCGTGACGTTCTTAGAAAGCTTGTTTGGACATATTTAAAAAAAAATACATAGATATAAATTTATTAGTTAGCATTAAAATAAAGCGTTTAAAATTGTTGGAAAAAATAATTATAAATTAAAACAACTTTATGTATGTTACTATACTTAAGAAAATTTTGAAGAGCCGGCAACGCGATGCCAGCAACACCGATGCCGGCAACCAGCAAATGTCGACCAGTATACTATAGGATTGCATTATATGTAATACATTCAAATATTTATTCGGTCCACTGTGCCATAACATTTTTACGACGTCGTTAAAATGATTTACGACTTTAGAAATTCCACGTGTTTAAGGCGCCAGTGACGTGTATTTCAGCTAGGTTTATTAACACAGACAATTTTTTGAGATTGCCTGTCGAAATGAGCATTATTTACAGCAAATTATATAGAGACATCCAAAAAAAAAAAACGTCATCAAAGTTGGCCAAAAAAAAAAGACGTATTTCTATTCTTATTCGAATTTATAACCTTATTTACTTGTCAAAACTGTCACATCATATGACAGTTATTGTTTATTTTACAAATTGTGACAGTCACGTCAAAAGTTTGACATAACCGAAAAGCTTAGACATGCCTGCTATTTCTATCTCTCTCGTTCATAGCCAGAGTTGATGACGTTTTTTTTGGATGTCTCCATATTACAAATATTAAGAGTTTTGTATGCAGGCTAATTTTAATCTCCTATATTGATTTGAATGAAAACATTTATTTCACAATTTTCGAATTTATAAAAGATATATGCACGCCCATGGAATCATAAAGTTGCACCGCTTGTTTTGTTCCCCAGGCGTATTTATCATTTTCAATTAAAATTAGAACGACATACACACTTATTTTCAGATTCATAAAGTACACACTTACTGCACCTGTACCCCAGTGAAAAAACCTTTATAAAAATGAGACTATTTAATATTTTGACTTGATTTTTGGTTTGTAGCCTCTTGAAAGTATATTTCATAAAATAGAATAGATAATAAAGCTAAATATTAAGATTAACTATGTTAAAAAAATGAAAATATCAAAAAAGAGCGAAAAATGGGTATTTTCATTAAAAAAATTATAACTTTTTGATTTGTCGGTATTAAAGTCCAAAAATTTAGGTGTCTCCTATTGATGTGCCACTATATGAAAAAAAAATTACTTTAATGGACTATTAAAAAAAGGTATTTATTCTGGAAAATGAAGGGTCACATTTTTGGGAAAAAATATATTTCTCGTTATTGCCAAAAAGTATCAGAAAATTTATTAATAAAACAAGTATATCATTATTTTTTTACTAACCAGGTGTCGCACTAGACCAGTTTCCTTTACTTTTAGATACTCAAAATTTGAAGAATTACGTCGTTGTACAGCTGTACCCCAATGTGTACTTTAGGGGTTAATGTAGAACATAAGCGTGGTTCACCTGAAATTTATTTTAGAAATGGCAGTAGAATCAATTGAAACTGGACATATTCGGTGAGAGCTGCATATGGGTCATTCTTTTACAAACCGCACACTAAAAAATACTTGACATTTTAAATTCGTCTGAATTTTTTTTGCAGCTCCTATACGTAAAATTAATTGACACATATTTTGAGGATTTTGCTTAAAAATTTTTTTCGAAGATATCCATTTATGAAGTTTTGGTATTTTGCTGGATTTTCTCCAATCGTCTCATATATGAAAATTAAGTTAAGAAATATTATAAACTTAAGATTAAGAATAGAAATACTTTAGAATAGAAAGAAGTATTTGCTTGCTTGGCCAACTTTGATGACGTTTGTTTTGAATTGATTATTATTTTGATATCAGTCACGTAATCAGCAGTATGGAGGGAAATTAAAAAAAAAACGGCACGAAACAATAAAAAGTAACCAAAAGGATCAAATATCATTCTGCAATTAATTTATTTGCAAAAATTTTGAGACCGGTAAGTAGAAAAAAAAAACATTTAGCACTAGGTTTTTTACTGTTGCAACGCCCTATATGTAGAGATCTTAAGAAGATCTCAGTAGTTTTATGGTGATAACACATTCTTAGCAAACAAAAAACTCAACTGTTCTAATACCGCGTTGATATTATTTTGAAAAGTATCATTTGACATCCTTTATGAGGAATAATATCTACCAAGAACCAGTGCCATTATCCTACAAGACTAGTCCAATTTGGTTTTAGCTTGAATTAATTAATCTTCCTGTTCGCAGCAATCGCATCAGAATTACTTCTGGGTGAAAATAGTTAATATCCGTGCAGCCGTTTAAGATTCAAAATAATGGCCTGCAGGCAGTAAAAACTAACAATTTCGAGAAACTAGCCTGATGTCATAATGTTTAATAGGATTAACTGTAACTAATCACGGCAAGTATTAATTCTGCCTACATACACGCACCTATGTATGTACCTACAAGTATTATAAGAAAGTAAAATGTAATCGAGCATAATCGAAACACGATTATATTTGCATCTTGTCACTTTGCTACAGGAAATCTTCTGTCGTTCTTTCAAAATCTTCTGTGCGTTAAAAAAAAAAAGCGAAATCAAGCGGTTTATGGAGTTTTGAAAGCATACCGCTTCTTTTTGAGGGTGCTTTTTGTAGAGGTATCAACGGTTATTCGTCTGTCTTTCTTTTTTTTAGACCATTTTCAATATTTTACAAGTAGAATTTATACGTAATACACTACTCCAACAAATTAAGGGAACAAAAAGTTTGCTAAATTGTTTGGTGATTTTTGAAGGGAAAAATCTTCAATCTCAGTGAAAAATAGTGATACTAGATTAAAAAAAACACACACATTTTTAAAGCTTCAAGTTTCTAGTTCTGAAGTTGGAAACCAATTTTTTGTGAGCTACAACTGAGGAGCTTGCTGCAAGACGTGCAGCTCCATTTTCAACGCGCATATGTCAGTATGTATACTCCATGCACTGAGATGTGTGGAATTTGCGTTAAATAACGCCTAATATTTTTATCGAAATTATAAGCAGCTAACCTCGTCACGCGTTGAAAATGGAGCTGCATTGTTCTTACATCAGGGTCCTCAATTATTAAGCAATCGTAAGAAATAGCGCGAGATAAAAAGTTTGAATATTTTTTTTTTTTGGCACGGATTCCACGGAGTTTTTTTTTTAAACTAAATCAATACATGGGTCGGATAGCTTGTTTAGTCAGCTTCAATTTTCTTTTTTTATATTCTCTTTACGTCAATTTGTCGCTGAAATCTCTGACTTTTAATGGAAAATTATCCTTTTGTCTTTGATCATCGATATCATTTGATCTCGTCCAAAGTACTTTTCTGAAATACTGTGCATTAAGTAATTAGAAGTTAGCAAATTAGAAGTTAAAAGTTAGCACTACTCAACTCCTAGATAATGATTTCAGTTATTAAATTTTGGAATTAAAGGGTATTTTTATCTCAGTTCGTCTTTTATAGTCAAAAAAAAGAAGCTTCTGAGATTTGAACCCAGAGAATTAGATTCAAACGCAAAAACTTAACCATTAGGTACACCAAATTGCTTATAGCTCAAGCTGTCAAAAATTTGTCTACACGTGATGGATTTCGACCAGTTTCGCCAAGCTTTGACTAGATCTGAGAACCTAAAGTTGGCACTAAACTTGAAGAAGTGAGGCAAATTACTAATGAACACCCACAATTCACATAACTGTTGATCATTAAAATATTTTGGAAGAATGTTTCAAAGACCGAAGCTTAGTTGTAATATTCCAATTTGGTGGTCAAAACTCCTTGGGAAAATTTAAAAGATCTACGAGTTAGAATTACAAATAAAATTCAGGAGACTAACAGCTCCCTCCAAAATGAAGAATGAGAACATGTTTGGAGTAGAAGAAGGTGGATGCGTCATTCATTTAGTAAATTTATAATCTTTAGGTTCTTTGCTGTATATGTTTTTTTTTATGTATGCAATGACATGACAATGACATTAATATAATTTTCTTGATAATAAGATCTTCAGAACTAGACAGTTCTAAGAGTAATAATTCAAGACAGTGGGATCGATTCCGCAGCATACTTTGAGAATGCTTTTTTTATCTTAAAAATATGTATAATACCTGTGACATTATTTCTTCGTTTGAGGAGTTACACCTATTTGAATTGTCTAAAATTAAACTTTTTTTGGGATTTTTTTAATGATTCAAGTGAACAATCAAAATAGAACTTCCAGGGTTTATTAAACAATTCAAAAGGCGTATAAAACAGTTTTTTATTCATTTTTTTCTTCCAAAATTGTTTTCTTCAGTACAGACGTCTGAAGCAGCATGTCTTTTTTTAGGAGGTCTGCGGCCTTACGAATAAAACTTTTCCATTTGCACCTGACAAAAAAAATCATATTCTATATTTTTTAGCAGAGAAGTACACACGATTATGAAAAAAAAAATACATTACCTTGTGGAGTCAAAATCAAGGCTCATTTTCTAGAATTTATTGTAGAAAGGTAAAACAGTTTATTGAAATTCAGTTTTTTAGACATCATTACACATCTCTTAAAGTACACAAAAATATTTTTTTAAAGTCATATATAAACAAAATGGCGGCACAGGTCGCATTTGTGCATCTAGAACAAAAAATCAAAAAGATTTTGAAATTACATCGAAAAATCTAGTGAACGACTGTAGAACTTTTCAAAATATTGATTTAAAAAAAAAAGTGGCATCAGTTTATAGAAAAAAAAACGATTTTTCGGAATAAATCGGCTGAAAATCGGCTATAAAATCGGGAAATTTTCATAAATCAAAAAGTTCTACGGGCGTTCACTAGAAAATTTTTTTTTTTTAGCTACAGTTAAAATTCAGTAGTACAGTTAAAGTCGATTGGTTGAAAATTGTAGGCGCTAGCTTTACGGCCAGCACGAAAAACAATCGGCGATGCCTGGGCCATACAACTATCCTTCTAATTCAAGGTTTTCATGCTGCCCTTCTGCTGTTTCCTGCTTTCATGTCCTTCTGATTCAAGGTATACTGTGTTTATGAAGGAATGCTCCTACTGCAACGATATCGAACGCGCACAAATTACTAGTTAAACAGCACCGTGACTTCATTCGGAAAACCGAATTTTTCGACCACTTAAAATTTTCCCCCACATAAAACCTTTTGGAATCCTTTTTGGATAGTTAAGGAAGGATTTAAGCCAATAAAAAAATGGTCAAAAAAATTTACAAGGTAGTGTTACCCCTTAATTCTGACAATTTAGCTCTAAGGGTCTTTAAAAATATTGTTGGGTCATCGTTGCTATTGGATATCATTTTTGGGTTGTCTCTACGTAATTTAAGCCAATAAAAAAATTTAAAAAAAAGTGTAACCCCTTAAGCTCATTGTTTCACCGAATTTAAAAAAAAATAAATACCTAGGGGATAATTAGCGTCATAAAAACGTC
Source organism: Aromia moschata (assembly GCA_029963805.1). Lineage (NCBI taxonomy): Eukaryota > Metazoa > Arthropoda > Insecta > Coleoptera > Cerambycidae > Aromia > Aromia moschata. The sequence continues at coordinate 135,071 of JAPWTK010000445.1, forward strand.
CTGCACTGGCCTGCGTTGGAAGAAGTGGAACGCCGCCGTCCGATCGTGTGCCGGCGAAAACGTTAGATCGATACCGAATCCGAAATATGGTGAGTGCATATAACGTGCGTGCATTACTGCCGGCTTTTCCGGGAGTCATTGACACCGAAATAAAGCGATCGGGTTCATCGAACGGAACGGGATGAAGCCGGGGGATGGCCCGGCCCCAACCCGCGGAGCTTTCGGCAAGGCGGCACTCGGCAAATAGTACGGAAGATGCGGCGGAATTTCCGGAATCCAAATGGCCGTCCTAAATCGGCGTTTCTCAAAATAATAATAATAATAATTAATTGGTTTAGTTGACCCACAGGGGTATAAAACAAGTCAATATATCCTTATTTATATAAACTATAACTATAAACTATTACTACACCAAAGCGCAAACAACCCAACATATACATATGTACACATTACATTTACAGTATATACATTTTTCAATAATTTAAATATTCAGACACACTATAGAAAGCTTTGTTCACTAAGTACTCCTTGGCTTTATTTTTAAAAGAATGGATAGTTACACTATATTTTTTATCTTCTGGTAATTTATTATACAACTGTAAACCAATATATGCAACATTATTTTCATAAAAAGCTAAGCTATGCAATGGTAAACACAAATCATGACCTCTCCTTGTATTATAGACGTGATAATGATTGTTCTTTATAAATTTCTCATAATTGTTTCTTACAAAAATTAATATTTATAAAATGTAAATGCATGGCAATGTAAGTATCTTTAGCTCCTTAAATATTAATCTATAACTAGTTCGACATGGGGCATTTACGATGTACCTAACAGCTCGTTTTTGAATTCGAAATAGCCGTATACTATAATGCGAACAACCCCAGAATATTATTTTCAGTTTTAGTTATGCTTTTCCTAGTAATTCTTCTAAGTAAAAACAAGTTTCAAAGTTTACATTTCCAACGACTTCATACGTCCAAAATTTTGTTCGATGTACTATTTTCAAAGCTCTCTAGTTAAAATAGTGCATAATATGAAGTGTAACACACGAGTGTGCAAAAAAAATTTATTGTTTCAAGTTCTGACGAAAAATATAGTTGAACTTTTGTTAAAGTTGAGCTGAATACTGGTTTTATAGATCCTCTTCATTCCACAGGGTTAGTACAAAGTCCGGAACGATCGGATACTTTGTTAATTTAGTTTTTTTTTAATTTGGTGAGTTTATTCGAATTACAATTCAGTTTGTCTCCTTCATAACTTCATTGAAAGCACAGCACTGGAGACGGTTCTTCCATTCCTCATAGCAGTGCTGGAACTCATATACTGGAATAGCCTTCAGCTGGTCGGTTACAGCCGTTTGAATGATTTCTATGGTCCCTTGAGGTGATTTTTCAGTCTCGGGAAGAGAAAAAAGTCACAAGAATTCAAGTCAGGCGAATAAGGAGGCTGAGGTGCCACAGGAATGTTTTTACTGGCTAAAAACATTCCTCGTTTACTGAAATGGCTGTGTGACAAGGCGCATTGTCGTGATACAACATCCAGTTGATCTTGATGTTTGGTCTCACACTCATGACCCTTTTTCGAAGTTTTTCAAGAACCTATCTGTAGAAGTGTTGATTTACTGTTTGGTCTGGAGGCACAAACACTTTGTGGACAATTCCCTGCCTATCTGAGTGTGAGTAATTCTATTCGTGAGAGTTAGTTTTGATTTCCGATTTCACAGGAAATGCTTCCAACTTATTCTATTTAAGTGGAACACCCAGTAGAATTTTACATTTTCGGCTGCAGAATACCAAACTGCCTTTATAAATATCAACATCCATTTAATCAAATATCATTTTTCGAGAATCTGATTTTAACATTTTTTAACCAGAAGACCAATTCCGCCGAGATCTTTTTCCCCCTCTATTCGGTGCGTGGTTATTTTACTTCAATTTGTCGTCTCCAGCCAATAAACACCCAGGTATTGAGTTTTAAATTACATATATGGACCAACATATAAATCTCTACTTCGAAATGCATCATTGCCGCCTCGTTATTGACACTCACTTTCATATATCCGAAAATTCATTAACATCGAAGTTCAAGTTAAAAATTCTTGTATGGTAAAACAAGTTGCTTTATGATGAATAGCATTTCACTTCTGACAAAGAATTACTTTGGGTTGTTTCATGAACTCCTGGTGAAAATATATAGTCCAATGCAGGGATACTGTCTAGATTGGATTAAGATATTGAGACCTGGAGATGGTTCTGTTAGTACCTCTACCTCTTGAGGTCAGTAGACCTCAAGAGGTAGGGTACTCTATAATACTCGTAGCACTCCCACTGGTTTTAGAGCACTTTATCCAGCTTGGTACATTTAATCAAACTTTACAATCTACAATATGTTGGCTCTTCCTTCCCTAGAATTTGAAACATCAGTCCTGTTAGTTCTTGACAATGACATAGAATGTGAACTGAGGTTTCCTCTTCTTCCAGGCAGAATCTGCGTGTTGCCTTCTCTACCAGACAAATTATGCTCATGTGTGTTTTTTTAGTCGGCAATGACTTGTCAGTAGACTGACTGTGATCTTGACGTTTCAATTTTGACTCAATAGATCTTCTGTGAATTTTGTCAACCATGTGAACCAGTTAGCTTGTCTTTCTCCTGGAAAGTTTGTCCATCATTCCAGTCATTTATTCGTTTAGTCCAGTCTGTGAGTTGGGAGACTAAGTTTGGTACAGCTACTCGAATTAAAAAAAAAAATTGCATCATGTTCTGTGAACCTCTAAGGTCATTCGTGACTATCAACCAACTTGGCAAACCCCCTCAGACCACCCCTATACTACATATATACACATCCCATTCTCACCCTCATTTTTAGAGTGTATTTAATTTTTGAAAAAAATGACAATTGAGCATCGAAAGTGGGTTCTAGGAGGTTTTTTGTGTCGCTGATCATGAATCAGATGTCATTTTCCCGGAAAATTCATGCCACGGCCGGGAAAACTGGAAAACCGGGTCACTTTTGCGGAAATTTATTCATATTTCATGCGATTTGCGTTTTTTACGTCATAATTTCCAACAGCGTATAATGAGAGACAATTTTTCAATTTTATGAAAATGATCGTGTGATAAGTCGCTATTGGGGTTTCTTGGGGCGCTGATCATGAATCCGATGTCACTTCCCGGAAAATTCATGCCACGGCCAACAACTCAACTAAACAACTCAAGTCAGCAACTCAACCAATTTAGATACAGCTTATTCAACAAAAAAAACATCAACGCAATTAAAATCGAAGAAGAAGGGTTCAGTTAGTCTTGGTACATTACCCCCAACTGTAAATGCATTTAGAAACGGCATGCATCTGAAACGGGTTTACTACCTAGTCCAAACATGATTTGGATTTTTCCAAGGTGTATCTCCAGCATTGAATCCCACAGATTGGGGCTGGAAGATTGTTTCAAGCGAACTTGTTCCCGTGAGAATGACTGATTTACCAGCGCCAGAGAAAGTTTTGAACGTCATTGTATGTTCCTGTAAATCTGGATGTGGAAAGGCTTGTGGATGTCGTAAGAATGCACTATATTGCACGACAAGTTGTTCATTTTGCAAAGGGTCCATGTGTTCCAGTATTGAGTAGTAATTGTCCTGTAGATGTAGATGACGACGAAGTCGCTGCCAGAATTGAACCTACCAATCCAATACTTGAAAATGATACAGATGATGAAAATGATTAAATTATAAATAAATTCACTTATTTATAAAATTTATTTTAAACGAAATTACTGGATAAATTTACGAATTGACGTTTTTATGACTGGTCTTGCCACGCCACAGAAAGGTTCTTGTCCTGTTAGGTCGTCTGATGATACTGATTGATTGATTGGGCATGATGTTGAGTAGTAGCCTCATTTTCCATTCAGTTTTTCAATGGATTTCTGTCGGACGTCGAATATTTGGCACCCCAAAATTTGCTCGATTTCCCCGAGCTACGAGGCGATGACAGAACGGCGTGCGTTGCAGCAGGAGGGACAGACAGACAGCGGCGGCAGCAGCAGCAGCAGGAGCTACCCCATCCCGTCTAGCCGGGTCATAGTACTCTTGCTCCGCGTATGGATCCGTCTGCGGCCGCGACCTACCCCAACTCGTACGGCCGCCGCCTCCCCGCCGGCGGCGGCGGCGCGCTGGGGGCGGGGGTAAGGGGGGCGGCGACGATCGGGACCACCTGTAAATCCGTTGCGTATCTCCGCGCCGGCACGCACCGCGTGCCAACGGATGCCGACGTTATCGATTCGACAGCTGCCGTTTTCGTTAATTATGCGAGATGTAATTTGCGGGCGGGGGGTTTGGAAACGGGGTGGGGGAGCGTCGGCGATCGTAAATGCCGACGGCGTAGTCGAAGAATAAAAGGCGCTGAGTGCTGAATAGCACTAACAAAGAATAACGTAGATAAGTCTGGGAAATAAATATGTTTGAAATAGAGCCATTCTTTAGATACTTACTTCTATTGTCATCTTCAATCTTCTTTATCTCACGTCTGTGATGATATTTTTAAAAGGATAGGACAGAGACTCTAGACTCTTGAGTGTGGCCGTCTTCCGATCTGCAGTCTCTTCTTCCGCATTCACAGTGCCATAGTACATGAACTGGGGTTTCTTCTTCTTCCAGGCAGAAGGTGCTGAAGATGTTGCCTCCTCTGTCAGACCAATTAGGCTCATGTGTCTATTATTTATTCGGCAATGTCTTCTCAGTAGATTTACTATAATCCTGACAACCTTTCGCTTTCGACTCAATCGGTCTGTGAATTTTGTCTGTCATTCTTTTTTGAACTGTTTCGCCTGTCTTTCTCCTGGAAAGTTGATCCACCGTTCCAGTGACTTGTCGTTTATCCATTTACGATTTGACGTTTTTATGCGTGGTTTTGCCACGTCACAGAAAGGTTCTGTGCCTTTTCGTTTCTTTTATATCCTTTGTTATTGTCGGTTCCCTGCTTTGTTATTTCCATAGCACAGTATTGGATTGCGACCATTTTAGCCTGAAACGCTGTTGAATGTTTTTCTAGACTTAACGAGATATTTGTATGAGGTTTCGTCTCGTATCTCTCAACCTGTTCTGTTTTGGAACTTTCTGTCGAACTATCCCCCTTTACGAACTCGATTATATTGAGATAAAAACTATAATGGATTGTTTTATTGAATTTTAAATTTCGCGATTATATAGGGTGGTCCATCTATTGGTTTCTTTTTAAAGTAAGTGTTATTTCTAGATTGTAGACACTGACGCGCTTGACATTTGACATATGTGTGGTGTCTAAGCTCCGCTGTAAGAAATTGATCGTTTTACGCTTGAACGACGTTGGGAATATCGAAAAATTATTTCCAAAGTGAATGCTGTGTTGCAGTGAGCAACTGTGAGAAAATTGAGAACAATTTTTGGTCGTAATGAAGCTCCGTCAGCGCCTGGTATAAGAAAGTTCTTAAGGAAAGTTCGTGAAACTGGCATGCTTATGGATAACAGAAGTCATCCACGTGCTCGTCCGGTGCGCACAGCTGAAAAAATTGCTGCTGTTGCCCAAAGTGTGCGTGAAAACCCAAGAACTTCGATTCGTCACAGAGCACAACAACTTAATGTCAGTCGCACTTCTCTGAGGAGAATGTTGCATGAAGAACTCGGATTTTTGCTTACAAGTTGCAACTTACTCAAGAGGTAAAGGAAAATGACCATCCACTTCGTTATCGCTTCTCCGTGTGGGCTTTAAATGAGTTTGAAAATGACGCCGATTTCAATCGTTTTTTTGGATGAAGCTCATTTTTATCTTGGAGGACATGTTAATAAACAGAACTGTAGGATTTGGGGTTCCGAAAATCCACACGTAGTCATAGAGAAGCCAATGCATCCTGCAAGAGTGACTATTTGGTGTGGGTTTGGTGGTATCATTGGTCCATACTTTTTTCAAAATGAAGATGGCAACAGCGTTACAGTAAATGGAATGCGTTACAGAGACGTGTTAACTGATTTTTTTTTGTGGCCGCGATTGGACGATTTGGACTTGGACGAGCTTTGGTTCCAGCAGGATGGAGCAACGTGTCACACAAGCCGTGAAACAATCGTGCACACAATTAATTAGCCATCGCGCAGATACGATTTAACGCCGTTGGACTATTTTTTATGGGGACATGTTAAAGACTGTTGTTACTCCAACGATCCACAATCCATTGACACACTGAAGGAAAACATTAATCGAGTTATTCGTGCAATAGAGCCACAAATAATCGAAAATGTACTGCAAAATTGTGTGAAAAGAATGAACTACTGCCAAGCCAGTCGCGCGGGCATTTAACTGGAATTGTTTTTCATAAATAATGGGAAGGCATACTTTGTTGAATAAAGCAACAATCATTTAAAAAATTCAACGATGTAGTTTTAATAGTAAATTTAAAAAGAAACCATCTGATGGCCAACCCTATAAATTATCTGAACCTTACATTGGCTTTAGTAATAGTTCATGTCTTTTTTGAGCTTCAAACTTTTATCTTGCATTGAAAAATATAGTTTACTTATAGTTATTAAGCAGACTTCCGTTGCGAAATGCCAAAACAGTTAACCAGCTGCTGCCAAGAGTTCGTGGTATTTTTGTGGTATATTTGTTTTAATTTTTTTCAATTGTTTTTCTGACAGCATATTTTGTAATTTCAGGAAAGTGAACCCTACTAACAGGGGTACTAAGTTACCCCTGCATTTTTTTTTCGTAGCTTTAAAAATAACGGAGAGAATGGGAGCCGAGAATTCGCAAAAAAACACCCTGTACTTGTTAGTACTTCCGCAATAAGAACTTATTATATATGTCACATTCTTTTTATCCCCTCTGATCTTTCTTTATTAATTTGCGTATTTAATATTCAACCCGGTAAAACCGATCTATTTCGAATTAGACGCGTTTATGAGGGAATAAAAGCTAATGACTAGGCATCAAAAATATGTAAATTACGAGTAATTCGTTTCCCTGCACGTAGGCGGATGCATTTTTAAATTTCGCTGTCACGCAATGCTGTATTTAGTCCGTAAATATGATATACAGTTCACCGTTTCTATTCAATCAATTCGATTTTTTTATTCGTGGCAGGGGAAGAAGTAAGTACCGATGTTCTGCAAAGAAAACGGTACGATTGTTACACGTGTAATGAATAAAATTTCTCTTAAATATAGCAATATTTAAACGCATAAAAAAGTAACAAACTTTTCTTGTCAATAAAAACGAGATATGTTATTTTTTCTACGCCAACTTGACTCAAATATACTCTAGGCAATATAGATCTAAAGATGTAAACCAATAAATAAATGACATGATGTGCCAAAAAATAACAAATGATATATCAAGAAGAGAAAACATGATGTACCATTAAAAACTTTGGGGGTTCATTTTTAGTTAAACCGGAAAATAATAAAAGACGACAGTGTAAATAAATGCAGATTTATGTCTAGCAAATTTGTCTGGCAAACTCTTGCATTATTATCAGTGTGTTTGAGGCGTTTATGTCGTCGGCGTCGGTATTACACATCGATAATAAAATGTCATACGGGAAAACGTCATACGGGCATACAAAAATACAATTTGCCGAAAAAGTGAATAAATTCGTCGGTGATTTCGAAGACAAACGCGATTGTAGCCGTCACATAAATGCTGCGAAACAAAAGAGGGTATGCCCTTGGGAACTCTGTTTATGTTCGATTTACTTTTAATGCTATGCCTGCGATGTACCCCTGAATGTACTCAAACAACCATTTCGAGAGTATTTGTGTACTCGTATAATGCGTATTCAATTATTCTAATTCGTCTTTTTTTTTATCTCCCAAAACAGAAAAAGTTATGTGGCAATTTTCGAGAACACGAAATCACAAAGATTCATCAAACATGAAGAATTACAAATTAGAAATCGCAAAATTAAGCAGATGCGAGAGCCTGCGTAACGCCGTCTCAAAACAACGGGTGATTAATATTTAAAAGCACCGTTAAAGTTGAGAAGGTCGTTTCCTGCCTTATTGTGTTCGAGGAAAGAAAAAATGGCTATATGTACGTGACGTGCGGGATAATTTTCGCAAAGCGTAACCGATTAGTCCTTCGCTAGGATGATATCATAAGGGAAAGCAGCTCGATCGTTGCATATGGTACGTTTGCAATCGGTAAATCCGTTAATCAGTAATCGGTATGTCTCGTTTTATCGGTGCCTGAAGTCGACGAATAACAAACGAATATCGATGACTCAACCACAATGGCAAAGCGGTTGGTCGTTTGATATGGTTTTCCCATTTGAGAAATCATGGTCTTCTGCGGCGTGCTGGAGAACAGGACCGCGGCTAACATTGAGTGTGCGAAAACACGTCAATACTAACGGGTGGGTCATCTATTGCTTTCTTTTTAAACTGAGTGTTATTTCTACATTGCCGACACTGACGCGCTTGACATTTGACATACATATATGTAGTGTCTAATCTCCTCTGTAAGAAATGGATCATTTTACGCTTGAACAACATTGGGATATATTAATATATCCGTCAGCGTCTGGTGTAAGAAAGATCTTAAGGAAAGTTCATAAAACTGGCATGCTTATGGATAACAGAAGTCGTCCACATGCTCGCCCGGTGCGCACAGCTGAAAGAGTTGCCGCTGTTGCCCAAAGTGTTCGTGAAAACCCAAGAACCTCAACTCGTCATAGAGCACAACAACTTAATGTCAGTCGCACTTCTCTGAGGATAATATTGTATAAAGACCTCGGATTATTTGCTTACAAGTTGCAACTTACTCAAGAGGTAAAGAAAAATGACCATCCACTTCGTTATCGCTTCTTATTTTCGTCTTGGAGGACATGTTAATAAACAGAACTGTAGGATTTGGGGTTCCCAAAAACCACACGTAATCATAGAGAAGCCAATGCATCCTGCAAGAATGACGGTTTGGTGTGGGTTTTGAAGTGGTGGCATCATTGGTCCGTATTTCTTTCAAAATGAAGATGGTAACAGCGTTACAGTAAACGGAATGCGTTACAGAGGCATGATAACTGATTTTTTGTGGCCGCGATTGGACGATTTGGACTTGGACGAGCTTTGGTTCCAGCAGGATGGAGCAACTGTCACACAAGCCGTGAAACAATCTATCTTTTGCACACTAAATTCGGTAACCGTGTTATCGGCCGTTTTGGAGATATTAATTGGCCATCGCGCAGCTGCGATTTAATACCGTTGGACTATTTTTTATGGCGACATGTTGAGGACCGTTGTTACTCCAACGATCCACAAACAATTGATGCACTGAAGGAAAACATCAATCGAGTCATTCGTGCAATAGAACCAGAAATAATCGAAAATGTACTGCAAAATTGGGTGAAAAGAATGAACTACTGCCAAGCCAACCGCGGCGGCCATTTAACTGAAATTGTTTTTCATAAATGGGAAGGCATACTTTCTTGAATAAAGGAACAATCATTTAAAAATATTCAACGATGTAGTTTTAATAGCAATTTTAAAAAGAAACCATCTGATGGCCCACCCTTTACTTGCAAAGTAGGCTAATGTTTCTGTAACCATTCTTTGCAAGTGTTCAATTGTCCAACCTTTAGAGACGCAGTAAATAAATAAAAAAGTTTGTTGTAGGATCTAATATTACATAGTAGCCATTGAAGAAGTATTTTAGTAAAAGCGGAAAATACAATAACCATGTTTTTTTTTTCATCTTGCACCTTCTGCAACTTAACCGAATCAGAAGAGAAATATTGTAGGGAAAATTAATATTATATGAATCCCAGACTATGACATGGACCCAGACATTTTTACAGTTGCGAACTGTTCGTAAAATTTTAATATCGTGTCTTTAATATTAGTGTCGGTCTCACGCTGTTTGCGCACGCTCAATGTGCGCTACTTCGTACTCTATGCGGTGTAGCCGACGAGGCGGTACAGTCGTTTTTTTAGACTTGTATGTTAATGATATAGTAACCTATCATTAAGAATGGGCGATTATTAGTCACTGTCTGCTACGTAGAATTAACAGTAGTCTTTAATGCAGCGAGACTTTCCTTTCCAATGGCTTTGGATTTTCTTGACGCGACGGATTCCTCTAGAAATTTTGTCCTCTCCGTTAGCCGTGCAACGTTGCTCATAAAATGTCGAGGCGTTTATGCATTGTTTCTAAGAAATTAGTAGGTATTTTGTTAAATTATACATATGTGTGTGTTATAAGTAGAATTGCGCCTCATAATATTATACATGTAATAAAATAACTAATAATAAATACGAGGGGGTACCCAAAAAATAACCGGAATTATTTTTTAAAAGCTATATATTTTCAAATTTTTTACAAAACTTATCCCCCTCAAAATACTCTCCATTACAACTAATATATTTGTCCCACCGGTGCTTCCACTGTTCGAAACATGTTTTGTAGTCATCTTTAGAAATGATTGCCAGCTCCTCCCTGTTTTTTTTTCTTGACCTCTTCAATGTCAAATCGGTGTCCTTCCATGCCCCTTTTCATGCGTGGAAATAAGAAAAAGTCGCACGGAGCCAGGTCAGGCGAGTAAGGTGCGTGGGGCAGCGGAACCATGCCATTTTTAGTCAAAAACTGGCGAACAGAGATGGCTGTGTGTGCAGGTGCATTGTCGTGGTGGAGAAACCAGTCTCCTGTCTGCCACAAATCGTGTCTTTCTTGACGAACACTGTCGCGCCATCTTCTTAAAGCGTGTGTCTTGTCTGTGAGCACAAGCTCTCGAATTTTTCAACATTTTCGTCGTTTCGGACGTCCAGAACGAGGTTTGTCATCAATCGACATGTCGCCATTTTTAAACCAAGCAAACCACTCGTACACTTGAGTTTTTCCTATAGCGTCATCTTTGTAAGCTGTTTTCAATATTAAAGCAGTTTCAGCAGCATTTTTACCGAGTAGAAAACAAAAATTCACAGCCGCACATTGTTCACTTAAACTTGCCATCATAAAAAAAAACGAAACAAGAACAAAACAGCGCTAGCAAAAATAATCACTGCTGATGAATAGAACAATCCAGGTCGACAACACAGACGGCACTGACTGGCAATGAGTTGCGCTATACACGCCTAGCAGCAGAAATGCGTACTACACAAGCTCCGCCCACGGCAATGCTGTTCCGGTTATTTTTGGGTACACCCTCGTATAGTGACAAAAGCAATACACTTGCAATTTATAACCATATATGTATGTATGTAAAACTTGCCCTCTTAAGGAGTTATACTATCCACGCGCACTGAAAAATGAAACTTTTTTTTGGGATTTTTTTTCGATATGTAATGGATCAAAATGAAATTTCGACACTTGATTTTATGGGTATTAATGTATACAAAGGTATTTTTTATTTACATTAATGTTACAAAATGGTGTCGTAGCTCCAGGTAACATGAAACAAAATTTTTCTGGAGTAAGAAATCCGCGTACACTGTAGTGTATAATAGTTTAAAACTATAATTAAGTTGAGCGCAAAAAACACGATTCGAATTTAATATACAGCCATGGACAAAAGTTCGGATACAGTGAACTATCCTAGTATAAAAAAGCGCTCCTAGTTCTTAGATCTTTAAAACCGCACGGATTGATGCGGTTTTTTTTAATAGAAGTGACGAGAGGAAGGTTTTATTTAATATATGATAATATAGTAGAGAAACACTATAATTTTAGAGGTTTCTAATGTGATGTCGTAAACCGTGCGAAGCCGGGGCGGGTCGCTAGTTTTAAATAAAACGCACAGATAAAGAATCGCAATAAATTATTTTATTACGATTATCTACGTATTATCTATGTATATATGTATCTTTATTTTCATTAGGTTATATATCGCACGCGCGATTCTCAGAAGTATTTAATGAGTACTGTGACAGCTGTATACAAACTCTTGACCACCACTTCCCAACAATATGTAACCGGCATTATTTAGTGGCGGTCTGATGTATAGAGGTCATTTGCCTATCAAATGTATAACTTCATATACTACATACAGTATGTCCCCGGATCGAGTTTGAAAGAGGAAACAATTTTGTGTTTTTGATTTCTCAGAAAAAGTCACTCTTGGTGATTTGCCCTGCTTGATTTCGAATCCCCAAAACGCAAATTACTTTTTATATAACTCAAACTTTCAAAAACAAAGACTTTCACAAAATTTTATAAGTAATTCTAGTTGGCGGATTTACCCCAATAATTTCGTTGTCTAGGATACTATATGCTATAGAAACTCAATTAATTAGTTAGCTAAAAAAATGATTCGAATTACTTAGTCTCATGTTTTAATCATTGAATTAAACTACTGATTATAAAATAAAATCAAAACTAAACCAGAATTGTTTTATTCAAATAATGCTCCTCCTTTTTCTGCACAAATTTCAATTCGAACTCTAAATTCGTTAAAACTATTTCTAATTTTCTCAATTGACAATGACTGCATTTTGAATCCTTGTTTTTAATTGCTCTTCATCATTTTCTAGTGGTTCACGATAAACAATTTGCTTTAAAAGTCCAATATTGTCAGATCCGGGCTTCTCGGCGGCCATAAAATGAGACCATCCCTTCCTATCCAGTGTTTATTAAATTCGGAATTGAGCCAATTACGGACAGTAACGGCATGATGAGCAGGGTACCCATCTTGTTGGAAATACATTCTCGTTCGATAACTTAAAGGAAGTTCATCAAGTTTATCTGTTAAAATTTTTTATAGCATCTCCAAATATGTAATGCCATTTGTATATGAAACCGCACACCACACATTAACTTTTTTGAAATATTGTCTTCGACAAGAAATAGTAAAGTGGGGATTTGTTTCACTCCAATACCGGCAATGCTGAGAGGAAACGACGCCGTTTGTTGAAAAAAGTAGATTCATCGGAGAACAAAATTCGCTTATGAAATCCTACGTCCTTTAAAACTCTGTTGCCCATCTCCAAACAAAAATCCAAACGTTTGGCTTCATCACCCTCCTCTAAGGTGTGCCTGAATTTTGGTTTAAATGGTAAAATCCGGTTCTGCTTGAAAATTATCTGTAAATGCGATTTACTTATTTCAGTTTCAATTGCCCTTCTTCTAAGTGATAATCTTGGAGCTTCTCTCACGGAATGGAGGGCAAGCAGCATCATCTTCATTCAACCATTTTTTAATGTCTAAAAGAGAGCCTGTTTCTAAGAACTTGGTCACTAACTTCTTCGCTCCGACATTAGAAATGCTATCTTCCGGGTATTTTTCGTTAATTTTATTAATAACAACACGATACCACTCTTCCCCAGTTCCGTAGCATTAAATCAAATAAATTATTTGTTCTAGAGTCAACATTATAGCATATAAATAGTAGCAAAATGACGAAGAATCGATTTGAAGTTATACTGACTTATTAGTTGTCAGCAGTTGTCAGTGGTATCTTGCAATGTAATCCGCCTACTAGAATTTTTTAAAGAATTATAAAAAAAGCCAGATTATGAAGAAAAATGGTATTATCTCGAGAACCGTTTGAGTTATATAAAAAGTAATTTGCGTTTTGGGGGTTTGAAATCAAGCAGGGCTAATCATCAAGACTTTTTCTGAGAAATCAAAAACACAAAAATTTTTCCTCTTTTAAACTCGATCCGGGGACATACTGTATATATAAATTCATCACGGTTCAACTATTTTTTATTTGTGTTTTATTTAAAATAGTTTGTGTCTAACTTTTTGTCCGTGACTTTAACTCATTTAGTCTGTCTAAGAGTAGGTGTACGACTGTGAGAGAAAATACGTAAATTTATTTACGTTTTTACTAAAACTTCTAGGTATAAGAAAGACCTGTGCCGAGGGAATCGAGCTGCTCCTTGGAATGGCAGAGGGCGAATTAATAACGTCAAAGTCCCAGACGGCTATAAAAACGTGTGACTGAACGGCTTTTTGGATTAGTATTTATGGCCCAGACAGCGACCTTTCTTCTGGAGTAATTTCGCTTTCTTTCTTGTTTTTTTTTTCTGTCGACGTTATACTTGCTATCGTTTGACACATTATGGCTAATTAATTATATAGAGTGTCCCCTTTTTATTTTCAACAAAACATAAACCTTTTATAATAAAAGCTTCTCTTTATTTTAGGCGGGACAAGTACTTAACCGTACCATAAATTACAAGAGGGCTCGAAAAGAATAGAACAAAAAAAAATTCTTGAACGAGTTTCTGATATTTTCAATAGATATGTATAAATTGAAAGGGATGTACCTAAACTATACATCATTGTTAGTATATTCAACGGAGAAATAACAAATTATGTTTTTTTTTTGGAATTCTTCATGAACGAAACGTCATATGTCACAGAAATTTTCAAATTAACAACAGTATACCGCAATCAAAAGTGCCACGTTTATAAATACACGACTACAACTATATACATAACATTATACAAATTTATTGGTTCCATATAATATTTTTCTTTTATTCAAAATATGCACTGTTTTCAATAAGCTCTATTTTACATAATTTGTGTCTTGTTGGTATGTTACCCTTCCCAATAGTCCAATTTGCCCTTAATGAGTCGAAAATATATTATTAAATGAGTCAGATTAGAACTTAAGAACAATATTTGCCAAGCAAAATAAAGGGTGGGCCATCTATTGGTTTATTTTTAAACTGTGTTTTTTCTACATTGCCGACACTGACGCGCTTGACATTTGACATATATGTGGTGCCAAACTCCGCTGTAAGAAATGGATCTTTTACGCTTGAACAACGTTCGGAAATTATTTCCAAAGTGAATGCTGTGTTGCAGAAACAGTGAGAACATTGAGAACAATTTTTGGTCGAAATGAGGCTCCGTCAGCGCCTTGTGTAAGAAAGTTCTTAAGGAAATTTCGTGAAACTGGCATGCTTATGGATAACAGAAGTCATCCGCGTGCTCGTCCGGTGCGCACAGCTGAAAGAATTGCTGCTGTTGCCCAAAGTGTGCGTGAAACCCAAGCACATCAACTCGTCTCAGAGCACAACAACTTAATGTCAGTCGCACTTCTCTGAGGAGAATATTGCATAAAGACCTCGGATTATTTGCTTACAAGTTGCAACTTACTCAAGAGGTGAAGGAAAATGACCATCCACTTCGTTATCGCTTCTCCGCGTGGGCTTTAAATGAGTTTGAAAATGACCGATTGGAATGGACCGATGGAAATTCCGATTTCAATCGAAAAAATCATTTTTTCGGACGAAGCTCATTTTTATCTTGAAGGATTTGTTAATAAACAGAACTGTAGGATTTGGGGTTCCGAAAATCCACACGTAGTCATAGAGAAGCCAATGCATCCTGCAAGAGTGACTATTTGGTGTGCGTTTTGGAGTGGTGGCGTCATTGGTCCGTACTTCTTTCAAAATGAAGATGGTAACAGCGTTGCAGTAAATGGAATGCGTTACAGAGACATGTTAACTTATTGTTTGTGGGCGCGATTGGACGATTTGGACTTGGACGAGCTTTGGTTCCAGCAGGATGGAACAACGTGTCACACAAGCCGTGAAACAATCGATCTTTTGCACACTAAATCCGGTAACCGTGTTATCAGCCGTTTTGGAGACATTAATTGGCCATCGCGCAGCTGCGATTTAACACCGTTGGACTATTTTTTATGGGGACATCTTAAGGACCGTTGTTACTCCAATGATCCACAAACAATTGACTCACTGAAGGAAAACATCAATCGAGCTGTTCGTGCAATAGAGCCACAAATAATCGAAAATGTACTACAACATTGGGTGAAAAGAATGAACTACTGCTAAGCCAGCCGCGGCTGCCATTTAACTGAAATTGTTTTTCATAAATAATGGGAAGGCGTACTTTCTTGACTAAAGCAGCAATCATTTAAAAATATTCAACGATGTAGTTTTAATAGCAATTTTAAAAAGAAATCATCTGACGGCCCACCCTTTATAACCCCTTGAAAATCTTGTGTTTTTGTGAGTTGTAACGTCTTTAAAGGTACGTCTACACTAATGCGCTTTCGTGTTCAACTTGCGCTTCAATTTGCATTTCATCTTGCGTTTCATCTTGCCTCTAATGCATGCCTTTTTGTTGAATGCTAACTGTCCACATCAATTTGCCAGTCAACTTGGCGCATTCGGTCGTATATACCTGTAGACGTGCATAATTTAATTTCAAAATTAATCTTAAAGTTAGTGGTCTGTTGCAGTTTTAAACTAACTGCACAGCATTGGATGTATCGGATTCAAAATGTGTATGGGTGAGAGTATTTCAAATGTCGTAATTTTGAAATTATGAAGGAATTGCATAAGGATAATTGTGTCTTGGTTAGAAATTTTACACGGATGTTCAAAATGAACTTTTACAAGCTTCTGGCGCTTGTAAATCTATAAAAAGTGGCTTGTAAATCGGTAAAAAGTAGCGCTTCTTCTGTGGAAGAAGAACTAATTAAACGCAAGGTGTAACGCACGAAAATCCACTAGCCTTGGAACTACGTTCCTCGTGGGTTGCGCTTGTAGATTGGCGTCGTTCAACTCGTCTAGCGCATGCGCTAGTTACATTCCTCACTTACAGCTGAGGCATGCGTTAGATGCAAGATGATGACGCACGCGAAAAAGGCATAAGTGTAGACGTACCATAATGAATCCATTTTGATTTCAGCCAAGCAAAGAGACCCTTTAGAGTCTTTTTACATTGTCGAGCTCGCTTACTCGCCAGCTTGAAGACTGTTCGTCTTCGAGACCTCCATATTTTAGATATCCCCAAATTATCGACGAGCGCTAGATGTCAGTGCCGCGTATATTTTTTCTCTCCTCCAAGACGGACCCCGCCTCTTGGAGTCGATAAAAAATTGCGACGCGACCGTCGAGGCCCGTCCCGACGCGGTTCGGACGGCGCGAAAAAAAGAGCAAACACCTTGAATGGGCGCCGCGCGGCGGGGGGCGACGGGCGCCTAATAAAAAGCGTCGAAATCTCGCAATTAGCGCTTTAATTACCGCGTTTCCTCAGCGCCGGTCTCGTCCTGGGCGTGGCGTCTGGCGTGACGTCACCCATTGACGCCGCCGCGACGCTAGTACGGAGCCAGACGGCGGATATCGACCCGCCGAGGTCGACGCGCCCCCGCGCGTCCCGCCGGCGGCGCGGGCCCCCTCCCGCCGCCGATCGTTTCGGTTCCTGCACGGCTGATATCTATCGGATTATGCCGCCGCGGCTAACGGTTAATCGAAATACTATAGGCCGGTAGAATTATTAGAAAAAACGTGGATCTAATTAACGACAGATTTTAACATGGTTTACTGTGTTCATTTGGAGTTCAGGAACATCGTCCTGAAATCGATCCCAATTTGGAGGTCAGAAACGATGTCAAATTGACGTTGTAACGTGCAAAAATCGTTAAAAAAGGACATGTAATTGATTTGCTGAAATTTCCAAAAGTTTGATTTATTTTTCATTTTGCGAAAAAAAGCTTCTGCATGCTTGAAACTTTTGGGAAATGCGTCTTTTATGATCCTCAAGACACCAAAAAATGTTCATCAAAAAAATATTAATTCGTTAGCGAGAAATTCCATTTGTTTATAAAAAAACACATTAGATGTTTAATGCTATTTGACCTTATTGCCGTCGACAAAAAAGGTTCATCCAGGTCTAATTTTTTTCGCAAAGACCTATATTTTACGATACTGCAATGTGCATATTAATTTTTCCATTTTAAGACCGTCAAAATGGCGTCCGAATAATTTGCATATAAACAAAATTCCAATAATCGTAAATCATAATCATAACATAGTATAAAACAAAGTCGCTTCCCGCTGTCTGTCCCTATCTATCTACTACCTATGTATGCTTAGATCTTTAAAACTACGCAACGGATTTTGATGCGGTTTTTTTTTAATAGATAGAGTGATTCGAGAGGAAGGTTTATATGTATAATACATGCATAATATAGTAGAGAAACACTGATAATTTTAGAGGTTTCTAATGTGATGTCGTAAATAAACACATTTTTTTGCGCTTACATTGCAAACGCTGGCTGAACCCTACGAGATAGATCAAAATAATGTACTACAATATTGTACACCTTAAAAAAGGTCTACAAAAAAAGTCCGCGATGACATATGTCTATCTCTTAGGGATAACCCACAATAACCATTTTTTATATTTCCGTGCGAAGCCGGGGCGGGTCGCTAGTAAACAATAATATGGACATGCGATTTTGATATCTTGGTAGCTGGTATTTTTACACAAATTTAAAAAAAAAAGTTGCTCTAGCATATGCAGAAGCCGAGATAATTTTGTTTTAATAATTTCACCATTTGTTTATTTATAAACATTAAGGCTTCAAATTTTAACTGTGTCTAATTCAATACTTAAATTTTGCAATTTCATTCACCATGACGAAAAAAACGCTTTTTGGAAAGGTACACGCTCATTTGAAACTAATAGTGTTTTTGGGCGAACGTAAATGATCCAAGCTAAGCAGAGCTTCAAAAGTCCATCGAGCTATTTCAAATTCGCTGACTGAAAGAAAAAAGTTCGTATCTCGGTCGTTTCTTACCCGATTTTCACGTTTCTCTTTTTCTTTTGGGGTAGCACGCAAATATAACAACAACTAACATGGAGAAATTTAACAATTATTTAAACAAATTGTTATAAACAAAATTTTTTGGTAAAAAATAATAATGATCTTTGCAGTTTATTAATATTATTACCATAAATTGTTAATTATTAATATTATATTTTGGATTTTGCAAATAGTCAATTTTTGCAAAATTTAAAAAATTGCTTAAAAAAATTCTGAAAAAATTCCAGTGCATTCTCCGAATGATTTTAAGAACTTTTTATTCTTGACAATTTATATTAATTATAATTAAATAGGGATTGGATAGGCAACACAATGTACTAGATTCCTATCTCTTCTGGCTTTTTTTTTTTTATTTTTTTTTTTTTTTCTTTAGGACTTCTTTCAAATAACATATATTAGATGGCACCGCTAGTAAATTCCTAGTAGTCGTACGCAACTAAGATTTTGGAAGGTTTTTTTTTAAAAGCAAGCTTACCTGGGTATAGCAAATGGTAGTTTTTGAGACGTTTGCCCGTGTGACATTTTATTATTAAGGCAATACTGACGCCAACAACATAAACAGTCGGCGGTATCGTTAGATACGACGTGTGTACAAGTATACGATGGGTAGCAACATATGTATATGTAGTTATGTTGTAATAAATTCAGAAAATAGATATTGCCAAGCATCCCTAAAACGTTCAGGAACATTAAGACACTAAACTTCTTAACGTTAAAACTTAAAACATTAAACTCCATAACAAGATCTGAAATTGATTGTGATTACATTTCAAGCTTAATTATTTATGGAGTTGGAGATGGGGATGGATACAAACTTTTCCGCGAGCAGGCAACTTTTGAAAAGCTTTAAATATTAGCTCCAAGTTTGATACGTGTATAACATAATTTAAAAGTTGTTCAGATGTTCAGCTTAATCGATCGGTGGATTGGGGAATTAAAGGAGGCAAGTTCAGAAAATGAATCCCTTACAACATTTAGTAGGTGCAGATGTTTTCTAACGCTTTGCCACCCCTCTGTTACGAGGGCTAAATCAAATAAATTCTAGACCTGTTTTAGAAACTACCATAGTAAAACATATGGCTAAGGAATAGTCAATTATAGTATGTTTGCTTTTTAGTCCAATATTGGATTTGTTGTACAAAGATGGACGGTACATTTGAAAGTGAAATAAAGGATTTATGTGACATATTGTTTTATGGGTGTTTAATTGTTGCACCCTATTTAATCTATACCAACTATTTACTAACCTAACTCACCTAACCTATCTTAAACAATGACCATTTTCGCCATAACACAATTTATGGTTTTCTTTGTAATTTTCTTTTTTCTGAAAATTATAATCTACATTATACATAAATTAATACGTTTTTTTTTGCATCTACGTTAGTACCAGTGCTCAATTTTGATAAAGCGTTTAAGAGGTTAATAAATACATTAAAAGAACATAATCTTTATTATTCTGCGAATTTTAAAATTTGTGTTAAACAAACGCGACTTGAGGACGTAATTATAGAGGCCGCTATAATGAATGACGCGGGATCCCAAGTATTTCCGGTCCTTTCTCTTTCCCGGTAAATTTACTTCCAAGAAACTGTGTTTGGATTTAATAATATCTTATTTTGGCAACGATTTTAGATGCAGGGTTATAAAAAACATAAAAAATAGGTTTTAAAAGTATCGCTTATTAACGAAAATCCAGTAGATTTTTGCACCAATATTAAAAGTATGATCGTAAAGTTCAGTTTTAAATACAATTACCCATATTTTAATTTACATTTTGATTTTTTTGAATTTTTTGTCGCTTCCTGATATTTTTTTTGGATTTCTTGTGTCTACTGTAATATCCTGAATTCAAATATGAGCTGGGTTTTTACCTATCACCCATAAGTTTGTAGAGAAGAAGATAAAAATAAAATTTGAAAAAAGAAGAAAGATTAAAAAAAATGAACACTTTTTTTTACAAAATATACTTAATTTTGTATCGAAAAAAGTATTATTATATACAATCATTAAATTATTTTGTTGTCTTTTTTAGTTGGAATTCGCCGGGTTTGGTTTCACATTAGAGGGGTTAGTAGTCCGCTAACATGTTTGGGGTCCATTTTCCACTATACCGCTTCTCCATTTGAGCAATTTGAAGCTCATGATATCTTTCGCCGTGTTCGTCTGAAACTGCACCTAAATTATTAAGAAAAGAAATTTAGCATTTACTTCTGTATTTAAGGCTAACAATTTTTTTATAAGCCCCAGTTTGTGCAGAGAAGGTAAATACATTTTCTGCTGCTCTACTAAGGGTTCTTAAGGACGTTTTTCAGACCGGTCACAATGTTTTCACCCTTTAACGACATAGTGTTGGTTTCTGGCTCTGCTATCCATTTCGCATAAAAAACAACAATATTTGGTGTAGCCACTCTGCAGTCCTGTAAGTAGTGCAAAAATTTTGAGATAACTTAAAAACCATTAGGTAATATAATTATAATAACGTGTATAATTTAAATATGTGATAAAAGAGAACATCCATTTAAAACAAGGAATTTGATGCTGACTTCCGATACAAACAGAAGTTCATCGAGTTGAACAGAGCTAACTTAGCTGTGCAAAGTCCAAATTGTCAAAAATTTATATAAAGCAGTTTATTCAAGGCTTAAGGGGGAAAAACCCTTTACAATTTTCAAAAAAATCAATTTTTTGTTTTTTTCTTATTTCGAAAGTATAATATATTGAGAGTATACTGTAAAGAGGAAAAATCTAAATATTAAATACGGAGTTATCGCATATATTCGAGAGCGCCGGGGCTCTACTTCATACCACATACCGTAAAATGGCGAGTCAGGTAGCCGGAGCGCTTGGGGTGGAGTAACATTTCTTTCATAATACCTTTTGTGAAGAAAACCAGCTCTTCGCAGAGGCTGAAGGTTTATTATATGCATCTGGAATCGCTCATTGATCGGTAAGTCACTAAAACTAATAGTTTTAATGTATTGGAACTTTAAACGCGATTATCTGGGAACTGTATTTTTCAAAAACTGCTCGTGCTGTAGCTCAAAAAGTTATTGATCGATTTGGCTGAAATTTTGATAGACTATTTGTCTATATTATTATCGGATGGATGTACCTAAAGTTTTAAAGATATCGCGTAAGTACATTACATTTTTGGGATAAAAATTGTCGAAAAAAATAGTCGAAATTTTGAACATTTAGTTAAACAGTGTACTTAATTCCTAGATTTATTCTTTTTTTATAATCTATAGGTTTATCCTTCCTCCGCACATGTCAATAACTGAAAAAAAAAAGTTTTTTGGTTTCCGATCAATAGAAAAATTATGACAAATGCAGCACTTTTCGATGTCACGCCAAAGACACCTGAAGGAATATCCTTTAAAGTCGCCATTTTGTTTTAAAAAAAAAAGGAAAAAATGTTTTTCTACTCCTCAAAGTTGTAATGAAATGATGTTAAATCTTTAAAATGGTGTGATTATTTTATCACCTTTAAAAAAAATCATAAAAAAAAGACTCATTTTCGGGCGCCCAAAGGGCTTTCCCCCCTTAATACCTTTAACGAATAATTTGAATCAATCACACACCTACTTGGGAAAATTGCTTGCCATTTAAAACGGAAGATTTAAGGCCTGTCGCATCCAATACCGTAATTACAGTCGCATTAATAAAGCGGATAGTTCGGGCGACATGTCACTTTTAGCGAGCGAAAAACTATTAAGGCCGTTAACGAGGAGACGTGGGGCAGGTGTCGTGCCCCTCTTTATTTCGTCGCACGCCAGAATCAGCTGATCGCATCTTAGCTCTAATTGCGATAATTTATCTCGGCGATCGCAGCGACGCGACGGGTAAGGAGAGCGTGTTGAGTCTTTATATGGGCACGTGACTTACAAAGCAGTGGCATTTCGGATTATTTGCATACCTACAAGCAGAGGAATCAGGTCGTATTACCAATCCAATCTGCGGAAAGTTCAGGATTTAGAAAAATGCACTGTTGGCTGTTGACCAAATAATACTAACCTTCCAAGGCGATTCACTCTCACCGGTTTGGTTCTGCCACTCAACTCATTGGTACAATACTTACACTACTGAATAAAACAAGCAGCAATAATATAGCTGTCGGGTACAAGATCGATATGAGAAGCCAGGCAACAATCACACACCTGCTTCAAGTTCAGTGGTTCCAAGGCAAACCTCGTTTTTCATCGAAACTACCAACACGTTCAGCGCTGACATCAGAAATTGCTTGGATAAATGCGCAACACTTGAGCGTTGTGAAGGCAGCATCGCAGAACAACCCAGAAATATATGTTGACATCCATCTACTCCCACCAAAAGAGTAATACCGTTACCTGGGAATGTGCCAAGATAACAAGATCAGCCACGCACGGCTGAAAAGAGATTTCTAGAAGAAATGTAAGAACCGCTGACAAAATTGCTGAATACGCATTTATCTGGAGGCAATCTGATCAAAGCTATCAACTCGTGGGTTGTTCCAGTAGTGACATGCTCCTTCGAAATAGTTAAGTATAGTTAATTGAAGTAGAATAGTTGTCCATTATTGGCCTCGAGTAGGTCGACCAAGTTACCATGACTTGCATATCAACTCGTCAGTGATCAGACTACTTACTACGAAGATGTGGTGGGAAGGGTCTACTGAAATCTTTGCAGAAGCCAAGATTTGAAAGAACCACTAAAAATATCAATAGCAAGGGTGGACTTTGAATACACGCCGTTAACTCAATTATTGTCATCTGTTATCAGCGCGCTGCGAGCGTGTCGCGACAGGTTTGAACAGAACTGTGTCTGGTGATACTTTCCCCACCCTGAGCTCGCTGGACAAGCCAGTGGGTCACTCAATTTGACTGTAGCAGTCGTTTGAATTAGTCTACGCACCAGTGACGCGTCGAAAAAACGTTAAGTGGTCGGATGGAGCAACGGGTTAATCTCAAGTTTCTTGTTAAATCGGGGAAAACTTTTACAGAAGCTTATGCAATGTTAAAAGAAGTGTACGGCAATTAATGTTTATTCCGCACACAAGTTTTTCAATGGTTTCAACGGTTTAAAGAGGGACGTGAAACGACCGAAGACGATTCGCGCCCCGGACGGCCCTCAACGTCAAAGACGGACGGAAACATTGAAAAAATTGGTAAATTAATCCGCGAAGATCTCGTCTAAGCATCCGAGGGCTTGCTGAAATAACAGGAATCGACAAAGAATGTGTTCGCCAGATTTTGCATGAATCGTTCAACATGCGCAAAGTTGTGCAAAAATTACGCTAAAACTCCTCACTTCCGAGCAAAAGAAATCGAGAATGAACATTTGCGCTGCCATTCTAAACAACATTGACACTGATCCAGGCTTGTTAGACACGGTGACACTGAAGGGGACAAGATTCGAAAGTGTGGAAGCAGTTAAAGCAAAAGCGACGGAGGTTCTGAACCAGCTGACAGAAGCGGACTTCCAGCACTGCTTTCAACAATGTAAAATTCGTGTGGAGCGGTGTAGAGATCGCCAAGGGGAGAAAATATATCACTGTGTGCAGCTATGCAGCACACAGTGCAGCAGCTGGTATGGCTGAATGTTTACTCCAAATGTACCAATTTTTTGCCGAATTTTTTCCAAATTTGTTTGCGAAATTTTATTATTCAAATCCTAGATGTCCTTCTCAAGATACAGAGTGTCTAGATACCTTTTGCCAACAATATATTCCTATTTTTTACTTTTTATTACTATGTACTTATGTATATTTTACTCTAAGGTTCTAAACGTATTAGATAACTATAAGAATAAATTGGATATACATTTTTTAGAAAAAATCGCTCATAGACGTAAACTCTGATTAATTAAATCTTCAGGTTCAAACAATTACATATGTATTTTGTAACTGTGGTTTCAAGCAAAAGTAAAGTCAAAAATGTGTAACTACGGTACCATTCTTCGGCAGAGTTTTGTTAAGTATTACTCCTATTTTTTTCTATAGCATAGGTTATATCTACTATAACACGAGGATATTGTCGGCATAATAAACCAGACACAAAGATTTACCTGTATAATCTTTGATAAGACAGCTGAATGGCGACAGGAAATACTCGATTTATATAATGCAAAATCCGTTAAGTAGATAGTTACACATAACACATACAGCTAATGGACATCAAAACAAATGTTTGCGGTGCTATCCAGTAAATATAATAATTACGTATGTTGTTGGAAATGTATTTCAGCTTTGTTATAAATCGCCGCTGTCATATTATCTACGATAAGGTTATAAGCGACTAAAGAAAAATATGTACTGGAATATTTATTTAGGAATGTTCATGCTGCTGAAGTATGCGGAGTATGTCAAATTAATTGGCAAGAGACAATCTCTTTATATACGGATATGTGTGTATGTAAAACAGCAGTTCGAGATTTATTTGTCTAGTGGCATTTAATATACGAGGTGTAGCTATTAAATAACCGAACTGTTGTGATAACACTTTTTATTCGTTACAAATTACAGTGGCAACTTTTTCGCCTTCAATATGCTCCCCTTGGCAGTCTCTACACCGCTCCATACGACTTTTCCATTGTTGAAAGCAGTGCTGGTAGTCCGCTTCTGTCAGCTGGTTCAGAACCTTCATCGCTTTTGCTTTAACCGCTTCCACACTTTCGAATCTTGTCCCCTTCAGTGCCACCGTGTCTAACAAGCCTGGATCAGTGTCAATGGTGTTTAGGATGTAAGCGCAAATGTTCGTTCTTGATTCCTTCTACTCGGGAGTGAAGAGTTTTGGCACATTTTTGCGCAAACTTTGCGCATGTTGAACGATTGATGTAAAATCTGGCGAACACATTCTTTGTCGATTCCTATTATTTCAACAAGTCCTCGGATGCTTAGACGACGATCTTCGCGGATTAATTTACTAATTTTTTCAAATGTTTCCGTTTTTGATGTTGAGGGCTGTCCAGGGCGCGGATCGTCTTCGGTCGTTTCACGTCCCTCTTTAAACCGTTTAAACCATTCAAAAACTTGTGTGCGGGATACACATTCATTCCCGTACACTTTTTTTAACATTGCAGAAGTTTCTGTAAAAGTTATTCCCAGTTTAACAAGAAACTTGAGATTAACCTGTTGCTCCATCTGAACACTTAACATTTTTTCGACGCGTCACTGGTGCGTAGACTAATTCAAACGACGGCTACAATTAAACTGAGCGACCCACTGGCTTGTTTAGCGAGCTCAGGGTAGGGAAAGTATCACCAAGGGGAACAGACACAGTTCTGTTCAAACTTATCGCGACACGCTCGCAGCGCGCTGGTAGTAGCATCAGTTCGATTATTTGATTTCTTTGAAATCTACTCCACTCCAAAAAATTAAGGGAACAAAAAATGTCCTAATTTTTTTGGTGATTTTTGAAATGCTGTATCTCAGTGAAAGATGGTTAAACATCTAGAATTTTTATAAATAACCTCGTATTTTTTGTTGCAGGCTACCTGCTGACCCGAGTCGAAGGCAAGATCGGCTCGCCCGAGAAGCCACTGAGCGACCTGGGCCTCATCTCCTACAGGTCCTACTGGAAGGACGTCCTGCTGGGCTACCTGTGCTCCAGGGCGGGCACCCAGCTCTCCGTGAAGGACATCAGCCAGGAGATGGCGATCCACTCGTACGACATCGTCTCCACGCTGCAGGCGCTCGGAATGATGAAGTACTGGAAGGGCAAGCACATCATCCTGAAGAAGCAGGACGTGCTCGACGAGTACGTGGAGAGGGTGAAGCGCAGGGGCTCGCTGCTGAAGGAGGTCGATCCCAGCTGCCTCAGGTGGATCCCGCCGCAACCGGCTTCCGTCTGAAGGATAGTGTACATCAACTGAACGATCGTCTCGCTGCTGCAGGTACTGCCGGGACATTTGGCGTGAGATCCACTACATTAAGTACGAAGATGACGAGGGGTTGGGTAAAGGCTGGTCCCTGAGAGGTAATGGTTGACAGACGACTTCGAAAGACTCGAGGTCAAAGTCAAGGACGGAGCAAAATTCACCCATTTTTTGGACTTCTAATTTGAATTTTTTTCCATGGCAAATTATATTGAGATTTCATTTTTTCTATTAATCATTTTTTCAATTAAAATAATTCATTTTTTCGATCAAAATTGGCCCTTGATGCCTGTAACTTTTTTATAACCTTGTATTTGAAAACATGTTCCGAATAAAAGTTTACCATCAGTTTATTTGCCACGTTTCTGTCAACATGAAATAACTTTGTCTTTTCGCGTTTGGTTGTTGTGGAGACCAACTTTTTTTTAATGACAATCCGTAGGTTTTCTCTCTATACCTATTTGAAAGAGCAGCTGTTTGTTTTATTGTACACTAAAAATTTGATTTCATTTCCCCCTTAAATATTCCTTAATATTTTCCGTAAAATGTTGGTTAATAACATTATTTTCACCCGGAAACATAGTCTGCAAGATGGAATAATGCGATTTCTTAGCAGAACTAAATATTTTTCAGAATTTAAATTTCCATCTATGAAGATTTTCCATCTGGGCTTGGTTGTACATAAAGCTAAGAGGGGGTTTTAGCGGAAATCTAAAGAGCAACGTTGCCAGAACTAACTGTAACTTTTAACTCTGCATAATAAGTCTTTATAAAAACCTCATATTTACAAAATGCGTTGATGTACGATCAATTAATATAAGCCAATTTAATTTTCACACTGTGTTGCGTATCGTATAATAAAGTTTACTGTTATCTTTTTTCAACCCAACTACTGTGAAATAATTTTAAACAGTTAATATTACTTTGAACAGCTGTGAAACAATTTTAAAATATCTAATAGGAATATTATGTTGATATGACAACAGCGAAACAAAGCATAGGCGGAACGAACGGTCCAATGCGTCGGCTTCGGCGTTCAAAATTTCGGCGAATCGTAGCTCAGGTCAGAGTCGGGCTCAGGTCACTATTATTGCAAAGCGATACACAGAAAATACATCAGAATACATTAGTGAATATTCGAATAAACATACTATGAAGTGTACTATTACACGACGGTATTTAGGTGTGGTAATGTCAATGGTCACGAAAAATGAAACTTAAAAGGACTTACCCATTAAAACTCATAAATTGCTTAATACAGAGTGTGACATTACTTTTTAACTAGCGTATGATATTTTGCAGGGCATAATATCATACGTCGTTTTTTTCGTCTTTTTGTTAAACAGTTGCAGTTTTATTACAGCTGATTTTGTGTTACTTAATTAATTTTACCTTTAATTTGACGAAATATTAGAGTCTTCCTTGTCTCAAAACAGGTATTATGGGAGCAGGAATTTGGAACAGGTATACCCTGGAAAACGAGTCTTCCTTCAAGGGCAGACCTGTTCCAAATATCCGTTTGGCAGGTATACAAATTTGGCAAGTAAGACTCGATTATTTTGTCGGTTTAAAGGTAAAATTGATGAAGTAAATTCTAATCAATTGTAAGGAAACCGCAATTGTCTATCAAAAGACGTAGAAAGCAATAGTATACTGCTATCACCGACTTGTGACCTATGGCAACAACACGGATCCTGTATGCCCCACTTTTATAGCTGGTCATTAAAAATCTAACTGTCATTATAACTTCATAACTTGTGGTCAAATTTCTTCGCATTTTAGGTCCAAATTTATGAGCTTCGTGGGTAAGTTCTTTTAGTTTTAAGTGCCATGTTTCGGGACCACTAACATTACCACACCTAAATACGGCACCATTTTGTAATAGTTAGCCCCTTAGTACATACGTTTTAATTTTATGTGAACTATCGTTTTGTAATAATAATGACTCGAGTCCGTCTCTGTTGAGATTCGCCGAAATCTGACGTAATCACCACGTTCATGTTAGTAGCATCTGCGCATGTCAAATTCAAACTGCGCCAGCGCTCAGGGACTCGTCTATTGGGAAATTTTTCGTTAAAAATGGCTTTAATATCCCTTACAGACCGACCACCAAAATACCATTTAATTATTTGAACTTTTTCGTCAGTGTGATAAATATCCATTTTTATTTTTATGAATGTATGTAGTGCTTCTACAATACGCTCGTAATACCGCATTTTCTAATCAGGCACTAGACCAGAATAAAATATAAAATGTTTTTTCCAATTTTAACTCAAACAGCCCTACCGACAAACCGGATGCCTTTCATACGCCCGCGCTAGCGACTGGATCGCGATTGGTTCTCACCTCATGTTTACATCTGCTCAATAAGAAGTTAAATGATCAATTGCCCTTCATTCGGCTATGTACGCATTAGGGTGCCGCTTACAATATATTGTTGAAATTGATAAAATTGAAAGTACACCTCAAGACGCGTATTTTCAAAAAAAATGGGCGTCAAGATATTATAGTCACAATCCCGCGAATTTCGAAGCGGCAACGCTAAAACAATATACAGTTTGTGTAAAGCCGACATCGGCCAGTTGTGAAAGAGGACAAATGCTACACTTCTCGTTCTAATAATAAGCACATGTGGTGAGATTCTTATGGTCTTATTCCCTCACTACCTTCGATGCGTATGCGGTTGCTTCTGATCTGTCGTCTCACTTCTGTTTGTCCTTTTTCATAACTGGCCGATAGGTTTTACACACAGGTATACGCCGCGTCAAAAAAGGTAGTCGCGTAGAAAACGTTATAAAACCGGCCCAAATTTATATTTTTCAAAATCTCAAAGAGTCTGGCAACCTTGAGGTGTTTTAATTGCTTAAGCTGGTCAATATCGTACAATAAAAAAAGAAATGGCGTCATTGTTAATTAAGGCTTGAAAAAAATTCGATCGTTAATTACTCGAAAAGTTATTAACGGATTGAGCTGTTTTTTTGTAACTTGATACTACAAATAACAGTCCCTCCAAGAAATTTCATGATCATAGTCGCCCTACTTTCTAAGTAAAAAAATAGTGAAAAAAAAGCACTTTTTCAACTTCAGTAGTCATTTGCAAGGTTACAATAGCACTTGGAGACTTCGGGTTGGGCTTAAAATTTTGGAAATTCGATAGGCTACAACTTCTTGAATGCACATGCTATATAAAATATGCCAAGGAACGGAGATATAAGCGAAAATGTGAAAAAAAAATACGTTTTTTTTTTCACAAATTGTCAATTTAAAAAATTAGCGGACGGTTTCAGATCTACGGACCCCGTGCATTGTGTTCAACGCGAAAAAAATACATAAGAAACCGTCAAAACTAGCCCTATACGTATGTTTCAAGAACACATAAAAGCCTATGCCTACTGGACTGCAGGAACACATCTTAACTTCACAGGTTCTTTCATATTATCTCTTTTTGCATTAGTTTCAAAGACTCAACTTTAAACGTAAAAAAATTCTTTATGTAACCATATCAGTCATATCATTTTTAGTGTACAGTAAATAGAAAAGGATGGTCTTTCAGATATTGAGAGAAAACCAACGGGTTGTCATTTATAAAAACAAAGTTGAGGTCCATAACAGCCAAACTCGAAAGACAAATTTATTTCATGTTTCATTTATAAAAACAAAGTTGAGGTGCATAACAGCCAAACTCGAAAAGACAAATTTATTTCATGTTGACATATACACATCACAAATAAACTGATGAAACCTTTTATTCCGGACATTTTTTCATATACAAGGTTGTTAAAAAGTAAAACCCGGCATTACGTGCGCTTTTTTGTCAGGCTGTATATAAAACTAGGGTGGGCACATTTTTAAAAAAACCGTTGTTCACAACCGGTCCCCCCCCCCCATGGTAGTATAAAAACCCGCCCAAAAAAACCCGGTTTTGTAAAAAAAAAACCCGGGTTTAACAAACCCCCCCCCCCCCCCCCCCCCCCCCCCTTTTCTTTTTCTCTATTTTTTTTTTTAATTTTGGCCCCCCCCCAAAAAAACCCCCCCCCCCCCCCCCCCCAAAATTTTTTTTTTTTCCCCCCCCCCCCCCCCCCCCCCCCCCCCCCCCTTTTTTTTTAAAAAAACCCCCCCCCCTTTTCCTTTTTTTTTTCCCCCCCCCCCCCCCCCTCCCCCCCCCCCCCCCACAAAAAAAATTTTAAAAACCACATTTTTTTTTTTTTAAATTTTTTTTTTTTCCCCCCCCTGCGGGGCCCCCCCCCCCCCCCCCCTTAAAAACCCCCCCCCCCCCCCCCCCACAAAAAAACCCCCCCCCACCACCCAAAAAATTTTTTTTTTTTCCTATAAAATTCCCCCCCAACCTTTTTTTGCGGCGGCCCCCCCCCCCCCCCCCCCCCCCCCCCCCCCCCCCCCCCCCCCCCCCCCCCCCCTCCCCACTAAATTTTTTTTTTTTTTTTTTTTTTTCCCTTTTTCCCCCCCCACCCCCCAACACCCCCCCCAAAAAAATTTTTTTTTTTTTTTTTTTTCCCCCCCCCCCCCCCTTTTTTTTTTTTTTTTTTTTTTTTGTTTTTTTTTTTTTTTTCTCCGGGTTCCCTCGCCCCCACACCCCCCCCCCCCCCCCCCCCCCCCCCAAAACAAAAAAAAAAAATTTTTTAAAAAAATTACTTTTTTTTTTTTTTTTTTTTTGGGGTGTTTGGCGCCATTACACCCCCCACCCCCAAAAAACAAAAACAAAAAAAAAATCCCCCCCCCAACCCCCCCCCCCCCCCCCCCCCCCCCCCCCCCCCCCCCCCCCCCCCCCCCCCCCCCCCCCCCCCCCCCCCCCCCCCCCTCTCCCCCCCCCCCCCCCCCCCCCCCCCCCCCCCCCCCCCAACAAAAAGGGGGAAAGGGCCCCCCCCCCCCCCCCCCCCCCCCCCCCCCTCTTTTTTTTTTTCTCTTTTTCTCCCCGAAATTTTTTTTTTTTTTGGTAGGGGAAAACCCCCCCCCCCCCCCCCCCCCCCCCCCCCCCCCCCCCCCCCCCCCCCGCCCCCCCCCCTTTTTCCCCCCCCCCCCCCCCCCCCGCGCCCCCCCCCCCCCCCCCCCCCCCCCCCCCACCCCCCCCCCCCCCAAAAACCCTTTTTTTTTTTTTTCCCCCCCCCCCCCTCCCCCCCCCACAAAAAAAATTTTTTTGGGTTTTTTCCCCCCCCCCCCCTCCTTTCCCCCCCCCCCCCCCCCCCCCCCTTATAAACCCCCCCCCCCCAACCCCCCCCCCCCCCCCCGGGCCCCCCCCCCCCCCCCCCCCCCCCCCGGGGCCGCCCCCCCCCATAAAAACATAACAGTGTTAGACTCGGACACAGACACACTTGCATATGCATATGACAATGTATAAAATATGAGTTTGCTCATATTTGGTCGTAATGCCGTTACTAATTACGCACTTTCAGTATTATAGTTTATTAGCCCGTTTATGATCACATGCAAATACGAATGATTCATTAAGACTAATTGCAATGGGCATAATAAATATTGTCCAGTTAGTCACGGGTACATTGTTGGAGCGGCAACAATTTTTACGCTTACGAAATAAATAAACATAGCTGAAGTATTAAATGGGTACATAAATGGATATAAATTAGAGCTACCTTTCTTTGTACCTACATAATTGGAGCCTTCACACGTGTATATGACGTAAGGCATCTTTATTAAGCAGTTTAACGTCCTGAGTTGGGTTATCTGCTTTTTTAATTCTTTCCTGTTTTATCTTCGCCGGGTTATAGTGACGTAAATGTATATGCGAACACAAAGACTGCGACTGTTTAAGAGTATCTGACGAATAATTATTATTAAGGGGGGAAACCACATTAGCAGGCAATGTTTGTGCTTTTTTTTTATCAATTTTTTTGAAGGGGAAGAACTTTTTCGAATTAATTTAAACTGCGAGGTCATTTTATTCATATTTAAAACTACATCTCAGATTTTTTTCAAGTAAATTGATTAATAACACAGGTCTTTTTTCAGGTAATTTTTCTCTCCACCCCCATATAATCCCCATAAACTCTTATAGAGGAAATTTTTTGAAAAAAATTTCTTTAATTATTTTTGTGACCTTTATATTGGTTTTTTGGGTTAAGTCAAGAATAAATTTCGACTTAATGACAACTGTCAACAAGCTGTCAAATTTCACTAAAAAGTAAAAAGTTGATATCAAATGCATATTATTAAGTTTTATTAAGATTCTGAAGTCAAAAATGAATTTTGACCTAATGACAGCGTCAGCAAGGTGTCAAAATTTCTAAAAAAGACAAAGAGATGATGTTTAATACATGTTTATATTCAGCCAAATCATAAGTCTACAAAAAAAGTGTTGTCTTTTTGTAATCGGACATAATCATTCTTCATATAAATTAGGTGTGCTGAACCCGAATATCAAACCAAAAAAAAATTCTACTGCGTATATTTTTTGTGAGACCCATTTGAAATTGAAAAAATACTGTTTGAAACTTTTGACCAGACATCATTTCCGAAGTATTTTGACATACTGAACACGACGGGATCGTACTAATAGATTAAAAATTGTATTTTAGACACATAATTTACTTGTCTAAAATATATTTCCTAATTTATTAGGGAGCTGGTACTCATAAAATTTTTTCCGTGTTGACTATAAAGAATTGCATAAACTCATAGGTACTCGAAATATATAACAGTTACAAAAACCAAAACAAGAAAAAGAACAAAATATATATAAATAAAAAGATCTAAGTAGCTCATTCACAAATATAACAATATCTACAACAAAATAGTAATGAGCATCCGATACTCGGCATCATAAAAAAATTTACCTGTGCCGGTGTGAACGATGTCCAGTTTACTCCTATTTATATACTCTTCAGGTATCATACAGCAAATAGACCGACAGACAGTCTGATACTTTGACAGCTTGCTAACGCTGTCATTAATTCAAGATTCATTTTTGACATCGAATTTGTATTCAGCGACATAAAAACTTAATAATATGCATTTAATATCAATTTTTTACGTTTTAGTGAAATTTGACAGCTTGTTGACAGCTGTCATTAATTCGAAATTTATTCTTGAGTTTTTTTTTGCCAAATTTGGTTTGAGTGCATCAAAACACACAGGAAATGATGGGTCTGATTGCAAAAACAGAACTTTTTTTTTGTAGACCTGTGTAATTTAAGAGGGACAGCATATTAGGAGACTTATTTTAATGCTTTTTTTGTCAATTTTTTTGTAAGGGAAGGACATTTTTCGAATTAAATTAAACTGAGAGGTCATGTTATTCATATTTCAAATTACATATCAGAATTTTTTCAAATAAACTGCTCGTCAAAATTAGCGGAACACATTTTAGATTATCGCCGTTTGCGTTCTATTCGAGATAGAGACTTGCGGTCACAGAAAGGAATGAAAAAATCTGGAACAAATTCCTTTAAGTTAGCTGCGTTTAAGTTCTTTATTTACAGGATTTTATTCCAGTTTTTTTTCCTTTTTGCGAAAATAACTGTTGCAATATACCATGCAATAATTGCACTTTGAATTATGCACAGTAAAAATGACGAAGATAAATACAGATAGGAACGTTGAATGCACGACCTCAAACCTTCACAGTTAGGTTGTTAAAGACAAAATATAAATTATAAAAACAACAAAGTTGCCTAGTGAACCAACGCTAATAATACGCCTTCTGTAATAACTGGTAGCTGCAATATGAGAAGGTATTTAGGCTAGTGTTACACCCACAATAAAGAAGTCTTGTCTCTCATGTACTATGTCGAATTCTTTAGGCGCTATTCAACCATGAACATCTTGAAAATTACTAAATTGGTACTCACCTACAAGTAGAATATTGTATTATCGCTCATAAAAACATATAGTTTCTGTCCTATACATACAGCATGGCAAAAAAGTCGCGCATAATGTCCTGAATAAAAGTTTTTCATCAATTTATTTGCCATGTTTCTGAATTGAACATGAATTCATGTGAAGTTTTCTGTTTCAAGTCTTCAATGTTATGTAATCGATTGATATAAACATTTTAAATACCCCCACAGAAAAAAATCTAAGGGATATAGATCCGGAGAGCGCGCTGGTCATTCAATTGTGCCCTTTCTTTCTATCCAGCGGCCTGGAAATTGTACATTTAAATGCTCCCTGATATTTGCCGTAATATGTGGCGGTGCCCCATCTTGTTGGAACCACAGTTGTTGGTTAATAACATTATTTTCACCCGGAAACAACAGTCTGCGAGATGGAATAATGTGATTTCTTAGCAGATCTAAATATTCTTCAGAATTTAAATTTCTAGGAAGGTCCAACAACACGTCCTCCAATAAGGCATGGTCAAACATTAACTTTTTGGGGATTTTGGGTATCCGCTTATTATTATTAATTGTTATTTCATATTTCCATCATGCCTTCACAAAATTCAGCCCTTCTATCAAAGTCATCCTTAATGAACCCTTATGTTTAAGTCATCTTTGTTGAATAAGTTGCAGTTTGTATGGACGTAACTTTTCTCGCTTAAGGGGGATAGCCACTGTGACGGCCGAAAGAGTAAGCGCTTTTCGGGAATTTTTTCACCTGGATAATTAAGGAATATGGGTTTTTTTTTATTTTATTAAGTCTATATTCAATTTATTTTATATAAATTTTAAATATTTAATTGAAAATATTAAATAGTTACAAAGTCATGAGTTTTGCTGTAGTGTTAAAAAAAGTCTCTCTCCACGGTCGCATCGATTTTTCGAAAACGGGTTAACTGAAAAAAAATCCTAATTGCATTAGAATCTGTATGAAAGCAGTTATCGTTGTACGTGTTCGATTTTTTTTTATTTTGAATTTTCACAAAATGGCGACCGATTGAAACTTTCCACCGTTTCGTGAGGGTCTACTTTTACAGTTTTTACAGCTCCTACTACTTTTACGATCCATTTTTTTTACAAAACAAGATATTTTTCGATATAAATAAGTAACAGACCAACAACGTGTGTTCACTAAGAACCTTAAAAAACGACTACCAAACTTCTAGTTACGTAATTCGATAAAAAGCGCCATTATTTTGTAAAACCGATAGAAACCGGATTAATATAGCAAAAGATATTCTTCGAAGAAATGAACCCTAATGCGTAATATATTGTAAAATATGCATTAACAAAGGACTGAAAAGACATGATAGTCTAGTCGAAGCGTCAAGACAGTCGGTCTACTTTCACTAAAATCACTGTAACTCAGTCAATTTTCTACCTAAATTTTGACCTAAAATATTCACATATTTTCGAAGGTATAATATAATATAAAAGATAAAAAAAATGTTTGACCCATCACAGTGACTATCCCCCTTAAATAATTTTTTAACTGACTGATGAGAAACGCCAAAAGTAGTTGCCAAGACCCTGGAAGATTTATTTTACTGTTTATTTGAGTTTATTGGAGATCTGTTGGGGTACAATTAATTAAAAAATACACAAACTTGGGATCTCTGCTGTCTCCATACCCTCTCATTATTAGAATTTCAATTTTTTGCTTCTCATTGAAGCGATCCATAAAAACGCAAAAGAAGTAAGAAATCATTCAGTCCAAATTATTCAATTTAACACCAGTCTTACTGGAACCACATACCAGGACAAACAAACAGTAAATGGATGGTAAAAACACAATCAAAAGTACTGACTGACGAGATTCTGCGATTGAGTAGAAATCAGATAAGGCTTGTCACGGGACTCATAACCGGGCATTGTCACCTTAGGAAACATCTACACAGAATGGGCATATATTTCGATGAACCTATATGTAGACTGTGTAATGAGGAGGATGAAACATCCCGGCACATTACACTAGAGTGCCCAGCACTAACACACTGGAGATACGGCCTTCTGGGAATAGAAAACCCCCCAGGAGGCCTTTCCAAAGAAAAATCTTGTGAAAGTGCTACCAAACCTCATAATGGCAACATACCTATTCACATGAAATAACGATGTAAACTGAAAATACAATAAGCCTGATGGTTGCAGTGTTGGAGGCAAAACAAACCCCAAACCAGACACATCGGAAGAAGAAAAAAAAGAAAAAAAAAGAAATTATTGAACAGAAAATAAAATGTTTCAAACAACAAAAACAAATTTGTTATGACTTAAAGTCATTATGAGTCTCTTGGAGGAAACATAAGACCAACATACATACTCGAGCGCATGGGAAAAAATAAAGAAAAGGAGAAAAAAAATACCTAGGTTATCATGGGAGTCTTAAGGAAAAAATTTAATTTCTCTTTTAGGTTTAGAAGAAAACTACGGGTTGTCTTTAAAAAAATAGGGTTGTTCCATAACAACCCAACAGAAAAGAAATTATTTAATGTTAATAGAAACGTGGCAAATAAACTGATGAAAAACTTTTATTCAGGACATTTTTTCATATACAAGGTAATTGAAAAGTTGGGACTTAGGCAATAGATGGGACTTTTTTTGCCACGCTATATGTACATTGGGCCAGGTTTTAGGATTTTGAAGAGTTCTTGTCCATATGTATCTTTCAGTTTCAGTTTTTAAATTTTTTCTCTGTGTATTCCTCATGTCCTTCCCCCTCTCTGTACCCTGATAGTATAAAAAATTTAAACAATACTGTTTGGATAGAAGAAAAATGATTAAATAATTATTTACAACCTTTATTTATTGTAAAATTGTACGATCTTTATGAATTATTTATTGGTAAGTACTTAACTGTGTATAAAATTGTAAAAAACGTCTAATATTATGTAAAATACGTAGGTAATATCACTTTTGTAAGATCAGTTTTCTACAGACTATGATAGATTAAAGTTTAATAAATGTTTACAATATTGAGTATAGTTTATTTTCGTGATACGAATCGATTTCTGAAGTCATCAGTCATCAGTCATCAGTCATTAATTCATCATAGACCCACTTTTTTGAAGGTTGCTTGAAATTTTGTTAATTTTGGTAGTATAGTATTTTAATCATATTTTTCAGTCTACTCACAAATGGTAACAACTGTGCCATTATTGCAAAAATCCACACAAAATCAGATAATATGTAAATACACTACACGAACTTATGAGTTAGGCACTCACGGCACGTACAATTATTTTGAACTCGGCGTTCTACCATCCACCCCCTCTCATCGAGTTAACGTAAAACACTACGGAATCGGCGCATACACCGTGGCGAAACTGTATTTACATATCCTATCTACCCGCACGGGACTGGGGTATTAGAGTCCAGCGTGCGTTACCAGACATGTTCAGTGGCGTACGTATGCACGGGCAAGAAATACACGCGTATATAATTTACAAGGCGCTTAAAAAAACGGTTTACACTTTCATTATTTTATACTTTCATTATCATAGAGTTTTATAGTGTCGAGCCCTGCGTTGTAGCACACATTTCCGAACTTCAATAAATGGTATAGTATCATTTTCATACGATGTTATGTTAGAGACTTAGAAGCAGGCAATGGAAATTAACCTTGACATGATTATTGAAAATTGACGTGATGATTGCTTTGAAAAGGCCCGTGACTCCACGATGAAGGTTTTTTTTTTATATAATTTCCAACACTGAAATAAACTTTCCCAGGTGCGGAAATATGAGTTTGCGAGATATCAAAACTAGGACACCAGCGCTGATAGTGAGTCACTGGCTCGATACATTTGGAGAATACGTACGGGGTGATTCACCATAAATGTTCGCCCCTGTAACTTGGTTATTTTTGGATTAATTCAGAAATTAAAAAAAAACATAATAATGTTTTTTTGAATTGCAATCTACAGGGTAAAATAGGTAAATAATTAATAAATTATTTTCTACCAATGCCCTGTACATTTTGTCGTATATCTAGTATGTTGGACAGTAAGCTCAATGTCTCATACTTACAAGGTAAAAAAAATAAGATTCGTTGTGATAAAACCGTTGTGAAAATTATTAATTTTTTTCTACGGGTTTACAATTTCAATTTTTGTCAGAAGTGGTTATCAAAGTAGCCTTAAATTAGTCAGTACAAACCAAATATGGAATAAAAATATAGCAAGCCATTTAAAATAATGCAGTTAGTATTCATTTCCGGTATATCCGGAAGTTCCAGAAAGTCTCCATTACTACGAAAACCCCCAGATACAAATTTTCAGTTCCAAATCATTTTTAGTTCTCCCAAAACGTTTAAAGATTCACTCACCGTGAATATACCTACAGGGTGTCCGCAAATTACACCAACAATGTCAAACTGCAGATTAAGGATTACAAATAAATCCAAATACATAGTTACGATCAATTTTTTTTCAAATTTCAGTTTTTAGTTTTTATGAATCAAAAATCCAAACTTAAATAAACCTAAAAATATTGTTTATTAATGGTAATTCCGTGAACGTTTACAGTTTTTTTAATTTTGAAATTTTATGACTTATTAGAATTATTTCATAAACTCTCAACTAAACTAATATACACGTATAACAGTACAAGCAAGTCGTTTTTAAAGAAAATTATTTCCGTTTCTACGTCTGGTTGGTACTGGTTAATTTGGGGACAGCATGTATAGATGACCTTCGCAAACAAAAGCTTAATCGATATTTTGTCAAGTCTAGCAGATACAAATTTTTTTACAGATTACTTACTTATTCGACGGTTCGTGCATACGAATGTTGCATCAACCAGCGTAGTTTAACTAATACTAACAAGAAGTGTAAATTACGTTCTAGTTAACACATGCAGTAACTTGGTTGGGCGCACACACGGCAGATGGGTTGTATTCCGGAATATAATGGCGTTATTTGATTACTAACTTTGATTTGATTACTAAATTTGATTAACTACGGTTTTAATATGTACAGGGTGAGCGAAACTCGATGTCTCTGCTCGATTATAAGAAGAGGAAAAACGATAGAAAAAATCTGAAAAGAGGTTCTTAAATGGGATTGAGGAAGGTCCATTTTAAACCGAATTTGCATATTTTTCCATATTTGGAAACTGAAGTAATGACGTCATCGAATATTTTTTCCCCAGAAACATACCTGTATTTTGGAATATTTAAAAAGAGCTAATTTTTCTGAACAAGTTTTGTAAACAAAAAAATTTGCTATCTTTTTCCGTTAAAAAATTATAAGCAAATATGTAAAAAAATTGTAAAACGTATTATCAAAAATTCGCAATCCTCACGATTCAAACAAGTAGTCAACAAGTAGCATCTGTCAATAATTAAGCTAATGGTTGACAAATATTGTTTTGTTGTCATTTGACTGAAAAATGTCCACGCACAACGAAAAAGTCGACATATTATTAGTTTATGGTGAATCTCAAAAGAACCCTAGAAGAGCAGTTCAGTTATGCGCCCAGAGATACTTCGAACGTGTTATTCCAAGCTTAAAAATATTTGCAAGGTTGGAACGCAATTTACGTGCAAATAACGAGGCATTTTCTTCTCGAAATGGAAGAAAAATTGTTAAAAGGGCAATTCTGACAATACTGTTGCCACTGTGTTGCAGTATTTTGAAGACCATCCAAGGAACTCGATTCGGCAAGTCTGTCGTGAGTTGAATTTATCACGATTATAAACTTCACAACTTAGAACATTTGTCAGATCCACATCAACAACGAACAATTAATTATGTTGCCCAAGTGATGGTAAACTTAGAGATCAATGATAATCGGTTTTTTCACCATGTGTTGTGGACGGACGAAAGCCGTTTTGTTAGTAACGGTAAGCCCAATAGAAAAAATGAACATTTCTGGGCTACTGAAAATCCACATTTTGTCAACCCGATTGATAACCAAGGACACTGCGGAATTAACGTTTGGTGTGGTATTATTAATGGACATTTGATTGGTCCATATTTTTACGAAGGAATTTTACATAGTGAGCGATTGTCCCAGGAATTGTCCAACAATATTTAAATGAAACTTACGGAGAAAATTGGATAGGTATAAATGAACCGATACCTTGGGCGCCTAAATCACCGGACTTGACCCCACAAGAAGAAGTCTAGTGGGGGGAACTTTGAAAAATAAAGTTTACAGAACACCATCTGTTAACTTGGAACATTTAAAAGAAAAAATCAGAAATGTTTGCGATGGACTATCTAGAGAAATGTTACGTAAGGCTTCAGTGAGATAAGTAAGGCAGAGATTGGATAAGTGTTTAGAAGTAGGAGGTGGTCACATTGAAAATTTGTTGTAGTGACTGCCAACATACTTTGTTTCTTTCTGTGAATAGTACTAAAGTTTAATTATTGACAGATGCAACTTTGCTATTTGCTTACAAAGGCTACTTGTTTAAATCGTGGCTATTGCGAATTTTTGATAATACTTTTTTTGTTTACAAATTTGCTTATAATTTTTTAACGAAAAAATATAGCAATTTTTTTTCTTTACAAAATTTGTTCAGAAAAATGAGCTCTTTTTAAATATGCCAAAATACAGGTATGTTTCTGCGGAAAAAAAATTCGATGACGTTATTACTTCAGTTTCCAAATATGGAAAAATATGCAAATTTGGTTTAA
The DNA here is from genome assembly GCA_029963805.1 of Aromia moschata. Taxonomy (NCBI): domain Eukaryota; kingdom Metazoa; phylum Arthropoda; class Insecta; order Coleoptera; family Cerambycidae; genus Aromia; species Aromia moschata. The sequence continues at coordinate 175,966 of JAPWTK010000445.1, forward strand.
AATGGACCTTACCCAATCCCATTTAAGTACCTCTTTTCAGATTTTTTCTATCATCTATCCTTTTCGTATAATATAGCTGAGACATCGAGTTTCGCTCACCCTGTACATACAGGAGTTGACGACGTACTTTATTAAGGGTGGAAATACAATTAGACTGACCAAAAAATCGATTTTTTAGAGAATTATTTGTTTCAAGAAGTTTTTATTTTATTAATACCACACTTTGCATACATATTTTGTTGACATTGAAGCGTTAAAAAATATTTTAATATTTTAAACAAAATGGCGGATGTACAGTGGCCCGAACATGATGCATGGAAATCAATTGTGCAGATTTTTAATCTGTAACAGACCAACCAAGAAAATATTCATAAAAAAGAGTTACAGTTAGTAAATAAACTATTAATAAGTTAAAATAGATTTTTTTTTGACAATTGGCACAATTTTTTCGAAAAAAACAAAAAAAATCGAAAATTTTCGTCATTTCTGCAATAATTATTGAGTTTTGCAAAATAAAATTTATAATTTATATATTTATTTTTATATTTATAGTTTAACTAGAAGCTGATGTCATAAAGAAGAAATCCTGAAAGTTTGAGCCAGATCGATTGAACCGTTTTTGAGTTATAATCCGCATAAACATCGAAAGTGCTGTTTCGAGAAAAACGCGTTTAAAGTTTTGAGTACCCGAAAGTGATACTTAATCAGCGATGCCAGGGGCATACAGTAGGCCTTCAGATTCTTCATAAAACTCATTTGTACTTTGCTGAAGCTCTTGGCGAGCCTATATAAATTCGTCCCAAGGTATTTCAAAAGAGGACACAGTAGACAAAAGGTCCCCTAGGTCGACAGCACCGAAATGCGTACTACGCCCTCTATTCGAAGAACGACCAAAAAAAATGGAAGGGCTTTGAATTTGATTTTAAAACATAGCACGCATATTCTACGATACATTTACTATCTTTTTTATTATTTATTTCAATCGCGTTAAGACCGCGAAATCCTGAAATCTATTATTAACCTACGGGCACTAGTGGTATCACTGAAAATATTACTGTTTTGATAAAACTATTACGCCCTGATAAAAGTTTCTACAAGCAAGTCGTTTTTGAAGAAAATTGTTGCCGTTTTTACGTCTGGTTGGTACTGGTTAATTTGGGGACACCATGTATAGATGACCTTCGCAAACAAAAGCCTATGTAACCGCTAATCGATATTTCGTCGGGTCTAGCAGATATTGAGGAATCCGCAAAAACACATTTGACACTCTTCTTCCCCCTAGGGTGTACGATTTCACAATGCCCTCTTAGTGAACACAAATGGAGTATTCAGTATTCCCCAAATATCGTGTTTCTAGGTTCACGTTTTATCTGGAAACGTTTTACATTTATTCTTCAATCCAAATTATTCCATATGAGTTCACGGTCACACAAGGTCATTACACATCTAAGGCTGAATCGAAAAACATATTTTTTATGCGTCTAAATTGTACACGATAAGGTGCAGTTTTATTGAAATTTTCGTGTTGTTGACTGTGAATACCAAGGAAGTTGTCTATCTGATCCGTCGAATTCGGTAAACAAAATGTTTATATCCTTTTTTTAGCTTGTAGATGTTATTTATCATAAACAAATTATTTATTATCGTGTGTTTATCATCATAAACAAATTAATGTCGTCTTAATTAGTTTACGACTCATTGAATTTGCATAGCATTTGCATTTGCAACAAACCAAAATTGCTATGGTAAAAATATGACCAAAAACAGTTACTCGACTTGATTCAAGCAGAATTTAGTTTGTTTATAGTGTACTAACCGATTTTGTTCTTGTGCTTTTTTTGAAATTTCCTTTCCATTACAATTCAAATACAAAAAGTCTTGGTTTTAGAAAAAAATATAAATCTATTATCTTAGTATGCTCATAAAGAAAAAAAATCAATTAATTTACTAGCTGTTTTTCTATATACGAGGTGTGGCTATTTAATAACCGAATTGCCGTCATAACACTTTTTATTCGTTACCAATTACAGTAGCAACTTTTTCGCCTTCAATGTACTCCCCTTGGCGATCTCTACACCGCCCCATACGACTTTTCCATTGTTGAAATCAGTGCTGGAAGTCCGCTTCTGTCAGCTGGTTCAGAACCTCCGTCGCTTTTGCTTTAACCGCTTCCACACTTTCGAATCTCATCCCCTTCAGTGTCACCGTGTCTAACAAGCCTGGATCAATGTTGTTTAGAATATCAGCGCAAATGTTCATTCTTGAGTCCTTTTGCTCGGCAGTGAAGAGTTTTGGCACCATTTTTGCGCAAACTTATCGCATATTGAACGATTCATGCAAAATCTGGCGAAAAAATTATTTGTCGATTCCTGTTATTTCCATTAGTTTAGATTAGTTTACCAATTTTTTCAATGGTTTCGTCCGTTTTTGACGTTGAGGGCCGTCCGGGGCGCAGATCGTCTTCAATCGTTTCACGTCCGTCTTTAAACCATTTAAACTATCCATTTTCCTCATTCCCGTACACTTCTCTTAACATTGCATAAGATTCTGTAAAAGTTTTCCCTAGTTTAACAAGAAACTTGAGATTAACCCGTTGCTCCATCTGAACACTTAACATTTTTTCGACGCGTCACTGGTGCGTAGACTAATTCAAACTGAGTGACCCACTGGCTTGTCCAACGAGCTCAGAGTCTGAGGAAAGTACCACCAGACACAGTTCTGTACAAACCTGTCGCGACACGCTCGCAGCTTGCTGGTAGCTGCATCAGTTCGGTTATTTAATAGCCACACCTCGTATGTAAATACGCTTTTTTACATTCTTTATTTAACATGTTTCGTCCATTGTTATGGTATTTTTCGATTTAGGTGTAATTGTTGAAAAGATGTAGGCTGCCACGTTCAATTACATATCAAATCTTATTTTCAAAGCATCGCTGCTCTTAATGTCAATAGTTTTAATGTCCGTAGTTTGACTCCAATTTTTGAATCAAAATAAAAACGAGCCACAAAAGGCAAGAACAGGAAAGCGAAACTGATAAAAAGAAAGTCATCTTGTGTTTTGGACCCCTCGATGGTTTTTATAATGCCACTTTCTGTTCTCACCACCTATTTGATGGTGTCATCATCTATTTGATGAATGAATATTATTTGCTCTTAGACCATACCATCAACCAGTCTAATGTTGATTTAATTAACAGAAAGTGTGACTCTTACTTCAAGTTCCAAGTGGGTTTAACGGTATCATACGAAAGTATGAATTATGTGGCTACTTACGTAATTGTCTAAGAATTTAGCAGAAGAAGCCAGACGATAGGTGAAAACGTGTTGTCTGGAGGATCTGCCAACAAAAAAAAATAGGTATATAATTTACATAAAACGTAAGGAGCTCCGGCAGATCCACGTAATGAAGTGAAAGTATAATACTAAAAAAAATACAAGGTTATCATAAAGTCTGGGATTTACTTAAATTTCTTATACAGTTTTAGGAGACTAAAAATAATGGAGGAGAAGTAATTGCAAAAAGGAATTGGAATCCACTTGCCACAATATTGGGATTTTAGTCTATCTGGAAAACAAAAAATTCGTTATGACTAGGGTCCGGAAAGTGTGACAGAACGCAGGGTCGGCACTATACAACTCTATGCTAATTAAAATATAAACTCATTTTGATAATAAGGTTTTATCATTTGGACGTGCTGCTCAATCCTGTAACTGGCCATGGTGAGTTGGCAGCAGTGACTGAATAATAAACAACATATTTGACAGACGCTGCCAAAACAACATGGCCGCCACAGCCTGTCAACATCGGCCCGTCCCAACTGGAAAACCCTATGTACAGGCCAAATCACGTTTAACGAGAAATAATGCAAAAGGACTACTGGTTGTGACTCAAGCACTGAAGACATCGGTGTTTCTGAATGACACAAGCGATATCTATCTATGTACATTATTAACACATTTGTACTCGTGCCTTTTTGGTCGCTCAAATGTCCTTCCGTCAATGACATGACGGATTACGAGTCCGACCCTGTGTAGTAGCACACTTTCCGGACCCTAGTAATAATTTATTTGTTACATCGAAATACATCTTATGTGAAATTTTCAAATAAATCGCTTAACTAATACTGAGTGTCAGTTTTCATTCAATTCAGCGTATCTGATGGTTTTTTTAACTGTTCGTACTTTTTTCTAAATTCTAGATTCTGTAATCTAAAAGATCCGTGTTTACGACATCCAAAAAAAAAAAAACGATAAAAAGTGTTATAGCAGAGGGGCCCCAGAGGCAGGCACCGTCGGCTGCCATAGCTACAAAAAGGCAGCCCGGCACAAACAACCCGACCGTTGCGTATAATATTTCGTTTTAATTTGGGAATACGCGAGGGTATTTTGCTCGGCAAGGGATAAATCGTCTAATTGTTTGTGATAGTCTAGACGCGCATGATTTATTTGCCGAGTTAATTTCGCCGCCGCCAAATAAAACAATCTATATTTTCTTTCGGCAAACAAAAACAAAGGCCTCCGCCAGCCGAATTATGCAAATGGGTGCCTCGCGGAACGTTTTCGCTATAAATACCGATCTCTGGTAGGGGTAATAAACCTCTTTGGGGGCCATCCGTTCGGAAACCTGACCTTACGTATTTCGTTTTTTGTTGGTATTTCGCCGCCTTGCAATTTTAATTAAATTAATTTACTGCTAATTTTCGAATTATGATAATGGAGTTTGTGCCAAGACCGGCGGGCAAAGCTTACACGAAAAGCAGTTTAAAAAAAGACCGGAGAGTCGCTAGTACTTTCCAGCATACAGTTTTCTGTACTTTCCGCTTATGCTGTATGCAACAAAAGCAGTCGGTGATGTCAGAATATACTGGGCATCTCCTAAGCAATCTGATATATATGTATGTAGATACGTCTTCAATTATTTCATGAGAAAAAGAACATATACTTCATACAAAATAAAAACTAATGCACGGCATCAAACACTTGTTTCAGTTTCAAAGCGCGCTGATGCCAAATTTTTATAAAACTATTCAGTATTTAGAAACAATTTTGACCAGCATATGGATGGATTCTGTGTATTCGTTTATTATTGAATTACGTATTTTTTCTGCATTAAAAAGATAAATAATTCTAAAAATTTATATATTCTAAAAGACATTGGTTGATGCATAAATACATATGCAAGTACAAAAAAAGAGCAGGAAAAATTGGCAAAAGTAAAATAGGACTTTTTTTTTAAATGGGAGTGATAATTAGTAGAAAAAGGCACACGGAAGTATTGAAATTTAAAAAAAATATATTAAAAAAATATCTTTTTATATGTTTAACTTATAGTTATAATAATTTTTTGTATACAGTAAGAGTTACCATACTGCGTACATAGTTGGGTTCTAAATACATATTAAATGGTACATTTTTATGTCAAAGTTAGGCGAATTTACTTACGTAGAACAACACGCCCCCCCCCTTTTGCAGAAAAAAAAGACCAACGTTGCTAGAACTAGAACTGTAACTCTGCATATTAAGTCTTTAAGTCTTTATAAAAATTATTCGTATTTATAAAAATGCATTGATGTGTCAATTAATATAATCCAATTTAATATCCAGACTGCGTTGCGTATAATAAAATTTACTATATCTTTTTTCAACTTAACTACTGTGAAACAATTTTAATCAGGTAATATTACTTTAAACAGCTGTGCAATAATTTTAAAATATCTAATAGGAATATTATGTTGATATGACAACAGCGAAAAAAGACAGAACGGTTCGCTGTTACTGCTTACAAAGTTACGACGAATCGCAACAGAGTCGGACTCAGGTCACTATTATTGCAAAGCGATAGTTCACAGAAAAAACATCGGAATACAATAGTGAATATTCGAATAAACGTACTAGAAAGCGACCTTTTATACTACGGTATTTAGGTGTGGTACTGTCAGTGGTCACAAAAAATAGTGTATAGTGTGTATAGTAATAGCATTAGGGATACCATTCCATATGTTTTTTTTTTTTTTTTTGTAAACTGAACATGATTTTGAGATCAGAATTGTTCCATAGGCCGTGCATTAAGACATAACCTCAAAAAACATCTTGAAATTGAAAAACATAAATACGTTTATCAAGTAAATTAGAAGTTTAAGCTGGCGAGCATGCGTATATACATTTTGGAGCGTCTAATCCGAATATGTGATCAAAAGTAATAATTCACGGATAGATTTTCACATAACCAACAAAAAAAAACAGGTAAAAAATATGACCAAAACGTGACATTACATAAATTAAAAGATTAAACGAACAAAATAAAAAAAGTTTTGTAGTAGAAATGTCAGATTCCATTCCATATGTTTGTTGGTGTGCTGAAAACGTCTTGGACATCACAATTTTTTCATATGCTGAGTATTAAGACATAACCTCCAAAATGACTAAAATAAATACCTACTTTTTTACTACACAAGTATAAAATATTTCAATATAAACGTGCTTTTTTAAGAGGTGGGTCCCCTCGCCTCTCACCATCGGGGTGCTTTTTTAAAAGGTGATAAATAACCACAATTTTCGTTTAATGGGTGTGAGTATAATTAATCATAATATTTTTATTATAAACATATGTACATGTGTAAGTATTACATAAATTAAACTTGAACTTCATATCATTTACTGTTTAGAAAATAAAAACTAAATTATTCTCTATTGCAAAATTACGGGTCGCAAAAGTATTGGTACTTCAGGATTTTTTGGTGAAATTGGCCAAGTTAGTATTTAGTTGGTCCACCTTTAGCTGCGATCACAGCCTCCAAACGTTTAGGCATTGCTACCAATTTTTGTGTGATATCAGGGTCCATATTTTGCCATACATTTGTAATTGCCTGTTTAAGAGTGTTTTTATCTTTCATTTCATAATTTCGTAACTGTCATTTCATTTCCGACCATAAGTGCTCAATTGCATTTAAATCAGGGCTTTGAGGGGGGTGTAATTACCTGATGGGGAGTGTTGTATACAAGCCATTGCCTCACTATGTAAGCAGTGTATTTTGGATCGTTGTCTTGTTGGAACCAATAATTATTTCCTAGATTCAATTTTGCGACACTTAATAGCAAATTTGTTTTTAATAGGTTTAAGTACATAAATTTAGTCATAATGCCATCAATGAAAACTAAATTCCCCGTGCCACTCGCACTCATACTTCCCCACACCATCACTTTTATTTCACGCACTATTGCCTTCTCTTCTCGAGAAGTTAATAGTCTTAGACGGCCCTTTCAAGGCATATTGGAAACTATTTGATTTTCGTTATATCTTTTTATAATACATTGTATAGTACTTTTGCTTCTTTTTAACAAATCACCTATTTCTTTATATGATTTTCCTTCTAAATGCCTCTGTACAGCCATTTGTCTCTCCTGTGCTGTTGTTTCTGATTTGCGTCCCATTATAATTAGAAATATTTTAGCAGATTCACACAACATACAGTTGTTTATACTCGTCTGAATGTATAACTGAAAACTGTGACTGAAGTCTTAACAACTGGGGTCTCACCGTTATACCTGGGACACTGAGGTCATGCGCAGTACGAATACTTTTGCTGCGTAGATATTGCCATTCTTAAAATTAAATATTTTTTTATGTAGGTATTTAATGCAATATGAAGCTAAAAATTGATTTATGCATTGCTGATATAGTGTGTTCGTAAACATATTTATTACATGAAATTTCCCTTACAGCTATAAAAATGCTGTTAATTTCTTTACACATCAATTCAGGGCACGAATACTTTTGCAAGTAACTGTACGTATAAGACACATTATCTTATCTTACCCAGATAATCTTCTTTGCGTAAAAACAAAAACAAAAATTGTGGTCCTGTGTAATCCATAATAATACACTGTGGAGACTTTAACTGGAATATATTCGCTAGCGGGGTGATGAATGATTTTTCAAAAAATTCCCGAGACACATCAACTTTTAAATGTATTTACCTACATTTTGCAAGTAATGTGAAAAATATAGCCCTTCAGGGGTGGCTGAAACCACCCTCGACATGATTTTTTCAAATGCAACTCTATGGCTTGTGACCCCTCATTGTAAAGCTGGTGGAAAGAGGAATCCAACGCACTGATCAAATTTTAATGTTTAGTATGTTTGTAGAGTTGCATACAATTAAAACGTAATTTTATAGTTTAATTTATTTTTAACGCAACAATTTCGTACTCAAAATGTGTGTTGTTTAGTTTTGGAATGTAAACCTTACTTTTCATATGTCCCCACAAAAAATTCCAAGCAATTTTTTGCCACAACTGATATTTGTTATTTTTTGCTAGTGTTTTTACACGGCCGCAAAGAGTAATTTAGTTTGTATGATGTATTCAGTGTTTGAAACGAAGTGTTATTTCAAATTGGTGAAAATGTCTTATTTATTTAACTGAATCACTAAAAATCGAAATTTTGATGATGATTGGATATGGTGATAGGGCGCGAACTCAATGCGAAGTTGTTCGCTTGTTTCGAGAAACGCATCCTCACTTGCCACCACTAATTCAAGGTACCATTAGTAAAATTGAGGCACAATATCGAGAGATGGGTCATGTCAGGAAAGTACCGAGTAAGAGGCAGGCTGTTGTTGATGACGACACGAAGTTGAATTTGTTGCTTGCTCTAGAAGAAAATACAATCACTCCAGTCCGTCAACTGGCCCGTGATAGTAATCTTAATCACAAAACAGTTTTAAAAATACTTAAATATGAGAAAAAACGCCCATATAAAATGCAAGCTGTTCAAGAGCTACTTGAAGATGATCCAGATCGACGGTTGGAATTTTGCGATTTATTGATGACTTGTATTGATCAAAACCAGTTATCTTTAGAGTGGATATTTTTCTCTGACGAGGCTACTTTTACATTAAATGGGCACGTAAATCGCCAAAATTGTCGTTACTGGGCTGAAGAGAACCCCCATTGGATGAGGGAACTTCATACTCAGCGCCCACAGAAAACTAATATGTGGGCCGGAATAATACAAGATAGAACTGTAGGACCATTTTTCTTTGATGACACTCTTAATGGAGCAAGGTACTTGCGTTTACTCCAGCACGAACTAATGTCAGTGCTATGTCATTTATTTCCAAACCCCTTAAACCCTAACTTGACCGACGAGAGGTTATGGTTTCAGCAAGATGGGGCCCCACCACACTATGCTGCCATTGTTCGTCAGTATCTGGACAGAATTTTTCCCGGTAGGTGGATTGGGAGGCGAGGTAATATTGAGTGGCCAGCAAGATCTTCAGATCTTACACCACTGGATTTATTTTTGTGGGGACATCTTAAAAGTAGGGTTTACATTCAGAAACCCAACAACATAGCAGATCTGCAGGAAAGGATAAGAGAGGAAATCGGAAAAAATAACACCGCAAATGTTGCATAATGTAAGGGACGAAACCTACCACAGACTGGGATGCTGCCAACAAGTGAATGGTGCACATTTTGAATAATTGTTACGTTGAAAATAAATTTAATTTTTAAATTGTTTTAATTGTATGCAACCCTACAAACATACTAAAAATTAAAATTTGATCAGTGCGTTGGATTCCTCTTTCCACCAGCTTTACAATGAGGGGTCACAAGCCATAGGGTTGCATTTGAAAAAATCATTTCGAGGGTGGTTTCAGCCACCCCTGAAGGGCTATATTTTTCACATTACTTGCAAAATGTAGGTAAATACATTTAAAAGTTGACGTGTCTCGGGAATTTTTTTAAAAAATCATTCACCACCCCGCTAGCGAATATATTCCAGTTAAAGTCTCCGCCGTGTATTTCTCTGAATTCTTGGAGAAGTGTTCGTTGTGTCGTAGCACCGCGTACGTGCCACCGATTTCGTCCGAAAAGCAACAGGTGTAAATTAATCCGGACGGCAGGTGCGACGTGCGTCTGGCAGCAGTAAAATTTTAAAAATCACCAGTCGCCGACCGGAGATCTGAGCTGGCCGATAGCGATTTGGATTATTTTAAGATTTCGGTCGCGGGCAAGCGGAAATGCCGACGAACCGCAGATATGTCTCGATATCCGGTTGGCCGTTCTCCCCCTCTCTCTCTCACACACACGCCTGGCGAGGACGCAGAGCGCCAGCGTCTGCGCTTCCGCTGCTATTTTTCGGCGTTCTCTTTTTCGTCTGGTCTGGGCTGGGCGCGAAACGTGCCGTCAGAAAATCGCCGTGGCGACAGGAGGCGAGAGCAATTTTGCGAAGCAGCTGCGTTTAAATCTGCGATCAGGTATTTTTAAGACTGACTCGAAATATACGGCGTATCCGGAAATTGAGTACACAACGAAATACCAGAGATTCCACGACCCGAAAGAAGAGGATTTAGGCCAGCTTGCGCATAAGCCAAAGTTGCTTCGTTTAGTCATTAGAGGGCCTCCAAGTTCCGGAAACATTTTAGTTTTTCTTCAACAGCTCTAAAAGCCATTATTCACGCAATAAAAGAAAAGTTGTGGAAACTACACTTGACATGAATTATATCAGTCATTAGTTGTTTCGATATTTACGAATACGCCCTGTACAGCACTAAAAATCGTCAATTTTAGGCCTAAACCTTATTGAATTGTCAAGGCTGTCACATTATGTGATGGGTGTTTTTACCGGGTAAATAAAAACCAGAAATAAAAAACTTTATTAGAAAGAAATTTTATTTTTGAAAAAATAAGACCATATTAAAGAAAATGTCGGCTGTCCACATTTATTCACAATTGAGCTCTTATTTTGACAAATTAAGTCAATAATCCATTGGTGTTCCATTAATTTCTTCAATTTTATTGACAATGCATTGCTGAAGGTTTTCCATATTGTCAACGAGAGTTTAAAAAATAGATTTTTTTAGATAAATCCATCTTGCTGAATATAACCTTGCAATTCGTCGTTATGCAACATTTGTACAAAATGTGTTAAGATTTGTAAACGGTACCGCTCTGCATTCAGTGTTTCATTAAAAAAAAAAAATAGGTCTAACAATTCTCCTGCTCACAGCTACCCACCCTCCAATTTTTTGTGGGTGTAGTGAAGTTTCAATATAAAAGTGAGGGTTATTTGCTTTCCAAAGTATCATCTTCTGAGAGTTAACATAGCCCGAAAGATGGAACCAAGCCTCATTAGTAAAAAAAAATTTTTTCGAAGTCAGTATTGTTATTGTTAAAATGGTTAATAAACCATTTTACCCACCCTCCAATTTTTGTGGGTGTAGTGAAGTTTCAATATAAAAGTGAGAGTTGTTTGCATTCCAAAGTCTCATATTTAGACGAGGAAATTTAGCATTCCACCTCCAAAATTTCCGCAGCAAAATGGATTTTGACGTAATTAGGCTCGTTGGATGCCTTGTAAAATTTTGAAAAAACGTTACCTATTTTTGTCATATACAAATCAGAAACTGCATTACTGCACCTAAAAAATACATTTTTGGGGTGCAATTTTTCCAGCCAATTAAAGAAAAAATCATAATTCGAGAATACATTTTCGAAACGAGCTGAATTTGGTTACTCGGGGGTTTTTGGAGTCACTGATTATGAATCTGATGTCAGAAATGGACCCCGATGAACTTGGGGATCCGGAACCCTGGTCACCAGGCCCATCCCCGACGTTTTCTCTCGAATTCGGCCTGAAACTAAACGAAAATGGTTACCCGGGGATTTTTGGGGTCACTGATACGTTGTTAGTTTTGTTTTCCGTTACACCTGGAGGACCAGGAACCCAGGTCGCCAGGCCCATCCCCGAGGTTTTCCCCTCGAATTCGACTTGAATCTAAACGAAAATGGTCACTCGGGGGTTTTTGGGATCGCTGATCACGAATCTGATGCCAGAAATTGACCCTGATAAACCTGGGGACCCGGAATCCTGGTCACCAGGCCCATCCCCGAGATTTCCCCTCGAATTCGGCCTGAAACTAAACGAAAATAGTCACTCGGGGGTTTTTGGGATTGCTGATCACGAATCTGATGCCAGAAATTGACCCCAATGAACCTGGGGACCCGGAACCCTGGTCACCAGGTCCATCCCCGAGATTTTCCCTTGAATTCGGCCTGAAGCTAAACGAAAATGGTCACTCGGGGGGTTTTTGGGGTCGCTGATCATGAATACGTTGTTAGTTTTGTTGACCGTTACACCTGGAGGACCAGGAACTCTGGTCGCCAGGCCCATTCGCTTCGAAATTCTCGGAATTGTGACTACAATATCTTGAAAGTACGCTTCAAGACGCGTATTAAAAAAAATGGGCGTCAAGATATTATAGTCACAATTCCGAGAATTTTGAAACGAATGGACCTGGGGACCAGGGTTCCTGGTCTTCCAGGTGTAACGGACAACAAAACTAACAACGTATTGATGATTAGCGACCCCAAAAACCCCCGAGTAACCATTTTCGTTTAGTTTCAGGCCGAATTCGAGGGAAAACCTCGGGGATGGGCCTGGTGACCAGGGTTCCTGGTCGCCAGGTTCATCGGGGTCAATTTCTGATCAAGATCAGCGACCCCAAAAACCCGCGAGTAACCAAATTCAGCCCGTTTCGACAATGTATTCTCGAATTATGATTTTTTCTTTAATTGGCTGGCAAAATTGCACCCCAAAAATGCATTTTTTAGGTGCAGTAATGCAGTTTCTGATTTGTATATGACAAACATAGGTAACATTTTTTTCTAAATTTTACAAGGAATCCAACGAGTCTAATTACGTCAAAATCCATCTTACTGCGGAAGTTTTGGCGGTTTGGCTCTTTTTTGTGCTAAATTTCCTCGTCTATTGATGTGATACAGATTAACGGACTTCGGGTTCGGAATTAGTGAACCCAAAAACCCCAAGATACCCTGTCATGACAGGTCTGGTGAGCAAGCTTGAATATTTTGCATTTATATTTCCCTCAAACAAATAAATAGTAAAACCACCCTCTCCACCCCCTCCGGCTGGGGGGGATAAAAAGGGGAAAAATGATAAATGAGAGCGGATACAATTAAAAGGGAGTGTGGTAGTGTGGTATTTTATCAAGCAAATACAAGCATGAAAACGATATGTTATATGTATCTCCCCAAGAACGCTGTTAGCAAGTGAGGGCATATTCAGGATTGAAGGGGGGGGTAGGGTAGGGTAGGGTAGGGGATAGTCCGTTTAGGGTAAACTCGACTTATTATTGTTAATAGACATAAAAAAAATGTTTTGTGATGTTTTCATTCAAAAATAATTTGGGGCAAAAACCGCCCAAGTCGACCCTCTTCCTTTCGATTTTTGATTCAAGACGTTTTCTATATTTTACTACTATTCTAACGGAGTGTACTTGTCACCAGCTTGATTAGCTGAGCACTACCTCGAGAATCAACCACAATACGCGTCTCTCCTTACAAATCAAGCCTTCCTAATTGCAAATTCCGGATCGGATCGAGGAAGATCGAATAATGTCCAGGCGGCCTGTGTATTTCAATGAAACGCTGCGGATCCCGGGTGTCTCAGGCGCATGCTTGCCCGCCTGCATAACGGCGCTGCAGTTTCGTCTCCAATGCGATCCTGTGTCGTTTTTGACCGTTCCCAACCCCCGTTTTTGACTAATAATTTGTGTCCGACGCCGCTACCTCCGTTTCATCCAAAGGTAAGTCGATACGAAACGTTTTAAAAGACGTGTAGGGATAGGCGTCGCGCATTTTGCGACGTGACCTTCTCACAACAATGTTTAGTTTTAGAGTAGACGTTTTTTTGTAAACGTCAATAGCTAGGTTACTTTTACTATTTTTTATTTACTATTTGGCACTAGATTTTAGTATAAATTGTCTACAGTAAGTAGTATGTAAATGTAGGTAACGAGCTGACAAATAAAAACTTACTGATTAGTCTTAGATGTCACAATTTATACGAAAAAAAAAAAATATGGGGCATTTCACGCCGTGAGGTCAACAAAAATTTCTGTTTGAAACAATCGATAGTACTTGCTAAAAAAACTAACTTCCCTAAAATTTTAGATTTTTTGAGCCACAAGGAGAGGGATGGTGAGGGTGAGAAAATACAAATTTTCGTTTTGACTAAATTTCAAACTTTTTTCAGTAAGAAAATGAAGAAAACCAAAAAAGAAGGTTGCAATGGTTTTCGATGTGTTTTTTTTGCGTAGAATACGTTAAAAAATATTTTCAAAATTATTGGGGGTAGTTTTCACCCTTATTTTGAGGATTGAATGTTTAAAATCGAAATTTCGAAAAGTGTGACACGATTTTTTTTTCAATTTTTTTTTAAGTCCTCTCTTTTTTTGTACTTTCAATTAATTTTTAATTCATAATGGGCGTCGACCAGGAACTGGCCCAAAAAACGGCCCAAAGGTGTTAAAACGTGGTTTTAGCGTATTTTCTCATCCTGTGAGATAGTAAATGGCAAGTGAATAATATATTCCAAGGTTTTTGGGGTCGCTGATTACGAATTTAATTTAGCCATTTTTTAAATGTTGACTACCATACTGGATCCGCCATTATGTTTTTTGAAAATCTGACATTAAATTCGTAATCAGCGACCCCAAAAAACCTTGGAATATATTATTCACTTGCCATTTACTATCTCACAGGATGAGAAAATACGCTAAAACCATGTTTTTTCACCTTTGGGCCGTTTTTGGGCCAGTTGCTGGTCGACGCCCATTATGAATTAAAAATTAATCGAAAGTACAAAAAAAGAGAGGAAGGAAAAAAAATTGAGAAAAAAATCATGTCATACTTTTCGAAATTTCGATTATAAACTTTCATCCTCAAAATAAGGGTGAAAACTACCCCCAATAATTTGAAAATATTTTTATCGTATTCTACGCAAAAAAAAAACATCGAAAACCATTGCAACCTTCTTTTTAATTCGTTTCATTTTATTACCGAGAAAGATTGAAGTTTTAGAGTCGAAACGAAAATTTGTATTTTCTCACCCTCACCTCCCTCTCCTTGTGGCTCAAAAAATTTTAGGGAAGTTAGTTTTTTAGCAAGTACTATCGCTTGTGATATGTTTCAGAGTTTTTTTTTGACCTCACTTAGTTGGCGTGAAATGTCCCATATACAGTGTGTTTAGGGACGTACGTCTTTCTAAATTATGCGCCCTGAGCGAATATGATCGGCCGTCCCAGTACCTGTTAGTAAATGTAAAAAAAAAATCGAGCTGACAAATAAAAACTAACTGATTACTCTTATCACAGTAACAGATGTCACAACTTATAAAAAAAATATGTATATATACAGTGTCTGCCTTAAAGTTGGCAACTGGCAACTGGCAAATTTGTGATTTTCCAAAAAAATCTTTGGAAAATTGACTAAATTGTTAATATTTCGAAAAATGTCACTAAGAAATTATGTTCATAATGACATTTTACGCCTATATGTCGATTTTGAGGGAAACATTTTGGATATCCAAAAAATTTTATATTTTCGTAGTTTTTGATTCACTCCCGTAACTAACTAATCTGAAAACATTTAAAACGCTTCGAAGCAGTAAAAAGTCTGCCATTTCAATGCATATTGTGCTAATAATATTCGTAGGTATCGTTGGTTTTGAAGATTTTTGATATTCTTAATCGGAAAAAAAGGTACTCTGGATTATTTTCCGATTTCCAAAAAAAATCACCAATTGTTTTTCAAGTGTTTTTTTTATTAAACTTTATTTTGTTAGTGCAAAAATGGTTTTAATCACAATCACTTTAAAAAAGAGCATGTGTTTTTATAAACTGACTGATAATCCCGAGTTTATCAAGTTAATTGATCAACGGTCAAGAAATTCCAAATTTATTTAAAAAAAGAACTTAATATGCAAAAAATTGTTATTATTAGTAGTAGCCATGGAATGCCGTTGCAAGCTGCATAAACCTAACATCTCTGTGTGACTTCCTTCATTTTCCATGCATTTTTCAGCTCGGCGGTTAAATTCCTTGACAGAATTTAGTAAGAACTGTCTATGAATATTTGTATAGGTACATATTTCTTTTTTTTTGTATAACATTTTCTAAATGATCCACATTTTGAAAAGGCCTCCTTTTATACACATGCTCTTTTAAGTATCCCCAAAAGAAACAGTCAAATGTTCAAATCTGGGGAACGCGGTTGCCAAGAAAATTCTGAAAACTTCCCGATTCATTCTCCTCTGCACAAAATATTTAGAAATTCCCTGACTTCAGCAGAGCTGATTTCGCTTAAAGTCGGCATATAGGCGTAAAATGTCATTAGGAACATAATTTCTTAGTGACATTTTTCGATATATTAACAATTTAGACCATTTTCTAAAGATTTTAGTTGGAAAATCACAAATTTAACAGTTGCCAGATGTTAGCTGTCATCTTTGATTGGTGCATCTTAAGTTATTTTGGAAACAGAAGTGATTGTCACAAAAGTTTTTATCAAACTCTAATATTAAAAAAAATCCCATACGGTTCCAACTTTATGGCAGACACTGTATATGTTTAATTTTTTAAGACTATTTAATTTAATACTTACAACTTTAAGCTGTATATGATAAACTCATATTATATGTTATTTTGAGTTTTCAGTGCTTCAACATTCCGAAACCGTAACTATCTTTATTAAATAAGTGTTTCAAAATAGTGTAGATGTTTGAGGAAAAGTCATGAAATGAGTAAATAAATTAAATTACTTTTGCTGTTATTAATTAATTTGTAATTACCGTTGTTATGTTATTAAACATTATACTGGTCTCTGGTTTTATACACATTTTCTTTGTCCGCCTACATACACATATTCGTACTTAATATACCTAATTCCTAAAACGTGATAATTTTGTGACCGAGAAATGAAAAATAGATGTGAAATTTCCAATGTAATTTCACCAAAGTTTTCTTCGTTACTTTATTAAGGGTAAAATAGCCTCTCAAATACTGGTAAATTATAGATGTGCAATTTTCAATGAAATGAAATGCCTTTCACACTCACATCTCTGTCCTCACAGTGCTTCTCACATGTCTTCCTTCTGAGAATGCCTTAAACCACCGAAAAACCTGGGCTCTTGAAAAAACACTGTCTCCGTAGGCGTGTTGAAGTTTTGTTTACAAAACTGTTTACAAAAACAGTCACAAAGAACAAACGGATAACTCTACAAGTTCAAACTTGTACTGAAGGTGCATTACATGTTAAGCTACGGCCCTTCCAAGTCCCGATTCCGCAGTGTTGCTGCATCGAGCGCTACGTTGCCAGTCTTATTACTTAATTTACACACCTCGTATTTTCACCACAGCGAACAAGACACTCGGAGACAACTATAGAAACTTATCTGATGCTAGAAAGTTTTTATGAATATTGTCCAATTCGTGATAGTATTGTTAACTAAGCTACGTCGTCAAGCTAATTAAGAGGGTAAGTTTTACATACAAATATGGTTGTAAAGTGTGAATTATTGCTTTAAATGTACTAGTTAGTTAGTTAGTTTGCATTTATTTGTTCAGAAAAGGCTTTTAACAGCGTCGAACAATGTCAAAAAATAGAAAAAAATACACGGACAATACAATTAGTTAGACTGGTTAGATAATTACATATTGCAAATTTAAAAAAAAAAAACATTTAAAATATACTACACTTAACACACACATATACAGTGTGTCCCGTTTTTTTTGGAACCACCCCTATAACTTGGAACGAGAAGTTGGATCAATTTAAAATGTTGGCAAATTACTTTTCCTGCTATTATGAACTGGCTTAAAATTCTCCATCGCTCTAGGGCCTTTACAGGGTACTTTTTTCAAGATCGTTGGAGTGGATGAAATCCAATGACATATTCTTATTCAGCACTAAATAAACCATTTAGTGCGAAAATTCAAATAAGTACCTACTGTTACTAGTTATCGAGATACAAGTTGATCATTTGCCAAAATTTCAAATTGATACGACTTCCCGTTCCAAAGTTATAGGGGTGGTTCCAAAAAAACGGGACACACTGTATAAATATTCATGGTAATAAAATCATCTAGCCTAAAATAAAAAAATAAAATTAAATAAATTAGTAGGAATAAAAATTGTTTTACAAAATTACAGATTAAAAATAATGTGTCAGAACACAAACTGGTCTTCAAGAAACTCAGTTACTGTGTAATATGCCTTTTCAAATAAACTATTTCGTAATGTGTTTTTTATGACTTTTGTAGGAATACTATATTTTATTATGATGCGTACGCCTATGTCCGGCGGCACATTTCGGCCAACTCTAATTATATCACAATAACTTAATTTTATGTCTACCTTCGTACGAACTGGTACAGGCAAAACAATCAGCATGCTTAACATTACACTTAAAAATTACGGCGAGGCCGTAAATGTTCAACACATCTCGAGTTTACTGCCATTGTAAATTAAATAAGCGAAAAAAGTTAAACCGCATGAAGTCACTCCAACGACTAGTAGTAGTAGGCATTGGGTTATTATAAGCATTTTCTAACGTAAATTGTTCTCTTTATTTCATAGCTGCGTCGCGGCAAATAGTTGAATGGCGACATTCACACAATAACAATTATTGTAGGAAATAATGTAATTTTGTGTGCGAGTACGAGTTTGCAATTTGCCACATGTATTTATTTTATATTTTAATTATAGAGGGGCTCTGTACCGACAATTATTTTATACGGCAGGCCGCTGTTTAATGAAAAGTTGTATTTTAATCGGCTACAGGCCAATAACGTTACACCCTTCACCGTGGCCCCGCCCTCCACCGTGAAGGGTGGTAAACTCTAAGAAACGTCATTATTTGCAACATATAAAGCAGCGGCGGCACGTGCTGAGGTTGTCGGTTTCCGAAAACCTCATAAATATTATAAAAACAAAGCCTTTTCAATTTTTAAATTTCAGTCGTAATAAATTATTATATGTACATACATAAATGCAGTTCATTTGCGACAATCAAATTAGAATCAACCAGTGGCGGTGCGTGATATTTCAGTTAGCCATATCTTGAAAACGACGCATGGGACCCTCTTCACTTTTTATGTGATGATTATATACCTCTTACAGAAAGGATTTATAGTGAAAAAACCGTCAGCAAAGTTTGCGAAAAAAAATTTCAAAAACAATGGAGCACTCCCTGGGTTCTCAGTAACGCTCTGTGGGATATTTGCAGTATATTTTTTTCATAATCTAAAAACAAATATAAGGAGACGTTTTTCGATTTGTTGCAAAATATTTTTTTTTCAAAAAGATTTTAATTTTAATTTTATAGGAACATTTTGTTTCCCAAAATTAAAATGGCCATAACTTTTTGAAACAAAAATATTTTGTAACAAATCGAAAAACCTCTCCTTATATTTGTTTCTAGATTATGAAAAAAAATATACTGCAAATATTTCACAGCGCGTTACTGAGAACCCAGGGAGTGCTTCTGTGTTTTTGAAATTTTTTTCGCAAACTTTGCTGACGGTTTTTTCACTATAAATCCTTTCTGTAAGAGTTGTATAGTCATCACCTAAAAAGTGAAGTGGGTCCCACGCGTCGTTTTCAAGATATGGCTAACTGAAATATCACGCACCGCCACTGGAATCAACAGACATTTTTGTATCGAAAGTTGCACGTTTGGAAGCAACTACGTTTACATACGAGGTGTGTCTATTAAATAACCGAACTGTTGTCATAACACTTTTTATTCGTTACCAATTACAGTAAATGACAGTAGCAACTTTTTCGCCTTCAACGTACGAGTACTCCCATTGGCTATCTCTACACCGCTCCATACGACTATTAGCCCAATCAACGGGGAGAAAACCGGTCACTAATTGTTATCAGCAAACAAAAAATATGGTCGTATAGAGAAAAGAATTCTAAGAAAGATAGCGTTTTTTGCTACTCGAGTTTTATTGGCAAACATAACCAAAAAAATTCGCAAAAGTCAACAAAACTCATTTTGCAATTAAAAAAAAGTCCAACACAAGAACGTTAAATTAGAAAGTTGTAGGTCTTAAAAATGCGCGTCGAATGAAATTTGAACGAAAAAATCGGTTCATAAACATTTGAGAAAAATTTAAAAAACGTCAAAAATCGCGTTTTCGTATTTTTGCTGTATAAATTCCAATTTTATTTGAACAGACTTCTTGTTAACTACAAATAAAGCCCAAGACAAGCGGAAAATGATCCTTTTTTTCAGAAATTCAAAAAAGTTTTATTTTTTCGAGTTATAACGATTAAAAAAAAAGACGTTTTCAAAAATCAGCTTTTACAAAGGCAAAAATGATCGTACAGAAACGATAATGGGCTCATTTTCTTCGCGAAGACTTGTCCTTTCATGCTATTAACAAACTAAATCGCTTTTATTTAATTTTTGCATAAAATAATGCGTTGTAAAATTGTATCATTTTTTCGAACCGGTTTTTTCGAATAACTTTTTTAATTTTGGTTTTACATTTTTGGCCGTTGCATATTTGAAAACTGGCATTCAAAACACGCATTTAAAAAAAAATGAAGGTCCTACGACCTCAGGGAGCCGAGATAATTTTGTTTTAAGCGTTTCAGTGTCAAGTTTGCGAGACATTTTGAGATTTTGAAAAATATTAATTTGGGCCAGTCTTATAACGTTTTCTACGTGACTACCTTTTTTGACGCGACGTATATATTGTTTTAGTTTTTCCGCTTCGAAATTCTTGGAATTGTGACTATAATATTTTGATACCCATTATTTGTTTAAAATACGCGTCTGGAAGCGTACTTTGAAGATATTATAAAGGTAGTCGCGTAGAAAACGTTATAAAACTGGCCCAAATTAATATTTTACAAAATCGCAAAAAGTCTCGCAAACTTAAACATATTTATGATTTTTCTAGCCCAACCCGGTCAATATCGTACAATAAACAAAGAAATGACGTCATTGTTAATTAAGGTTTGCAAAAAATGCGATCGCTAATTACTCGAAAAGTTATTAACGGATCGAGCTGAAATTCTTTTTGTAACTTCATACTACAAACAGCAGTCCCTCCAAGAAATTTCATGATCATAGTCGCCCTACTTTCGAAGTAAAAAAAATAGTGAAAAAAGAGCACTTTTTCAACCTCAGCCGTCATTTGCATATTAACAATAGCACTTGGAGACTTTGGGTTGAGCTTATGATTTAGGAAATTCAATGGGCTACAACTTCTTGAATGCATATGCTATATAAAATATGCCAAGAAACGGAGAGATAAGCAAAAATGTGAAAGAGACGTTTTTTTTCACAAATTGTTAATTTAAAAAATTAGCGGACGGTTTCAGATCTACGGACTCCGCGCATTGTGTTACATCTGCTACAGTGATACGTTGACATTTGACGCATATTTTCCGTAATCGGTAATAGTAGGAGTATTGCAAACTTTATTTTTATAAATCTTCATAAAAAGGAGTCTTGAAAAAATAACCTTGGGGGCATTTCGAAATCTAGATCTCAATGGTTTATGTGTATGTATAGTGTTTTTTTTTTGTGCTTTTTAATATTTTCTTCTTAAATTTACAATTATTATACGCCTTAAGTGGAACACCCTGTATATTGGGTCAGAATCAAAAGCGAAACAAAGGTAGACGAACATGCATTCCAAGAAGATGTTTATAGCGAATGCATGCATAAACAGCGCTCGGCTGACATTGGAAATTGCGACCTTGCAGATCTCTACCGACCGACGCTATTTATATATTTACACTTTTTTAGAAGGCGCGGACGGAGGCCGACAGCCTGGCCAAGGATAAAACGCGGCGTTGTTACCATAGCCTGCCTGGTAGCCCCCCTGACGACAGACGAATTTCGCCTCTGCGAAGCGCTGCGCCGCACGGTAGAAAAGAGCAGCGAACCAGGCTTTCAAAACTCATTTTACTTAACCCTTAATAGCTAACCCTCCGTCTCTCAGACGGCATCATATACACTTACTCAAAAAAGCAGAGATGGTATTGCTTTTTATTCTTCATATTTAAAAAAAATACATATACATTTTTATTATGCAGCTATGATATTATAAATTGCAATAATTTCCTCATATTTTTTTTTTAATTACCTATTGATCTGGGTATAAGAATATAAAGGGTGATTGATCGAAAACCATTCGATAAAGTGTTAGGGCTTGAAATAACTAACAAATTTTGTTGTACAGGAAGTCGGCAGCAACTTATTTCAAATGGAACGGTACCTTTTTTATTCCATATTTCGATTATTCACGTAATTTTAGGTAGATTTTTATTAGATTTCCCTATACCTACCTTTTACCGTTTTTGAGCTATTTCCGGCTTTTTGAAATTTTGTTCATTTGCGCCATAACATTTGATGCTATCGGTAGTTGTCATTGTAGAAAATTAAGCATCAGTTTTTCAGAAAATTATTTATTAGAAAATTAAATATCATATCAAGTTGTTCGGTATTCTTATACTTGTTTTTCATAGATATGTATCAATAGGTAAATTTTATTTCACCCAGTCACAGAATATACAATATGAGTAGGTATGGTTATGATTAACAATAATATTATTGGATAGTGGCTTTTGTGATATACAGGCCATAACCACCTTCGATATCTGGTTCTCTCACTTTTTGCATTTGTTAAGATAAAATGAAACTATCGGCATTTTAATAATAACGGCTGAAAATAAAAAAAACATATGAAAAACATAATAATTATCAGCATTAACATAATTAATAGTATCATTTGCATATACATATATTTCCACATATATTTGTTACAAGCAAATTAAAAAAAAAAAAGATAAATAACTAAATACTAAAACTTAAATATATGTAGGTATAAGGAATGCTAATATAGATTAATTTAGAATTTAATTCTGCTTTAAAATATAAAATGAAATATCGGATTGGCATTGTATTTAAAAAAAAAACTGAATTTGATTAGTTTGAAGTTGGGCTAAATTGTAGTTCTGTTTTAAACACCCTGTACATAATTTAGAAATAACAAAAGCCTTGATGCATAGCTTTGGGGTTATATTCACCACAGTGCTAATACCGATACTTAATTTTCTAAAATGACCACTACAGATAGTTTCAAAGGTAATGAACAAAATTAAAAAAAATGGAAATAACTCAAAATCGGTAAAATATTAAGTTAAAAGGTATAGGGAAATCTGAAAATATACCTAAAATAACGCGTAGAATAGAAATCTGGAATAAAAAGTTACCATTAAAATAGGGCAGGTAACACCGACTTCGGACGACTGACGGAAGTGTAGTCCGTCATAGGCCTATTAGCTTAACTCAAAATTAAATAAATCAATTAATACAATTACATAAATATACTATTATTATTACAAAAATTCTACACTCCATTTACCAAGTTGACACCAACTTGCGGTACAACCGGAAGTATAAGATATTTTAACAATATTTTCGTTGACTTGCCGTCTTCTCCTACCCTTATATAGGTCTAAATTTTCATAAACAGATTCCGATCGAGAATCCCCAAACTTTTAATGAACGGGACACTCAGACACCCTGTATAGTCTCGAAAAAAAAAAAATAATAACGGACCGTCTGTCGTACAGAAAGTACTTTTCGTTTTTACGTTTATTTATGGTTTATAAATTGAATTCAGGGATACAACGTCAGTTTGAGATAAGTCTGTAAATAACAGCGTTAAGTTTAAATTTAGATACGTGTGTTTTTCTTTATTCTGAAGGTCAAAGATTTAAACGAAATTAGAGAAAAATACACCATCTGGCAAGGTACAAGGCCAAGGCGGATTGGCCAAGGATAAACGCGCTGTTACCATAGTCTGGGTAGACCCATATCGACAAACAAATTTCGTATTTTTGAGGCATAACCACCTTCCACCTTTCTATTTCTGTCTCCAACATCTACCTGGAAAGCTCAAGATGGAAATACACATTTTTTGGACCATGGTTGCTATTGGATATCATTTTTAGGTTGTTTTTAAATCATTTAAACCAATAATAAAAAATCGAAAACAAAAAATTCAAATAAGTGTAACCCCTTAAGGTAACGCATTTATTTCCGGCTTATTTTATGGTTTTAAATTTTAAAGATATAGCGGAATTTCCAGCATCTCCTGAATTAGAAATTATTTTCTTGCTATGATTATGTAGCAAATCAGTATATTCAATGTGTTTCCGTGTAAAACATTATTGTTCCAACATCACATTCAGCAAAAAACTACATGGAAAAATGTTTTACATCATTCGACGTAGGTACCGTCTTCCATGCGGCGTCGATTCCAAGAATAGTTATTGTTACTGTTGACGCGAACGAAACCACATCAGCAGAGGCATCCTTAATGAGCAGCGTTACCAGTTTAATTTCGGCCGAGGAATAAATAGGGGTCGATTTACATTTTTAATTGAAAATAACGTCGCCCTTCCAGATACCAAGAACTCCGCCGATACAAATTGGAGCAGCTGAACAATAAACTGAGTCAATATGTCATCTCGATCTCTTTTGTGCCCGAATCCATGTGGGCAGTGCAACTTTATGGTTAAGTGGGTAAATTTATTGTTCCGTAAAAGCCAACTTAATTGACGCAAGTATCGGTTAACAACCTCGCGTACATACGACAGTCGAATAATTATATTTATGACGTATTGTTAAGTGCAATTTGTTTGGAAAATCATTGATCACAAATCACAAGTAGGTTAATGATACGAGTGACGGTGATGCCCACTGTTACAAAAATGGTTATCTT
The DNA here is from genome assembly GCA_029963805.1 of Aromia moschata. Lineage (NCBI taxonomy): Eukaryota > Metazoa > Arthropoda > Insecta > Coleoptera > Cerambycidae > Aromia > Aromia moschata. The sequence continues at coordinate 200,589 of JAPWTK010000445.1, forward strand.
ATACACACCGTATACTGTACACTGTACATAAAGCTGAATTTACACGTGTCCAGTGGCTAAAGCAAGTTACTAAATCAAGTAGCTAAAATTTAAGTCCGTTTGTTTAGTGAGCGTCTACATTTTATAGTGCCTATTCTTGGTTAGTTGTTGATTAGTGCTGATTTTAAACATGGCTGGAAAAGTTATGCGAGTAGCAATGCGGAATTGTGTATTGAATATATTTGGTGAATATATTCTACAACTTCTACAAACGTTAATGTAATCTCTTCACTCCAACGAGACATTTTTAAAATACGGCACAAATAATAATCTCCGCACTCTGTGCTAATGAACCTGACTAACTGACCTGTCTACACTCGTTTAGTCGGCGTTTTAGTTGTTGGATTGCAGGAGTGGGAGAGGCTACTTGCTCAAGTAAATAGAAATTGTTTCTATTTAGTTGACTAAGCAATTTACTAAATTAGGTACTTGCGCAAGTACTAAATCAAGTTGTTTACACTATACAAGTAACTAAGTTTAGTTACTTGATTTAGTAACTTGCTTTAGCTACTTGACACGTGTAAATTCAGCTTAAGTCTTCCCTTTAATCGAATTACTTTGCGAATAAATTGGAAAGCAATATACGAGGTGTGTAAATTAAGTAATGAGACTGTAGTTAAATTAAAGAATGAGAGAAGTAATTTTTTTTATTCGAATAGAATTACAATTCAGTATTGTTTCCTTCAAAATAACTTCCTTGGGAAGCCACACAGCGCTGGAGACGGTTCTTCCATACCTCATAGCAATGCTGGAACTCATATTTTGGAATAGCCTTCAGCTGGTCGGTTACAGCCGTTTGAATGTTTTCTATGGTCCCAAAATGACGTCCCTTGAGGTGATTTTTCTATCTCGGGAAGGATTTTCATCATCAGTTCCATAAAATGAGGATCATTTTCAATCTATTCCAAAAAAGTCAAGACACATTTGATGTCTTTCCTGATTTTTGCGCAGATTTTTTCTCATCCCCAATTAGTTAGTCAAAATCTGATGCACAGTGGTGTGATTCAAATTTAACCCTTCATCGATCATTCTTGTTGGCAACTGACGATCTGAACGCACAAGATCCGTATTCTATCGACATTTTCATCGGTACTCGAAGATGAAATCGATAAAATGTCGATAGAATACGAGATTTTGTGCGTTCAGATCGTCGATTGACGACAAGAGTGATCGAGAAGAGTTAAATTTCACACCACACGTTCATCAGATTTTGACTAACGAATTGGGGATGAGAAAAATCCCAAAAAAAAAGTTCCAAAAAAACCTTTCGCAGGAACAAAAGGACATCAGGAGTGTCTTGACTTTTTGGATTCAATTATCCAATGGAATGATCCCCATTTTATGGAACGTGCCAGTACTGGTGATGAGACTTGGGTGTTTGAGTACGACCCGGATACCAAGGGCCAAAGCATGGGATGGCACACTTCAAGCTCTCCAAGACCCAAAAAAGCAACAATGAGCAAGTCGAAGATCAAATGGATGCTGATTTGCTTTTTTTGATAGCCAAGGAATTGTCCACAAAGAGTTTGTGCCTCCAGGCCAAACAGTAAATCAACACTTTTACATATAGGTTCTTGAAAAACTTCGAGAAAGGGTCATGCGTGTGAGACCCAACATCAAGAACAATTGGATGTTGCATCACGACAATGCGCCTTGTCACATAGATTCAGTAAACGAGTTTTTAGCCAGTAAAAACATTCATGTGGCTCCTCAGCCTCCTTATTTGCCTGACTTGAGTCCTTGTGATTTTTTTCTCGCCCCGAGATTGAAAAATCACCTCAATGGACATCATTTTGGGATCATAGAAAACATTTAAACGGCTGTAACTGACCAGCTGAAGGCTGTTCCAGTATACGAGTTCCAGCATTGCTATGAGGTATGGAAGAACCGTCTCCAGCGCTGTGTGGCTTCCCAAGGAAGTTATTTTGAAGGAAACAATACTGAATTGTAATTCTATTCGAATAAAAAAAAAATCAGTCTCATTACTTATACACCTCGTGTGTTATCAAACTGTGTAATAAGTAAAAGTCCAGTGTTGGCGCTAAATTCAAATATTGACAGGAATAGTTTAGTAAACAATTTCACCCGAGTCATTTGGAGTTAAATACACTCAATTTCGCCCTAAATGACGGTAAATATAAAATCGTATACTGTAAATGTAAAATTGTGTATCGTTATTTGCTATTATTTCAAACGTATTACGTATTTTTATTTGTAATAACATTAAATTCTATGAAACGTAAGGCTACGCGATAAATGCATTATCATGCACACTGGGAATTTCTAAATAAAAATTACATTTAATCATTTTGCCATTATTGCAGACGAAAAAGTTATTCAACGTTATTGTAAGTGACCATGAAGTACAGTATTTTATTATATATACATATGTATATAACCCATTAGCTCCATTCTATAAAGCGTCGAGATAATAACTTTTAACCTTGCATATTTTATTTGGATATGATTTTTACCTACCGTTTCAAAATAAAAAACAAATACATCTGAGTGAGTAGCACAGCTTCAAGGAAGAATTGCAGTATTAACAATTTTTGAAATAGCATTACTGTGTGTTAACATTAAACATCATAATAATAATAACATAGTATAAAACAAAGTCGCTTCCCGCTGTCTGTCCCTACCTATGTATGCTTAGATCTTTAAAACTACGTAACGGATTTTGATGCGTTTTTTTTTAGTAGATAGAGTGATTCAAGAGGAATGTTTATATGTATATATATATAAAAATAATATATATAATAAAATAAATTTGTATAATACATGCATAATATAGTAGAGAAACACTGATAATTTTAGAGGTTTCTAATGTGATGTCGTAAACCGTGCGAAGCCGGGGCGGGTCGCTAGTTAGTAATAAAATAGTAATGCAGATATAAAAAATCATACAGGGTGGGCAAAAGTGTGGAACCACGTGAATGTCTCTGAAGTTGATAGATATATTGAAACGAAATTTTATATGTATGTGAAAATTAGCGTTGAAAAGCGTAAACTTGAACTTAGCTTGAAGTATACAGTGTGTTCCAAAAATTGGTAACGTACCAAATTGAATGTTTTCACATTTTTCGATATTCTGATGAGCTGATTCTAACGAACTATAATTTATACTTGGTATCTGAAGTGAATATTTTGGGAGCTACAGATAAACGAAAATCGTACAAAACTGTTTTAATGAAGAGTAAAGAGCTGATACAAAACATAATTATTATTAGATGTTTCAACAAATACATAGTTTCTTTATTCACTAAAAAGCCTTGAGAACTTTAGATGAAACATCGACAAAAAAATTACATACACAGCACACAGCGTAACAACGAAAAAAAATTACATTTCTAAAGTGGTACTGAAATTAAAACACAGGCCTTCTTAGATTTCGTCTAATTTATATTCTCGATTTGAACAGAAAGTTGTAATCTCTCAAACTGTTGCTTTATTATTACTGCTTTGTTTCTCTCTTCCTACATCAAATTTTAGACACATTTCAACCAACTTCATATGAAGTTGGTAATAAAAATATCAAATTATTATCCAGCTAATTATTTTATATTGAATGGTGCCTTTTTTATTGCATATTTCTTTCTATACATTCTTTTATCTTTAGATTTCCCTAGACCTATATTTTACGGTTTTTGAGTTATTTCAAGTTTTTTGAAATTTTGTTAGTAGAATTTTGTTAGTTGAAACAGAAACATGAAAATCTACCTAAAACAATGTGTAGAATCGAAATGTGCAATAAAAAAGGCATAATTCAATTTAAGATAAGAAACCCAGAAGATAATAGTATTTCTATTATCTAATTATATGGAGACATCCAAAAAAAAACGTCATCAAAGTTGGCCGAGAAAAAAAAGACGTATTTCTATTCTTGATCGAATTTATAACCTTATTTACTTGTCAAAACTGTCACATCATATGACAGCCATTGTTTATTTTATAAATTGTGACAGTTACTTGTCAAAAGTTTGACACAACCGAAAAGCTTAGACATGACCGCTATTTCCATCTCTCTCGTTCATAGCCAGAGTTGATGACGTTTTTTTTTTGGATGTCTCTATATTAACTAAGTTGGTGCTGACTTCCGCTATAACCGGAAATGCAGTTTCAACAAATTCGTCATAGGCCTATTAGCCAAAGTTCAAATGTCAAAAATCAATTATTCCTTTTAATGAATAATGGTTTCTATCAATCACCCTATATAATGGACGAAAAAACTAATATGAAACTTAATCAAACTGATATGAGTTCACTAGCCTTTAATATTTTTTCGTTTAATAATTCTCACGACTGAAGAAACGAACACAGACTTCAGTTTTTTTATAGTATCATGATTGATTTTTTTAATGTTATCAAAGTGGGCGTATCAAGTTTGATGAGGGAACGCCCTCTAGTTGATTTCCGTTAATAATCTGAATGAAGAGTCGTTGAGTACTAGAGTGAGAACCCAATGGAGATTTATGCGACTATGAGATGATTTTAGTCCATATTTTAGACCAGATCCATCTAGACAAGTGTCTTTCTTTAATAGACTTTTGACTGTGTTTTAAAAATTAGTGACATTAATTTTGAGCAACGATGTGCTATCAGGTTTTGCTTCAGACTTGGAAACCGCGCAACGGATACCTTTGCAAAACTTCAACACGCCTACGGAGACAGTGTTTTTTCAAGAGCCCAGGTTTTTCGGTGGTTTAAGGCATTCTCAGAAGGAAGAGAGTTGATTGAAGATGACTCCTTCATCTTCAAGAACGGATGAAACTGTCTATAGAATAGGGAACGATTTGGGGATCGTTAAATATTTTAGCTTTATTCAAGAAAGTATGCCTTCTCATTATTTATGAAAAACAATTTCAGTTAAATGGTCCGGCTGGCTCGGCAGTAGTTCATTCTTTTCACCCAATTTTGGAGTACATTTTCAATTATTTGTGGCTCTATTGCACGAATAACTAGATTGATGTTTTCCTTCAGTGCGTCAATTGTTTGTGGATCGTTGGAGTAACAACGGTCCTTAACATGTCCCCATAAAAAATAGTCCAAAGGTGTTAAATCGCAGCTTCGCGATGGTCAATTAATGTCTCCCAAAACGCTAATAACATAGTTGCCGAATTTAGTGTGCAAAAGATCGATTGGTTCACGGCTTGTGTGACACGTTGCTCCATCCTGCTGGAACTAAAGCTCGTCCAAGTCCAAATCGTCCAATCGCGGCCACAAAAAATCAGTTAACATGTCTGTGTAACGCATTTCATTTACTGTAACGCTGTTACCATCTTCATTCTGAAAGAAGTACGGACCAATGATGCTACCACTCCAAAACCCATACCAAACAGTCACTCTTGCAGGAGCATTGGCTTCTCTATGACACGTGTGGATTTTCCGAACCCCAAATCCTACAATTTTGTTTATTAACATGTCCTCCAAGATGAAAATGAGCTTCATCCGAAAAAAATATTTTTCGATTGAAATCGGCGTCATTTTCAAACTCATTTAAAGCCCACACGGAGAAGCGATAACGAAGTGGATGGTCATTTTCCTTTACCTCTTGAGTAAGTTGCAACTTGTAAGCAAATAATCCGAGGTCTTTATGCAATATTCTCCTCAGAGAAGTGCGACTGACATTAAGTTGTTGTGCTCTGTGACGAATTGAGTTTCTTGGGTTTTCACGCACACTTTGGGCAACAGTAGCAATTCTTTCAGCTCTTGGCATCGGACGAGCACGTGGATAACTTCTATTGTCCTTAAGCATGCCAGGTTCACGAACTTTCCTTAAGAACTTACTTACATCAGGCACTGACGGAGCTTCATTTCGACCAAAAATTGTTCTCAATTTTCTCACTGTTTCTGCAACACAGCATTCACTTAGGAAATAATTTTTCAATATTTCCCAACGTTGTTCAAGCGTAAAACGATCCATTTCGTACAGCGGAGATTAGACACCACATCAAATGTCAAGCGCGTCAGTGTCGACAATGTAGAAATAACACTCAGTTTAAAAATAAACCAATAGATGGCCCAACCTATATTAAATAGTTTTTTTTATTACGTGGAATTGTTGTAAACGTGAATAATGATCTTTGATATGTAAATAATATCATTGTTTAAATAATTAGTTTGATGAATTGAACATGTAATAACTACCAATAACATAGCATTATTCATCCGGCAACTAGGTGTATACCAAGTTACAAAAAAAGTAGTATATACTATAAGCGCATTTTTTTTTGTAGACAGAACGTGCTAGTGCAAATGAATGATTTCTCTGTAAGGAGGTATACGCCGAAATGAATTGTTAAAGGTGACATTGCAGACGTTAAATAGCGATTTTTTGAGGGTAATGTTTTATTTCTCAAACCACGCCTCACGTCCCATATCCTACTTAAATTTCAGTACGAGTTGTTTTGTTAAGATATATTTAAGATTTAAGCTGATATTTGACGTCAATCAAGCGATATATATATTTTTTTTTGTGTTAATATTTTGAAGTACATACGAAGTGTGTCAATTAAGTAATGAGACTGGCAACGTAGCGCCCGATCTAGCAACACTGCGGAGACGAGATTTGGGCGATAGGTTAACATGTAATGCACCTTCAGTACAAGTTTGAACTTGTTAGAGTCATTTGTTTGTTCTTTGTGACTGTTTTCGTAAACCGTCTTTTTCTAGTGCGTTTTAAAAATGAGTGACATTAATTTTGAGCGACAGTGTGTTATCAGGTTTTGCTTCAGACTTGGACACAGCGCAACGGATAGTTTTGCAAAACTTCAACACGCCTACGGAAACAGTGTTTTTTCAAGAGCCCAGGTTTTTCGGTGGTTTAAGGCATTCTCAGAAGGAAGAGACTCGATGGAGGATGAACCACATGAACCACTGTTCAACAGATTTTGACTAACGAATTGGGAATGAGAAAAATCTGCGCAAAAATGGTTCCATAAAACCTTTCACAGGAACAAAAGGACATCAGGAGAGAAAGGTGTCTTGACTTTTTGGAATCGATTGAAAATGATCCCCATTGAGACTTGGGTGTTTGAGTACGACCCGTAAACCAAGCGCCAAAGCATGGAATGGCATACTTCAAGCTTTCCAAGACCCAAAAAATCAAAATTGAGCAAGTCGAAGATCAAATTCATGCTGAATTGCTTTTTTGGTAGCCAGGGAATTGTCCACAAAGGGTTTGTGCCTTCAAGCCAAATAATAAATCACCACTTTTATAGAGAGGTACTTGAAAAACTTCGAAAAAGGGTCATACGTGTGAGACCAAACATCAAGAACAACTGAATGTTGCATCACGACAATGCGCCTTATCACACAGTCATTTCAGTAAACGAGTTTTTAGCTAGTTAAAACATTCCTGTGGCTCCTCAGCCTCCTTATTCGCTGACTTGAGTCCTTGTGACTTTTTTCTCTTCCCGAGATTGAAAAATCACCTCAAGGGACGTCATTTTGGGACCATAGAAAACATTCTATCGGCTCTAACCGACCAGCTGAAGACTATTCCAGTAGAGTTAAATTTAAATCACACCACTGTTCATCAGGAAAGACATCAGGAGAGAAAGGTGTCTTGACTTTTGGAATCGATTGAAGATAATCCCCATTTTATGGCACGTTTCATTACTGGTGAAGAAAGTTTGAAAAAATCACCTCAATAGACGTCATTTCGAGATCAAGAAAACATTCAAACGGCTGTAACCCACCAGCTGAAGGCTATTAGATTATTTGAGTCCTAGCACTGCTATGAGAAATGGAAGAACCGTCTCCAGCGCTGTGTGGGCTTCCCAAGGAAGTTATTTTGTAGGAGACAATACTGAATTGTAATTCTATTCGACTGGCGCTACGTTGCCAGTCTCATCACTTAATTTACACACCTCGTAAGTCTAAATTTCATTTTTTTACTTCCAGTGCTAGATCGTTAATACAATTTAATTACACCATCCGGTCGACTGTCACCGCGACATTGGCCAAATATGAATAAAACCACAATGCATGCGATTATCATGGGCGATATTAAATCATCCAGCCGTTTATCAATAACTACATATATTTAGACTCTACTGAGGCCTATTTATGGTCCGTTTCTCGTACGCTAGATTGCATTAGCATAATTGTATGTGTACCTGAACAAATGATACCTTCTATTCGATGTATAACTAATGTATCGGCCGCGCTGCATTTTTCCCATTTCCCGTAATGGCTCATGCCGTCTACAGGCCGGCAACTGAAAAATGATAATTGCAAGAAACGCTCCGCGGAAGGCGCAGCACGTGAAGGTAGAAGAGCGGAAGATCGAGAGAAAAAACGCGGGGAAAATTACTGTTTTAAGCTGATAACCATCTACATGAAAAAGAAAAGCGTGACCGATCTCGAATTTGATATCGGTTGATGACGGGGGAAATTCTGATGAAAAATTTTACATTTACATCGGATACTGATCGCGAGTATTATTTACCACCATAAATTTAATGAAAAGTGAGTACAAGTGTCCCTATTTAGGTAAGTTGATGCTGTACTAGGCGCATAAATTTAGGGATTTAAAAAAAATCTCAAATTTTTAGGTGATATTCAACTTGGGGAAAATGGTAGTAGAGAAAAGAAAAAGAAATTGAGGCTCCAAGTTCTTAGTTTTTGGATCTTCTTATTTTTTTTTGCGTCAGCACTTTTTGAATATTTCAAACCATCTGAATATTTGACCTTCGAAAATTCGTTTTGAAATTTTTGCTTGTCTTTTAAAATGTCCACGGACTTTATCCTTATTATTATTAAGCCCTTTTAGATAATTTAATTCTCTTTAATTTGGCCTATTTTCGAGCCCTATAAGATGATTATTCGGTGAGTTATCGCCGTTTAAAGCAAAAAAAACTCATTTTTGACTTTGGTAATCAATTACTCGGAAAACAATGAGTAGAGTTTTGAAAACTGCAAAGTATCCTTTACAAATTGTAATGACTGGTAATTGCTAAAAAAACATGCTAGTTATGCATTTATATAGTTATTTATTGTAAATGCATAATTTACAGTTAATATTCTTAGTCCTTCCATTATTTTCAAAGTTATGCAAATATCCTTAATTAAGCACTTTTTACCTCTTTTTCAATCAACAAAACTAATAACTACAACTTGTAAAGCATATTTTGCATTTTTCAAAACTCTACTTTAATTTTCTGTTTATACTTTACTTTACTTTAATTTTAATTTACAGTTAATATTCTTAGTCCTTCCATTATTTTCAAAGTTATGCAAATATCCTTAATTAAGCACTTTTTACCTCTTTTTCAATCAACAAAACTAATAACTACAACTTGTAAAGCATATTTTGCATTTTTCAAAACTCTACTTTAATTTTCTGTTCATTCATTATTTTCCGAGTAATTGATTACCAGTCAAAAATTACTTTTTTCTTTCAACGGTGATAACAACGAAAAATCATCGTACAGGGCCCAAAAAAAAAGAGCAAATTAAAGATAAATTAATTACATATCTAAAAGAACTTTGTGACGAAATTATCGAAACATTTTTTTTCGATGGTTTTCTTATGATTACCCAAAAACTGCTGATGCTAAAAAAAATTACTCAACATCAAAAAATTAGAAAGGTTATATTACTTACTTAATTACAGCTCTTTGAATATTCCCTAAAAAAATTTGTATTTTTGCAAAAATACCTCCAGAAGTGCGCCAAATAAAAAGTTTTTAAATGTTCCTGAGAATTATTCACGTAAAGTTAAATTGTTTAAAGCAGCCAGACGTGATATTCCTAAATCAAAGTCAACGTTCTTCTGTTTCTTTACCTCAAAATTTTGTGGATCCACTACGTTATAAAAAAATATACCTACTTGAGTAGATCACAAAGATTAAAATAAGAAACTAGTAGTGGCATCTATTATAACATACTCCGTTTATTGAAAAGTACTTAAGTCTTTTTGAATGATAGACGAAGATATTAAAATTCTTAAATCTAAATTTTGAGGTTAAAGCTGAAGTTGTATAGTTTAAGTAACATGCTTATTGTTACTTCTAGAATCAAGGTGTTCAATATTCCATGTACATGAAGCTATCATAGATTCTTGGGGGTCAAATAACTAGATTTAAGTGAACTTAGTTGCCTTCTCTTTCACAATAACTGTTCAATATGAAATATGAAAGGTTAGGTAGTTAAAATAATATATGAAAATAAACCAAATCAGAAAAGAGGAAGAAAATTTTGTGTTTTTGATTTCTCAGAAAAAGTCACTCTTGATGATTTGCTCTGCTTGATTTCAAACCCCCAAAACGCAAATTACTTTTTATATAACTCAAACGGTTCTCGAGATAATATAATTTTTCTTCATAATTTGGACTTTCACAAAATTTTATAAATAATTCTTGTTGGCGGATTTAACCCAATAATTTCGTTGTCTAGGATACTATATGCTATAGAAACTCAATTAATTAGTTAGCTAAAAAAATTATTCGAATTACTTAGTCCCATGTTTTAATCATTGAATTAAACAACTGATTATAAAATGAAATCAAAACTAAACCAGAATTTTTTTATTCAAATAATGCTCCTCCTTTTTCTGCACAAATTTCAATTCGAGCTCTAAATTCGTTAAAACTATTTCTAATTTCCTCAATTGACAAGGACTTGACTGCATTTTGAATCCTTGTTTTTAATTGCTCTTCATCATTTTCTATTGGTTCACGATAAACAATTTGCTTTAAACGTCCCCATAGATAGAAGTCCAATATTGTCAGATCCGGGCCTGTCGGCGGCCATAAAATGGGACTATCCCTTCCTATCCAGTGTTCATTAAATTCGGAATTGAGCCAACTACGGACAGTAACGGCATGATGAGCAGGGCACCCATCTTGTTGGAAAAGCATTCTCGTTCGATAACTTAAACGAAGTTCATCAAGCTTATCTGTTAAAAATTTTTGTAGCATCTCCAAATATGTATTACGATTTAAATTTTCTTTGAAAAAATATGGACCCATAATGCCATTTGTATACGAAATCGCACACCACACATGAACTTTTTTGAAATACTGTCTTCGACAAGAAATAGTAAAGTGGGGATTTGTTTCACTCCAATACCGGCAATGCTCAGAGGAAACGAAGCCGTTTGTTGAAAAAAGTAGATTCATCGGAGAACAAAATTCGCTTATGAAATCCTACGTCATTTAAAACTCGCCCATCTCCAAACAAAAATCCAAACGTTTGGCTTCATCACCCTCCTCTAAGGTGTGCTTGAATTTTGGTTTAAATGGTAAAATCCGGTTCTGCTTGAAAATTCTATGTAAATGCGACTTACTTATTTCAGTTTCAATTGCCTTTCTTCTAAGTGATAATCTTGGAGCTTCTCTCATGGAATGGAGAGCAAGAACTGAAGCAGCATCATCTTCATTCAACAATTTTTTGGATTTTTTAATGTCTAAAACAGAGCCGACATTAGAAATGCTTCCGACATTAGAAATGCTTCCGACATTGGAAATGCTTCGACATTAGAAAAAACTTCCGGGTATTTTTCGTTAAATTTATTAATAACAACACGATAGCACTCTTCCCCAATTCCGTTGCATTGAATCAAATACATTCTTTGTTCTAGAGTCAACATTATAGCATATAAATAGTAGCAAAATGACGAAGATTCGATTTGAAGTTATACTGACTTATTAGTTGTCAGCAGTTGTCAGTGATCTCTTGCAATGAAATCCGCCTACTAGAATGTTTTTAAAGAATTATAAAAAAAATCCAAATTATGAAGAAAAATGGTATTATCTCGAGAACCGTTTGAGATATATAAAAAGTAATTTGCGTTTTGGGGGTTTGAAATCAAGCAGGGCAAATCATCAAGAGTGACTTTTTTTGAGAAATCAAAAACACAAATTGTTTTCCTCTTAAACTCGATCCGGGAACATACTGTATATTAATGAGCAATTTAGATCGACTTTTTAATCATGAAAAACACCCCATTTCAACCATCCCGAGCACTATGAAAGAAAAACCGCAGCGCTTTGAAACTATCAGGGTTTCTTTTGGGTACTTTAAGGTTTGAAAAGTTGCAGTCAATACCCTTAGTTTATCCATTATTTGCAATGTTATGCCAAGTTATGCAAGTATCCCTAATTATGGATTTTTTTATGCTGCCTTTTATAGTTTATATGCTTTTTGCACTGGCCATTATCTATTATAGTTTTCTATTTACATCCCGTGCTTTCTAACGGGAATAATTTCAAGCTCCAGCAGCCGCCCCTGATCTTGGGCCCCGTGTGGCGGCGGCGGCGGCGGCGGCGGCCGGCGGCGGGTGACGCGCGGCCGCACAGTTCGTCGACTTTTCACGGTAAATCCTGTCTGGTGCTCTCGCCGATTTAGCCTTGGAGCGGCTCGCCTGTCTCCAAGGCTGCACGCGGGATACCATCAGACACCGATATCGACCAATAACCGCCCTTTCCGCCGACTCATTCCATCCGCGGGGATCAACAACATACGGGGTCAGCAAAAAAGTAAGCGTAACGATATGCAAAGCGAATTTCGGAAAATAATTTTCTCAGCAGCTTCATTAGGTACATACTTACAGGGTGTCTACATATATTCATGTAAAAGCTGTAACGGTATTTATTTTAAATCCCGTCACATTCTTATTTTTATGTCATTAATTGGTAAAATCACACCTCAACCAGTTGACCCCTAAGTGAAACGAACGCACCTCGCAGAATGTTAAACGAACGCAACTAATAACTAATGCCGTTCTACGATATCAGTGGCGACCGGTTGACAGCTATTCGATAATTTTTTGTGTTATTGGAAACTAATAAATACGGATCGATAGAAGGAGCGTCCCTTCTTCTTGACCTATCTTCTTAACTTAGCGGTTGTGATAAGCGAGACTTCAGTTTAGTCCACGTGTGGTAAGTGGAGCAATTCATTAATTAAATTTGTTTATATATTTGCAATCACTTTTGCATTTAATGTTTGCTGCTTAATTTAAATATTCTAATATTTCAGTTATCGTTGCTGAATGCGTATTTTTGCATTCCGTAAAGTATTTTTTGGTTTATTAAGGAAAATAGCCCGTGTGTCCAGGATAGGTTATATTCACCTACCCTGGAATTTATCGATCGATTCCAGTAAGGAATCGAAATTATCGTTTTGTTAGAAAGCAGACCCTGTCGTTTCTGTATGTTTTAGGTATTCCCAGCTTGGGAGAAGATAGCTGTGTGGCAAATTAAATAGAGACCCTACCAAACCTTTTCTGCAGTCAAAGAACGAGTTTTCGTGGTCGTTGACCAAATTTGATTTGACACTGTAAAAGGGGACGAACGAGCGTGGCAACATGCACCTGCAAAATTTTGCTCGAGGTAAGTGAGTTTTAATTTTCTATTTAGTAGTAATTATTTGTTGAAACCTCACGGACCTCGAGCAATTGCCGCTCGTTCAATTTGGTATCTACAGGTGCCCTCAGCTGTCGCTGTTTGTCGCTGTTCGTCGCTGACGAAAGTGCTAATTTTTCTTTAGATTTTTCTTTAGTTTTCCGTACCGTGAAGCAGCAAGTGTTAACTGTCTGATTTTTTTTTATGAATTTTCTTGAATTTTAATCGCTCTACTTAACACAACCAGTGGCGTGGCTGAAACTTGAAGTCGCAGCTTAATTAGAGGTTTTGTTTTTGTTAACTTGTCTTTTGGGTCATATTGTTGCAAAATTTAGATTAATTAATTTACCTGAGTCCTGGAATTTAGTAGTATTAATTATGCTTTGGTTTATATAACTTCAAATTAACAGATACCCACTGTTTGCGAACTCTCAGTAGAACAACACTGATTCTGTTTGTTTCACTTTTGTATGTAACAACTTCTGGACAAACGGCCATCAACCAGGGAACGAACACCTCGACCCGTGGCGTACAAGGAGGAGGAACGTCTAAAAGTCACCGCAGTACTGCTGGTAGCAACTCCAGGAACATCATCTCTACCTCCGGAAGCCACTCTCCTCTGGGCTTACGTAAGACCGTTTCATTGTACCCTGCCGGTCCAAGTAATATTGTAAAATCAGTGCTTCAAATTTTTATTTAACCTAGTGGGTCAATTTCACAGATTGTATAATTTTTTAATTTTAATATAGTTGTTATTGTTTTAAGTTGGACTTTTATTCTTTCTAAGGGTATATCAAGAAAGTTTTCAAATCTTTGGTTATTTTATACTACATTTTGGTATTTTTATATAAAAATATCTGGCGCCCAAAGCCACAATCAAAGTTTTACATAACCAGGGTAACCTACCCCTTGACCGCTGTGCTGCCGGAGCTACGGTCAATAGCTTTCCTATCAGCTTGGCCAATTGAGCTAAGGAAAGGTGTTGCAAAGCCTTATAATCCTCATGTTTCAAGGTGATCGATTAAACTTTTTTTTGTTTTAAAGGGCATCGAAAACTGCTCTGCTATGATTTTTTTTTATACCTTCGAAATTGATTACGACCACTTAGCGATTTTTATATTTAAAATCTGAATCCATGCGAAAAAGAGGTAAAAAAATTGTATAATTAGGGATATTTGCATAACTTACCATAACTTTGCAAATAATGGATAGACCAAGGATATTGACTGCAACTTTTCAGCCTTGAAGTAACCTCAAAGAAACTTGATAGCGCTGCGATTTTTTTTTCATAGTGCTTGGAATGGTTGAAATTGTCGTTTATGCTAAAAATCAACGCAACGATCGATTTTTCAATATTTACTCATATTTTTATAAGATATTTTTTTTTAATTTGAAACTATCAGGGTTTCTTTGTGGTACTTTAATGTTGAAAAGTTACAGTCAATATCCTTAATCTATCCATTATTTGCAAAGTTACGCCAAGTTATGCAAATATCCCTAACTACGCATTTTTTTAGGAAACACTAATCACTACATCTTGTAAAGGATACTTTAATAAGTTAAAGCTAAGATAAGTTTTCGAAATCCTACTTGAATTTTCTGTACGTTCATTATTTCACGAGTAACTTATTACCAAAGTCAGAAATTACTTGTTTGCTTTGAACGACGATAACTCACCGAAAACTCATCGTACAGGGCTCGAAAATAGGTCAAATTAAAGATAATTAAATTATCTAAAAGAGCTTTGTAATGGAATGGTAGAAAAACATTGAAATCCGTGGATTTTTTAAAAGACAAGCAAATATTTCGATTTTTGTTTTCGATGGTTTTCTCATGGTTACTCAAAAACTGCTGAAGCTAAAAAAAATTCAACCGAAGATCCAAAAACTAGAAACTTGGAGCTTCAATTTCCTTTTTTTTTCTTTTCTCTACGACCATTTTTCACCAAATTACAGAACCTTGAAAATCACTTAAATTTTGGGAGATTTTTTTACATCCCTTAATGTCTGCGCCAAGTGTATGATGTGGGTACCAATGGTGCTCTATTATGAAGATACAGGAATTATGAGGTTGTCGGAGAAGTCATGACGCATTTTGTTTCTGCTGATTGTTGCTTGAAAGTATATCAAAGACAAGTATCTACAATGAATTCATTACAAAATCTTCGTGTCGAAAGTTATACAACATTTATGATTTTTCGGGTGCGCTTATTACATACCAGAAAAAAACGCATGTTTGGTTTGGAATTTCTGAGCGAGCAGAGCGTTGTGAGTGGACGAGATTGATAACACTAGCACACAAAAAAAGAAAAGTGGTCATTACTTTTGACCAGACCCATCTAGGGTTATGTATTTCGATGCGATGAATCCGAATTTAAGGTCAGTTTAACCCGTACACCCTCAAAATTTTTAGTAAATTGCAAAAAAACCGCTAAAAATAGCAAAAAAAATGCAGTTATGCAAGCGAGAAATTTTTTTACGAACTAGATCAAGTATGTTTATTATGTATTTCGATGCGCTGAATCCGAATCTGACGTTGATATAGTTCGTCAACCCTCCAAATTTAGAATAAATTGCAGGAAACCGCTGAAAATCGCTAAAAATCGTGAAAATTGGAAGTTATGAAAACGAAAAAAAATTTTCGAACTAGATCATATATGTTTTTTGTGTATTTTGATGCGCGGAATCCAAATCACAAGTTGATTTAGCTGATAGACCCTCCAAAATTAAAGTAAATTGCGAATAACCGTTGAAAATTGCTAAAAAATCGTGAAAAATTGCAATTATGCAAACGAAAAAAAAAATGTCTTAAACTAAATCAAGTATGTTTCTTATGTATTTTGATTCGCTGAATTCAAATCCAAAGTCGGTTTGGCTTGTATACCAAGCCAACTTGTTGCCAACTTTAAATAAATTGCGAAAAAAACGCTAAAAATAGCAAAAAAATCGTAAAAAACAGTCATTAAGTAGTAGATAATATCAAAAAATAGTATTGTTCTTACTCACAGTAATAAACAAACCATGATTCCTTTCAAATTATACTATAATATCTATAGATTGTAATTAGAATTAAAAAAAAAAACGACCTTCCTTGATTTTACACTGTTCTTCGCTTGTATCGAACTCTTTTTTCTTCGAATGTTGTATGCAGTAGGTTTCTCTTTCGTTTTCTATTTTCTCTCGTTATTTCTCTCTTTAAAGTCCAGCAAAAAATCGGCCATCATGTTGACATTCCATATTCCTTGATACCAATTCTCCATTTCACTTATGTCTTGATGAAATCGTTCTCCTTATTCTTCACTGTAGTCGATACAAGCGAAGAACAGTATAAAATCAAGGAAGGTCGTTTTTTTTTTAAATTTAAATTACAATCTAATGATGTTATAGTATAATTTGAAAGGAATCATGGTTTGTTTATTACTGTGAGTAAGAACAATACTATTTTTTGATATTATCTACTTTTGATATTGATATTTCATGACTATTTTTTACGATTTTGGCTATTTTTAAAGTTTTTTCGCAATTTATTTAAAGTTGGAGGGTGTACAAGCCAAACCGACTTCGGATTTGAATTCAGCGCATCAAAATACATAAGAAAAATACTTGATTTAGTTTAACATTTTTTTTCGTTTGCATAATTGCAATTTTTCACGATTTCTTAACAATTTTCAGCGGTTATTCGCAATTTACTCTAACTTTGAAGGGTCTACCAGCTAAATGAACTTGTGATTTGGATTCAGCGCATCAAAATACACAAAAAACATACTTGATTTAGTTCGAAAAAAATTTTTTCGTTTTCATAACGTTTTCATAAATTTTTACGATTTTTAGCGGTTTTTTGGAATTTACTCTAAATTTGGAGGGTTGACAAGCTAACTCAACTTCAGATTCGGATTCAGCGCTTCGAAATACATAATAAACATACTTGATCTAGTTCGTAACAAAATTTATCGCTTGCATAACTGCATTTTTTGCCATTTTTAGCGATTTTTAGCGTTTTTTTGCAATTTACTCAAAATTTTGAGGGTGTACGGGTTAAACCGACCTCAAATTCGGATTCAGTGCATCGAAATACATAACCCTAGATGGGTCTGGTCAAAAGTAATGACCACTTTTTTTGTTTGTGTGCCGGTGTAATTAAACAGAACTTATGATGTATACCGGTAGGTGGCGCTGCGGAACTATATGGCGCGTTTTTGAAAGCGATTTATATACTTACCATGATTTTACTACAATTTGTGTGACAAAAAGTATGCGCTAAAAATTCTTATTAGTTAAACATTTATGTAATTATAATATCTACAAATGTAATCAGTAATTACTACAATTGATGATGTATATGCGAGAATTTGGAAAAAAAGATTTATTTTCTTCTGGGCGGGACTTTTATTTACAAAATTGAGTTTTGGACAGTTGTCGGAACTGACATTTTTACTCTACTTTTTCAATTTTCTTCGTGAAGGAGATTAGATATCGGTTAAAAGTTGTAAGCCGAAAAGAGTTCAAATAATTTAATAGGTCTCGACGTTGTTCAAATATTTAATTTTATTTTTATACGGCTACATGAGCTCTGGACACGATTTGAGCTACTTACGGCAGAATCGCCCATATGTATAAAGTAATAATTGCTCTGCAGAACATTCCTACAGAATTTATAAACAGTTACGGCAAATTTTTACTGCCGCGTATTCCATCTGCCTCATTACAAGGTCGCCAATAAATATCATTTTTTCCGATCGTCCAAGCAAAAACTCCATTACTAAATGAAACTTAACTCTTAATTAACGGCAGTACGACAAGCAATTAACGGTGGTTACCTCGCCGCTTTAGATCACAGACGTGATAAAGTAATAAGGCATTTTTTCGACAGAGTCATGTTTGGCGTATCTACTATCTACTATCGATTTTTATCGAGTTCTTCGACATATTGTTTCGTTGAAAATATATGTCAATTTCAGGTACGTAAATCGTAACTTGTAGGTAGCTGGTTTAATAAAACATTTTTTTTACTTACACGCATCAAGTTATAATTATTTAATCAAGAGACATGAACTTAGAGACTCATATTACTGATAGAAAAAATAAAGAAAAAATAACTAAACCATGTATTCCTATGTTTTCGAGGTCGCTCTTTCGAATGGAATCGTTAAAATTTGCAAAAAAAAATGATGTAACCTTCAATTTTTAACAAAAAACTATTAAAAAATGCAATTTTTGAAGATTCCTTTTTTTTTAAATCGTAATTTCAATTTTATCGTCCTTTATATCACTCAAAAACAAATAGAAACGTGCACTCGAGATGTGTACTTGAAGGAAACGCAATGAGAACAATTTAATTTTCTCATTTTCGAGGTTAGAATAACTAGATATGGCAAAATTCAAATGGTGATATTTCTCTTTTTTACCAGTTGCGGGATCATTGACCATTGCGGGATCATTAGTACCTTCGGGGTTTTCAATTTCAATTTTTTCGATTATTTTGCCTCAAACTTTGTAAACTAGGGGTTTTCGGGGTCGCTAATCACGATCCCGATGGCAAAATTTCAAAATTCAGGATTTCGAAATTTGCTTCAAAATGGTCGTCGTCATATATACCATCCTGAATTTTGAAATTCTGACATCAGGATCGTGATCAGCTACCCCGAAAACCCCTAGTTTCCAAAGTTTCAGGCAAAATAATCGAAAAATTTGAAATTTCATTCGGGATGGTGGCCATATTGGATTCGCCATCTTGAATTTTGAAATTCTGACATCAGGATCGTGATCAGCGACCCCAAAAACCCCAAAAGTACTAATAATTTTTCAAAATTCTTCTTTTGCGTCAATGATCCCGCAACTGGCAAAAATATCACTATCACCCTTTGAATTTTGCCATATCTAGTTATTCTAACCTCGAAAATGAGAAAATTAAATTGTTCTCATTGCGTTTCCTTCAAGTACACGTCTCGAGTGCACATTTCTATTTGTTTTTGAGTGGTATAAAGGACGATGACATAGCTGAAATTACGACTACAAAAAAAGGAATCTTGAAAAAAATCGCGTTTTTTTAATAGTTTTTGTTAAAAATTGAAGGTTACATCATTTTTTTGCAAATTTTAACGATTCCATTCGAAAGAGCGACCTCGAAAACATAGGGATACATGGTTTTAGTTATTTTTTCTATCAGTAATATGAGCCTCTAAGTTCATGTCTCTTGACAGTGCACTTGGGCGTTAAAGGGTTAAAAACAGTTATAATGCGCTTGCAGAACCTAAAAACTGTTAATGCCCAATGATCTCAATTTCTAACCTCATTCTTCCCGGCACCTCCGGTAAAAAATTAAATGCCATTAGATATGTACATATATAAATTTTCGCAAAAAACATGTTTAAAATTAACTCTTTGAAACTAATAAAAGAAAATAATGAAAGCACCTGTGAAGTTAAGATGTTCATGTGATCTGTAAGTCATAACAGACGTAATTTTTTATTTTCTGCATTTGTGTTCAATAATTTATTATTTCCTTTGCGTTTCCACGATTTATTGAGCTTGGGTAAGAAGCAAATAATTGAAATCTTAAATAGGGGGTATGGAGACTTGCAGAGATCACAAGACGAAATTTGTATACTGTTTAGTGAATTAATTGTACTCCAAACAGATCTCCAATTAATCTTCCAACAGTAAGCCGACTGGTAAAGCAATTTAGAAAGTAACTACTAGCGGTAAATATTCCGCTAAATAGGTAGACCTACAACTGCATTAGGTGTCTTGCTCTCAGTGCGCAAAAAAGACAAAATTATTTCATAAACATAGCAAATAAACTGATGAAAAACTTTTATTCAGGACATTTTTTTCATATACAAGGTTGTTAAAAAGTTACAGGCATTATGCACGACTTTTTTACCACCCTGTATAGTGATGTAAATTATCAAATGGCAATGTCACATTCAGTTTTTTTATATTCATTTGCAAAAAAAATCAGCCCCAATAAAATATCAACTTTTGTAAAGTAATTATTTCAGAATACAATGCGCTACTGTCAATGTGTATGAGGTGTGGCTATTAAATAACCGAACTGACATTGCTACCAGCACCCTGCGAACGTGTCGCGACAAGTTTGAACAGAACCGTGTCTGGTATCCTTTTCCCATCCTGAGCTCGCTGGACTAGCCAGTGGGTCGCTCAGTTTGACTGTCGCAGTCGTTTGAATTAGTCTACGCACCAGTGACGCGTCGAAATAATGTTGTGTTCAGATGGAGCAACGGGTTAATCTCAAGTTTCTTGTTAAACTGGGAAAACGTTTACAGTAGCTTATGCAGTGTTGAATAAGAAGTATACGGGAATGAATGTTTATCCCGCACACGTTTCTGAATGGTTGAAACGGTTTAAAGAGGGACATGAAACGACCGAAGACGATCCACGCCCCGGAAGGCCCTCAACGTCAAAAACAGACGAAAACATTGAAAAAATTGGTAAATTAATCCGCGAAGATCGTCGTCTAAGCATCCGAGGGTTCGCTGAAATAACAGGAATAAACAAAGAATGTGTTCGCTAGATTTTGCATGAATCGTTCAACATGCGCAAAGTTTGCGCAACAATTGTGTCAAAACTCTTCATTCCCGAGCAAAAAGAATCAAGAATGAACATTTGCACTGCCATTCTAAACAACACTGACAGTGATCCAGGCTTGTTAGACACGGTGATTACTTGTGATGAATCGTGGTTTTTTACTTACGACTCCGAAACAAAGCAAAAGCAAAAGTTTGCGCAAAAATGGTGTCAAAACTCTTCATTCCCGAGCAAAAAGAATCAAGAATGAACATTTGCGTTGACATTCTAAACAACACTGACAGCGATCCAGGCTTGTTAGACACCTGTCCTGAACCAGCTGACAGAAGCGGACTTCCAGCACTGCTTTCAACAATGGAAAAGTCGTATGGAGCGGTGTAGATCTCGCCAAGGGGAGTACATTGAAGGCGAAAAAGTTGCTACTGTAATTGGTAACGAATAAAAAGTGTTATGACATCAGTTCGGTTATTTGATAGCCACGCCGCGTATGGTACCTACGTTATTACAGAATTGATCAGTGTTTTTTTCAGAAAAAAATTAGAATGGGTTACATACAGATTCTCGACACAGGATATCCCGATTATTTCCTGTACACAAGCGGATATTGCAGTTATTTCTGCTTGAAATACTGTTGCTATTTTCCCCAAGTTTCTGATGATTTCGCACCTAGGTCTTTTTAGACTGCACCCGCTTCGGTGCTTTATTTAGTTTTAGATTCGTCGGTGATGTGTGGAGATGCAAAAAATCTATTTTTGATAGATGTTCGTGTAGCATATTTCATCAGCCCGAGCCGGCACCAACACTACTCCGTGTAATGCCAAATAGGACGTAAAATTATGCTACGTAAAATATATTCAAATTAATTTTCTTCGCATTTACTACGGTAGGTATATGCAAATTGTTTCGTCGTCCACCTTGTAGGTTCCCGCCTCGTTCCGTCATTAAACTTACATAAGTTCGTATGCCTAACAATGCGAAAAAAAACGGCCTGTCCTACCGGCGTCAATGAGCAAACCGAACGACACGTTTTAAGTACTTTTAAATTAATTTTCGCCTCATCAGAAAGCCGGTGACGCAACTGCCGTCCGGCTAAAATAGGATACAGGGTACACCGTATGTACCAGTAAATGTTTTACCAGACTAAATGCTTTTAATCAGGTTTAATTTGGTTCACATCGATACCACGTAGTCCTATAGTGTCCTAGGAAAACGTAAACAAAGTTCTGCGGTTGCACCAACTCCTACCGCGATTCGGTTCCATCGTATTTGCTCAGTTTACTCGAACACGTTGTAGCAGTACCGTATTTTGCAAATAGTTGCACTATAATTAGTAGTAAAATTATATTGATTGCTTTAAGACGTAGTTTGTTTATACCTTTATAGGGTAAGTACAATAAAAGTTTGCAATTTATACTTTATAATTTATGTTTCTTTATAATTCGAAAATTATTCGTAAAATTGACTATATGGTACATATGTGAACCATCAGTCCTAGAGAGTGGTACACATGTGTGTCATTAGTTGGGAGAGTAATAATAATTGATTATTGATATTATTTGCAGGCATGGATAAAAAAAGGTCTTTGGAAGAAGAAGAACTAGAAAGGATAGCGGAACATGTTTTGCATTAATGTGTGATAAAGAGAATTAATATTTTATGTATATTTTTATATGGAACTTATGGTACACATAAATACCACATCAGAAGACTGCCGGTACTTATTTGTACCACCACCCCCACCAACCCCTTGGTATTTTTTTGTCATTTTCTAATATAAAATATACCTTTGACATATCATAAAATAGTCTAAAAAAGTTTTTATCTTCTCCAAATAAAAAATCGTCTTGAAAGGGTTAAGCCGCGTTGACATTAGTCAAGTAAAATAGACAGGCCAGTGAGCAAGCTGACTCTCCAAAATAGTTATAGTGCTTTTCTTTATTTAAGAGCCAATTCGGCACCTTTGAATATACCGCATTGATAAAAAATATTGGTTAGACCATTAAAACAACAGAAAGAAGAGTGCTGGCACACCCGGGCAGAGGAAGTCTGATTCGCCCTAAAGGGGCACTGCTTAAGTCATACTTACCAACAGAATTAGGGCGTTGACATAGATGGATGGCCCAACGCCACAGTACCTTCGCCACAGTACTTACAATGCCACAGTACTTACGTCCAGAGTACAATACCACAGTACTTACGTCCGGTCAACGTGGACTGCCAGGAAACTAAAGTTCAACAGAGAATACACAGAGACGGACGCGCTTAGCTCTTGCTGGTCTTTTATATTTGGTCGTTCCAATATTTATCGAATACCTTTAGTTTGTAAAGTGAGTGAAAATGCCTTTTTGGCGTCCTTTTGAGCATATGAATAATAATAATCTGTAGTGACCATTTGTGGATGGCAATGAGAATGGGGAGTCCGAGCTAAATGTTTGGCGTCCATTCCAGGAAGACATTGATATTGCGCACGAAAACGATCACGGTGTTAATATTGTTGAGGATTATGATAACAATAGGGAAAATAATGTGGAGTGTAGTTCTAAGAATTCTATAATTCGTCAACATTTACCCCCGGTAAATTGGCATTATTAAAAAAAAATTAAACGAGTCTGTGAACTAACGAAAGTTTCTCTGTCGACAGTAAAAATAATTGTTAATCGCAAATCGTCGAAAAAAGTATGAAAAGGGGCAAATAGAACATAATAGGGGCAGATAAAACATTCACATGCTGAACAGGAATATTAAAAAGTATGTACGTTCATAAGTTACTTTGACGTTTTTAAGATATTCTTAAAGTAGAGAAAAGGTTTTACGCTAAATTTAAAAATATATGTATACTCATATAAACACATTACTATAAAATACAGCAGGTACTGTAGTTAGTATTAGTGAGCAGCCCTCCAAATTTTCCTAATACGCTCTTGGGCTGCCCTGTTTCTACCACGTGGTAACGGACGCCGACTGTCATAAAAACGCTTTTTTTTGCAAGGCGGCATCGGTGAAACGTGCCGAACTGGCTCTTAAATAAAGAAATGGACTGTACACGCTTGTATAAAATAGGCCAGTCAAGTCGGATTCAACTAGGCCGGCAAGTGAAATGGGCAGTCAGGTGAATAGAGACTGATACTTCTTTCCGAGTCAGTAGCCTTCCTCCTCACTAGAGCTCGGAGGTTAATAATAGATCCGTGTTTTACCAGGGGCGGTTCCAGGATACCACTATTAGTGCGTTCCGAAATGTTAAACAGGTCTTACTTTATTCATGTGATGGTGATTGTTGTAGCCTAACTAATCGGCACAAGAACCAAAATCACAAGACACGGAACTTGCATACACACGGTTCTATATGTTCAATAATTGTTCTATATGTTCAGGAGTTAAGCTCTAGCTTCTGTCTTATCTTTCGCCCATTTTTTTTTAAATACGCGTCTTGAAGCGTACTTTTAAGATGTTATAGTCACAATTCCGAGAATTTCGAAGCGGCAACGCTAAAATAATATAGAGACATCCAAAAAAAACGTCATCAACTCTGGCTATGAACGAGAGAGATGGAAATAGCGGTCATGTCTAAGCTTTTCGGTTATGTCAAACTTTTGACAAGTGACTGTCACAATTTGTAAAATAAACAATGGCTGTCATATGATGTGACACTATTGACAAGTAAATAAGGTTATAAATTCGATCAAGAATAGAAATACGTCTTTTTTCCTCGGCCAACTTTGATGACGTTTTTTTTGGATGTCTCCATATATACGTCGCGTCAAAAAAAGGTAATTGCGCAGAAAACGTTATAAAACTGGCCCAAATTAATATTTTTCAAAATCTCAAAAAGTCTCGCAAACTTGAAGAGATTTATGATTTTTCTAGGCCAACCCGGTCAATATCGTACAATAAACAATGAAATGGCGTCATTGTTAATTAAGGCTTGCAAAAAAACTTCGATCGTTAATTACTGGAAAAGTGATTGGATCGTGCTGATTTTTTTTGTCACTTCATACTACAAATAGCAGTCCCACCAAGAAAGTTCATGATCATAGTCGCCCTACATTCGAAGTAAAAAATAGTGAAAAAAAAGCTCTTTTTCAACTTCAGCAGTCATTTGCAAGTTAACAATAACACTTGGCGACTACGGGTTGTTCTTAAAACTTTGGAAATTCAACTCTGGACTATACATACACCTCAGCGACGAAGAGTTGTGCTACAGAACGATTAATTTCCGCGTTACACTAATAGGTAATAACGCAGCTCTGATATTCGGTGTTTTTACTGTCTTTCCAGGCGTTTAATAATAGTGAAGGTAGTAATAAGTGTTAAGTTAATTAGATAATGATCCCTACTGACAGTGTTAACAGTCCCGAAGAAATTAACAGACCAGATTGCGCAGTGAACAATGGAAATGAATTGCGGAACAGAATTGAAAAAACAGCTACCAGATGAATTACTACTTCCACATCCAATTTTTTCATAATCAATTAACCGAAATTGTTAATCGCTAGGTTTTATGTAGATATCAATACAGGGTGACTGGTGATAAAGTGTACAAACGCTGGGTGGTGATTGTACACCTCAAATGCAACAAAAAAGGTGCTTTTGACCACGGTCCAATTGTCAAGCATAAGGAAGAAATTTCAGGTTTTGTGTGTTTTTTTTTTCGGAAAAACGTGATTTTTCGATTAAAACCATATCTCCTTAAAAAAAAAACATTGAAAAGCTCATTAAATCTTCTGAAGGAAACATGCTTAGCAAGATTCCCATTTAATTCTTGTAAGCACAGACACAATTCTAAATTTTAAATATTTCTGAATCTCTAAATTTTATAAAATTTGAATGATCAAACGAGTTTTTCTTTGGTCTCTCAAAAGTGTGCATATTTCACAAAAACTTCCTTTTTTTAATAAACTTCCCAACGGTATACCTACTCATTTTTTGAAAAATTCCGTATCGGGTAGAAGAAATCTCATTTCAAATGTAAATGAACGTAGCCTAGATAGCAGGAGAAGGGGTGGCAAAACAATGCTTTTATTATTTCTCAGTTCTGTACAAAGCGTTTAAAAATAGAACTACCATTTAGCCCAACTTCAAACCATCCAAACTCGAAATTTATAAATGCAATGAGCCATTTTACTGTACATTTTAATGTGGAATTAAACAAAATAACTAATAACTATCAAATATAGGTATAGGGAATGCTAATATAGATGGATTCAGAATTTAATTCTACATTAAAATTTAAAAAAAACATATGGTTCATTGTATTTAAAAAAATGTGTTTGGATGGTTTGTTTGAAGTTTGTTTGAAGTTGGGCTAAATGGAAGTTCTATTATAAACTCCCTGTACATAATTGTGAAATGATATAAGCATTGTTACACAGCTTTAGGTTTCTATTCACGACAGTGATAATACCCATACTTAATTTTCTAAAATGACCCCTACAGATAGTTTCAAAGGTTATGGCGCCAGTGTACAAAATTTCAAAAAAAAAAACAGAAATAACTAAAAATCGGTAAAAGAAAAATAAACATCGGAAAACTTAATGAAAATCTACATAAAATAACGCGTAGAATCGAAATACGAGGTGTGGTTATTAAATAACCGAACTTCTGTCATAACACTTTTTATTCCGTTACCAATTACAGTAACAACTTTTTCGCCTTCAATGTACTCCCCTTGGCGATCTCTACACCGCTCCATATGACTTTTCCGTTGTTGAAAGCAGTGCTGGAAGTCCGCTTCTGTCAGCTTGTTCAGAACCTCCGTCGCTTTTGCTTTAACCGCTTCCACACTTTCGAATTTTGTCCCCTTAAAAAACCACGATTCATCACAAATAATCACCGTGTCTAACAAGCTTGGATCAGTGTCAATGTTGTTTAGAATGTCAGCGCAAATGTTCGTTTTTGATCCCTTTTGCTCGGGAGTGGGGAGTTTTGGCACCATTTTTGCGCAAACTGTGCGCATATTGAACGATTCATGCGAGATCTGGCGAACACATTATTTGTCGATTCCTGTTATTTCAGCAAGCGGATAATTAGATGACGACCTTCCCGGATTAATTTACCAATTGTTTCAATGTTTTCGTCCGTTTTTAACGTTGAGGGCCGTTCGGGGCGCGGATCGTCTTCGGTCGTTGTTTTTCTCCAGTTTTAACAAGAAACTTAAGATTAACCCGTTGCTCCATCTGAACACTTAACATTTTTTCGACGCGGCACTGGTGCGTAGACTAATTCAAACGACTGCTACAGTCAAACTGACCGACCCACTGGCTTGTCCAGCGAGCTCAGGGTGGTGAAAATATCAGCAGACACAGTTCTGTTCAAACTTGTTGCGACACGCTCGCAGCGCGCTGGTAGCAGAGTCAGTTCGGTTATTTAATAGCTACACCTCGTATTTAATAAAAAAGGTACCATTCCATTTAAAATAAGGAAGTTGAAGCCGACTTCCGGTATAACAAAAAGTGCAGCCATCTTGAAAATATTTTTATCAAGCCCGCCATATGCCTATTAGCTTAAGTCCAAATTTTTAAAAAGCAATTTATTTAAATGAAATATTTGAAATGTCACCTACCAGCCCCTTGACAATAAGCAAACATATTGACACATTATTTTACTATGAATGAAGTGAATACGTCGGTAAAACAGTGTACTTATATACATGTACGTATATAAAACTGTCCATTTTTTAAACCTGATTGCTAACTACTTAAGTTGTAAAAATGTATTTACTGTTTTTGCGACTGAATTGATTACCCTGCTTGCCTTACGCCAGAACTTCGTCGTGATATGTACACAATTGCGTTAAAATTCTTTATGACTAAGTTTATGCTTTTTCTATTATACAATGCAACTATTCAGCTTCACCTGTAGACTCGAATAATTTTCTAGACCTGTGTGACTCAAAGCTCTCACCATATTTTTATTACTCACTAAATTAAAATTCCTTCGAGATGATTTGGTATTCCGAGAATACCTGCCACGACTGGTTAATCGATTTGGTGGGCTGCGTCTACTGCATTTTTTTTAATCGGTCTGCCGTGCTATAGTTATTCACTCGATATCGCAACAGACAGCAGACAGGTACGAAACAGTCTTAAAAAATAGCGCAGGCTGTTTCCCGCGCTAACGGTTCACGAAAAATAAAGGCAGCAACCCAAAGGCGAACTAGTAAGTCAGACGGATACGAATAAAATGTGGCGCGTCTACTGTCATGATATAAAAGCCAGGTAATCATGATAAAAAAAACCAAACGTAAAAGGTCATGGATACAGTGAAATCGACAAGTTTGCAATAAACTCGACACCTCTTTTTGGGGTAAAACAGTCCTCTTTCCGAATCCGCTGAAAATATGATCGATGACCTCGTAGCTAGGCTAGCTTAGACTGTATCAAAAAAATCGACTGTTTTTTTTTAAATTACTCTGAAAATATTGTTGAGGATGTCGTAAAATTACATCGTACGACGTAAAAATGTCCATCCCTAAATTCAGCCCCCTTCAGGTGACAGCTACAGCCCCTAAATTTTCAAATTGGAAGCAGGGGCTTGTGATACTTTATTTGAAAGGTATTTTCATTCTCTATTCAAAACTGCTATGGTTTTAAATCTTATTGCAGAAATTAACAAGAAAAGTTTCTCCAGCGTAGGAAATTCGTTACATTAAAATAAAAAACAAATCATTATTAATGCAGCAGATGTTCAAAATGCATGCCTCCAGCATCTTGGCAGCATCCTAGACGTAAATAGAAATGCCTTCTAACGTTAGTTAACATCTGCGGGGTAATCGACCTAATTGCAAGTGTTATTCTTCGTCTTAAGTCAGCTAGATCGTCGGGTTTGGTTTTGTAGACCATACTTTTTACATATCCCCATAGGAAGAAGTCTAACGGCGTGAGATCAGGTGATCGTGCAGGCCATTCTACAGAATCACGTCTCCCTATCCAGCGATTTGGAAAGATTGTGTGGAGATATTGCCGGACATTGACTTCGTAATGTGCTGGTGCACCATCCTGTTGGAACCATATTTCATTACCTGGAAGTTGTGGGTTTCCTTCAGCTGGATACAAGTTTGCCATCGTCGGTACAACATTATTTTGAAGCAGCGCTAAATAAGTTTCTCCATTCAAATTGCCGTCAATGAAAAAGGTGACCTTGATTTAGCAAACAAGACTTTTAAATAGATTTAAAAGTCTTGTTTGCTAAATTGTATTCTATCATGTATTCTATATACATTTTCTTTACAACATATCATTTTCAAAGTAAGAATTCAATACATTGTTTATTTAGATACGTTAAAGAAGAGTAGTTTTGTAAGAAATTGTTCTTAATGGATGGCTTCCTTATCAAACCGAAACTACCAATGTAGATTCACTGTATTTTTCTTGGTTTCCAAAAAAATCTAAAAGGTCTTGAATTCAATACCTTGTTAATCTTTGGAAATTCATGCAACGAATGAATAAGAATTTTTGAATAAGAAAAATATCTTTTTTTTTCACAATTACTTTGCATGTAATGCAGATTCTGATTTTTCATTTTGTGATTTATTTGTTTTTATAAAGTCATGTTTTTTTGAAGACAGGACAAGTTTGACAGAGTTTGAAGACAAGAAGTTTTTTCAAAGTACAATTTAATGCTGGCTATTTAAACCAAGATTTAAACTTAACTTGACATCAGTGTTCTTACTGTGCATATTTTTTTATTTCTGCGCAGTTATATGGCTGGGAAATAATTTCAGCATATCGCGTAAACCGGTCTACAATCAACTTTAGCTTTTTAACTATATTTAAAAGATGTCCTATTTCATAGGGGTAATTTTGAGTCAAAACCATTAGTAACCAAAATAGAAAGGTAAAGTACTTTGGTATTTATTTGGCCATTTTGACACAAAGTTGGGCTTTTTTGGGTTACTGAAGTGTCACAAGTAAATTTGGACTACGGAATCCTTTTCTGTGATTAAAAATATTCCGGAAACGATATATCTGTAATAAACGGTACAAAAAATAGACTATAATATCTTTTTGGTTAATTTTGGCCCAAAATTTGGTTTTCCTATTCTAAAACTGCTGATGATAAAAAAATTTAAAACTTAAGATCCAAAGACTATAAACTTGGAGTTTCAAAATCCTTTATTTTTCATTTCCCTACGATCATTTTCCCCCAAGCTTCAGCTCTTTGAAAATCACTTAGGGCCCCAAATTCACCCCCTGCTTATAGAAAAAATCCTTTCGCCCACCGATTTTACATGGTAAATACTTTTTTTACATTCTACACTAGAATCCTTCCTTAAACATTAAATATTGCAGTGCGCACGTCCGTCTGTAGCTCCAGACGTTTCCTGTAATTTGCCGTTTGACAAGCTGGACGTTCTTCCACCGCTTTTTAGCGAAATCGTTAACTTTAATTAGCGCCTTCTAATAGATCGTCGGTGTTATCGTCTCGCATTGCTTGCCAGGGAATTATTCATTATACGTCTACGAGGTCTGCATATTTTCCGTATCGCATCAGGAACTGCTGGCCGGCGAAATAGATGAGACGCGCAGAAGAGCGTTCTCTCCTACAATTACCGCGAAACGGCCAATGCCGGGTACGTATATACATATAACTCTATTACGGGACCGATTACTTAACGTGTATAATAATGTGACGGAAATTGAAATTTCATTTCGTTCATTTATATTCGCCGTCGTGATTATTATGTACATGTAGTTAGCAAAACGACTATCTCGAATCGGGTCGGACAAAAGCTTAAAATTTGCCGTTTTCTTGCCGTTAATTAGTTGTGAAAGAACCAATTTTGTCGCTCTTTTTTAAAAAAAACGGTGTGTTTCGCTAAGTAAATATTTAGTTAGCGAAACACAAACAGAAAAAAATTCTAAATACACCATTCGATGCTCTGAATTTGCCGTTTTTTTGCCGTTAATGAGTTGTGAAAAAATCAAATTTATCGCACTTTTTTTTAAACTGGGTGTTTCGCTAAGTAAATATTTAGTTAGCGAAACACCCACAGAATTTTTTTTTAAATACCCCATTCGATGCTCTGAATTTGCCGTTTTTCTGCCGTTAATTAATAGTGAAAGAATCAATTTTGTCGCTTTTTTTTTGAACGGGGTGTTTCGCTAAGTAAATATTTAGTTAGCGAAACACTAATGCTCTGTTACTAATGCTCTGAATTTGCCGTTTTTTTGCCGTTAATTAGTTGTGAAATAATCAATTTTGTCGCTTTTTTTTAAAAAAAACGGTATATTTCGCTAAGTAAATATTTAGTTAGCGAAATATCCACAGATTTTTTTTTAAATACACCATTCGATGCTCTGAATTTGCCGCTTTTCTGGCGTTAATTAGTTGTGAAAGAATCAATTTTGTCGCTTTTTTTGAACGGGGTGTTTCGCTAAGTAAATATTTAGTTCGCGAAACACAAAAAGAAAAAAATTTTCTAAATACACCATTCCATGCTCTGAATTTGCCGCTTTTCTGCCGTTAATTAGTTGTGAAATAATCAATTTTGTCGCTTTTTTTTTTGAACGGGATGTTTCGCTAAGTAAATATTTTGTTAGCGAAACACAAACAGAAAAAAATTTCTAAATACACCATTCAATGCTCTGAATTTGCCGCTTTTCTGCCGTTAATTAGTTGTGAAAGAATCAATTTTGTCGCTTTTTTTTTAAAAAAACGGGATGTTTCGCTAAGTAAATATTTAGTTAGCGAAACACCCACATAATTTTTTTTTAAATACACCATTCGATGCTCTGAATTTGCCGCTTTTCTGCCGTTAATTAGTTGTGAAAGAATCAATTTTGTCGCTTTTTTTTAACGGGGTGTTTCGCTAAGTAAATATTTAGTTAGCGAAACACCCACAGAATTTTTTTTAAATACATCATTCGATGCTCTGAATTTGCCGTTTTTTGCCGTTAATTAGTTGTGAAAGAATCAATTTTGTCGCTCTTTTTTTTTAAAAAAACGGGATGTTTCGCTAAGTAAATATTTAGTTAGCGAAACATCCACAATTTTATTTTTTAAATACACCATTCGATGCTCTGAATTTGCCGCTTTTCTGCCGTTAATTAGTTGTGAAAGTTGTGAAAATTTATTTTTTCCGTTTACGGTTCTCCATGGAATCGTCGTCGTGTTTCGTCGCACGTGCAATTGATAAATTCAATATTTACACTAAAGGCACGTCGAGTCTCTTCGCTCTGCCACCGAAAAGTGCTTACACTGCTTACTACTTACCATCATCTGTTTGAGTTATTGAATATGCGCGACAGTCATTGTTGCTGATGATAAGTTAATTCCCTCCGTACGCCAAATAAGTCGATACGGGTTTCTGTTTCAGCACACCTGAAGAAATCGAGCAAGTCGACGGAATTACGCACCAATTAAATCATTAACTTACTATATAAATTAATAGCAATTACCCAGTCGACAGTTGCGACTATCCAGGCGACAGGGTGCGACAGTTGCGGTAATTGTTTCATTACACCCGACGATGGAGAGAAAACGCCGACACAATTCTGCGGCAATTTTTGTATCAGAATATCCAATTAATCGTGAATTGCCTTGTATAATTCTCTGAAAGGCTGCTCTGAAAAGCATACAGATAATCTGGTGATAAACGATGTTGAGCTGATAATTAGTAAGTATACTTAGTAAGTATACTGGGTGATTCAAAAAAAAAAAATTTTTATTTTTTTTGCAAACAGGCTTAAAAGTTCCGTTTTGGTGTAAAAATACGCCAGTTAAAATTTGAGCCCTTAATATTAATATTAATATAGTCCGCATCGCACTTTTCTATTTTCCATAAGAATAACATGGGAACATTTTTTTTGGCACCTTCTGATTTTTATTGCTTGCTAATAGTGTACTATATGGAAAAAATTTAAATTATTTTTAAATTTAAAATATTTTAGTCCACAATTGAACGCTCTATAAAAAAGGTATCTTATGATTTTTCTAAGTCTAGTGGTTCAAAAGTTATTCGAGGCCAAAGTTGAATTCACCGAAAATTTGACCGTTTAATTGTTCAACTTTAGTTTTGAAATTTAAAGTTAACAATGATAATTTTTAAAACATGTACTCAGAGTACGGAAAAAATTGGAGAAAAAATCAAATGCAATATTTTACTTCACGCAATTTTCTTTCAAAAAATATAAAAATTTTAATAACTTCAACTAAAAACATTTTTTTGTTTGATTTTTCTTTTCATAGCGAAAAATTACACTAAAAACGGTCAAATTTTCGGTATAATTTTTTTTTTCCATATAGTACACTATTAGCAAGCAATAAAAATCAGAAGGTGCCAAAAAAAATTTTCTCCCATGTTATTCTTATGGAAAATAGAAAAGTGCGATGCGGACTATCTTAATATTAATATTAAGGGCTCAAATTTTAACTGGCGTATTTTTACACCAAAACGGAAGCCTGTTTGCAAAAAAAAATATTATTTTTTTTTTAATCACCCTAATACTTACACACTGTGACTCACAAAAGTATTCGTTCCAAAGATTAAAATTAACCTGAAAAATTGTAAAGATAGAATGTAGGAAGAACTAAGATTTTTCGACGGTAGGTGAACAAATAAGTTTCCGCCGTTTGACAAAAGCAGGCGCCACCAATAAAGTATGGTTAAAATTGTCAGATGTAAACGTCACTATCGTAAGGTTGGATATCAGGCAACAACATAACTTTAAAATATTAGTGATTTTTTATCAGTATAATATATTCTTTTGTGTGCGATAATGCCGAGTTTGGAGCCGAACAAGCGTCATTTGCGGGAACTTGTGATTTACTTCTTCAATTTGAAGAAATCTGCAGCTGAGGCGTATCGATTGCTTGTAGAAGCATATGGTGAGGCTGCCTTAAGTGAGAGAAGTTGTCGTGAGTGGTTTCAAAAGTTTAAGAACGGTGAATTTGACATCGAAGACAAAGAACGTAGCTGAAGGCCGAAAGTTGCTCAACCCGAACGAAACCATTACTGGACTTGTCTACTGGACACAATTGATGAGATTCAGTCGATTGAGTCCATTGAGTACTTCGAATAAAACATTAGGTACCGCCCTTTCAGAATAAATTCCCAATTTTTTATTAAAAATGGCGGAAACTTATTTGTACACCTTTAGTTTTTTCATGAAAATACGTACTTCACGCTGTGACTACGACATATGTACATATATATATAGGGTGATTGATCGAAACCATTCATTAAAAGTATTAGAGCTTACAGAAGCTTGTGAATTTGTAAAGTAAAATATGGGGCATTGTATTTAAGAAAATCGAGTTTTGATGGTTTGAAGTTGTGCTAAATGGAAGGTCTATTTTAAATACCCTGTAGATAATTGAGCAATAATGAAAGCAGCATTGCAAAGCCCAATGATTCTACTAACCACAGTGCCAACACCGATAATTTATTTTCTAAAATGACAACTACAGATGATTTCAAAAGTTATGGTGCTAATGACCAAAACTTCAAAAAAGCCGAAATAACTCAAAAACCGCAAAATATAGGGAAACCTCAGGAAAGTGAACCTAAAATAATGTCTAGAATCTAAATTTGCAATAAAAAAGGCGCCATTCCGTTTGAAATAAGGAAGTTGATTCCGGTATAACCGGAAGTGTAACCATCTTGAAAATAGTTTCAAGTTCATCATCGACTTATTAGCTGAAGTCCAAATTTTCAAAAATCAAAAGCTTCTGCAAGCCCTAATGCTTTTAATGAATTTTTTCATTACATAGGATTTTTCCGTTCTACCATATTTCAAATGAGCCATGTGTTCTTTAAATCTAGTCAAAATAGGTCTTTTTGTTTGCCCTCAGTCTTTACAACTTGTCAGTATCTCTTAAGAGATACTAACACCTACTAGGATACATAACCTAAATTCATCTGCGGACTAGACAATTTTTTTAAAGATATTAATACCAATTTGGTTTATAATTCTAAAAATAAACTACAGACGCTTTTGGGCAACCCCAAAGACAAAATCGACAATAACGAAAAGTCAGGAATATACGAAATAATTTGTAAAGACTGTGATCAAAAGTATATTGGGCAATCAAAAATATCAACGCAAACGTAAATATCTTGTGTTGCCCAACACGCTTTTGACAATAACCATAGGATAGACACAAATAATTTAAAATTAATTAGAAATGTAACAAACTGTAGACAGTTGGATGCTTTTGAAAGTTTCGAAATCATTAAGTGTAACTGTAGTATGAATAAAGACAATGGTCCGATACCCACCAGTCCACTGTTTACTCCGATAAACAAAGACAGATGTTACGGTTCAGTGAACCGTGGCAACCAATTTAGTATAAATACTGCAAGTGTGTAGGCTAGAATTTAGTTTTAATCTTTTCCTGAAGATGACAACTTAGTTGGCGAAACGAGCGTCGAGAAGAGTATAGTAGTTCAGTGTTCAGTTTTCAAAACGTCCAGTTTTTTTTTAATTCCTCCTTTTTTATGAAATAAATAATCATATTTGAACGTATCAGCAAGGCTCAATAATTTTTTAATGAACCCGATATGAATAATTGTATAAAACGGTTATTAGAAAATAGTTCTGGATTTGCCTCCAACTTTGGTACGCCACTGCCTTTCAATTTTCACACCTACGTGTATCTTCATATCAGTGCTTAAATTGCCTAATTTCATTTGTACAATAGACACATTGAATAATTTATAAAACAAATACTGAATATAGGCATCGAATTGAAAGTTAATATATGTGATAACTCCGGAATAAACTAGCGTAAAAATTCGTTCTCTAACCGAAAAATTAATTCAAGAAAATTTCACGGTTGACTAAGCCGAAATAAAATTATTTTAGTTTAAAAAACCGGATGTCTGTAGTAAATTAGGGAAAGTTACCAAGCGGAAACAATGTAACCATTAGGAGATAAATGAAATTTATTTAGGAATTCTGATCATTTACAAAATGTGTCCATTTTACTCGGCTAGTAGACGCTTTTACCGAGCATAAAAGAACTTTCTATTCGGAGGAATTTTGCCTTTTTTTCGGCACAGTTTTTTTTTTGTCTGCCTACTCGTGCCTAATTAGGTATATACAGTTTATATTTTAGTTCAGTTTGCAACAGATTAGATGTTCATTACAGTTAATACATCTTTTTGTCATTAAGTAGGACGCTCAACAGTTAACGTCCTTTTTTACAATGACGTATCTGTGTAGATAGATGTTATCTAAATTAAATGTTATCTATGGTTATTGTCAATTAAGTTTGTAACTAAACACGATAGTTGGACTCACCATTTAAAATTCCCATAGAGATAACATTTTTTATGGTTACCTTCAAGATGGGCTCATTCAAAGAGTACCCCGCTCTACGTACCTTGTCTTTGTTTTACAAAAAAGTGGAGAGCATATAGAATCGTTTTTATCGAATGTACAGGGTGTCCGAATTCGGGTCATATTTGAGCTAGAAATAAAACTCAAATATTGAAGTTATGTTTGCATATTTGGATTCCACACGCTAGAAAATATACAACCCAAGTGTTAAATATCGCTTTGGTAGCGTAATTTTTTTTTCAAAATTTTTATATCCATCATAGAGGGCTGCGTTACTGCTCTAAATATTCAAAATGTGTCTAATATTACCCATAAAACATAATCTCCTTAAAAAAACAAGCTCTATTCTATTCTATCATTTTATTGGAGATCAAATTAATTCATATCAGCTTTTTGACTGTTTTTTAAGGAATATTAATTTAGTTCAAATGGAACATCTAGTGGGCCATCCCTGTTTTAAATTGTTAATTTAATAAGGATTTAAACGATGCACATCCTGTCGTTATTACCTTTGCAATAAATGTAGAAAATGTAATGAAATTTTAAAGAAAAAAAAAAACAAATTTACCACTACCAAAACGAGATTCAATACTTGGGTTTGCATATATTCTGACGTGTACAATCCAAATATGTAAAAATATACAGGGTGTCCCATTAAAAATGGATTTAGTGCCAGTTTTGGCGAAACTGGAAGTCGACCATCTTGTTTTTTTCGTCGTTTGGTTGGAAACTGATTCTAATAGAAACGCCCCAAATAAAAAAAAGATGTTATTTGATTTTCAAGATATAGGATGGGCCATCAGATGGTTTCTTTTAAAATTGCTATTAAAACTACATCGTTAAATATTTTTAAATGATTGTTGCTTTATTCAAGAAAGTATGCCTTCCCATTATTTACGAAAAACAATTTCAGTTAAATGGCCGCCGCGGCTGGCTTGGCAGTAGTTCATTCTTTTCACCCAAATTTCAGTACATTTTCGATTATTTGTGGCTCTATTGCACGAATAACTCGATTGATGTTTTCCTTCAGTGCGTTAATTGTTTGTGGATCGTTGGAGTAACAACGGTACCCATAAAAAATAGTCCAACGGTGTTAAATCGCAGCTGACCAATGGCCAATTAATGTCGCCAAAATGTCTGATAACACGGTTACCGAATTTAGTGTGCAAAATATCGATTCTTTTACGGCTTTTGTGACACGTTGCTCCATCCTGCTGGAACCAAGCTCGTCCAAGTCCCAATCGTCCAAGCGCGGCCACAATAAATCAGTGAACATGTCTATGTAACGCATTCCATTTACTGTAACGTTGTTACCATCTTCATTTTGAAGTACGGACCAATGATGCCACCACTCCAAAACTCACACCAAACAGTCACCCTTGCAGGATGCATTGGCTTCTCTATGACTACGTGTGGATTTTCGGAACCCCAAATCCTACAGTTCTGTTTATTAACATGTCCTCCACGATGAAAATGAGCTTCGTCCGAAAAAATGATTTTTCGATTGAAATCGGCGTCATTTTCAAACTCATTTAAAGCCCACACAGAGAAGCAATAACGAAGTGGATGGTCATTTTTCTTTACCTCATGAGTAAGTTGCAACTTGTAAGCAAATAATCCGAGGTCTTTATGCAATATTTTCCTCAGAGAAGTGCGACTGACATTAAGTTGTTGTGCTCTGTGACGAGTTGAGGTTCTTGGGTTTTCACGCACACTTTGGGCAACAGCAGCAATTCTTTCAGCTGTGCGCACCGGACGAGCACGTGGATGACTTCTGTTATCCATAAGCATGGCAGTTTCACGAACTTTCCTTAAGAACTTTCTTACACCAGTAGCTGACGGAGCTTCATT
Organism: Aromia moschata; assembly: GCA_029963805.1. Taxonomy (NCBI): domain Eukaryota; kingdom Metazoa; phylum Arthropoda; class Insecta; order Coleoptera; family Cerambycidae; genus Aromia; species Aromia moschata. Next base: position 238,659 of record JAPWTK010000445.1, read on the forward strand.
TCGACCAAAAATTGTTCTCAATTTTCTCACTGTTTCTGCAACACAGCATTCACTTTGGAAATAATTTTTCAATATTTCCCAACGTTGTTCAAGCGTAAAACGATCCATTTCTTACAGCGGATGTTAGACACCACATATATGTCAAATTTCAAGCGCGTCAGTGTCGGCAATGTAGAAATAACACTCATTCAAAAAAAAACATAGATGGCCCACCCTTTATAAGCTTGGCTCGACTTCCTGAGCCACCCTGTATGTGGCAATAGTCACTCTATATATATATTTTTTATTCCTTTCGTCTTCCAAAATCTGCAGATATATAATATTGTATAGTAATAGGAGTTTAGTGAATCTATGAAAGACAAAAGTGAAATCAAAAAAGCAGACCCTTGTAAAATAGAGAAGTACGGTAATTTGAATAGTAAATTTGAAATAACAGTGTCTGTAATCGACCTCCCGAGGTCAGGAAGACCAAAGATGCAGAAATGAAATGAAATGAAAATAAGATGTTATTTCCAAGTTGCAGAAGTTCTTTAGAAAAATCAAAACATAGCCAGTACGAATCTATTAGCAATCAATAATGTTAATGAAATATCAAAACTGCAAATTCCATATAGCACGGTTGGAAAAAAATTATGCAAAATTTTAAAAATGTATCACTATAAACCTCAATGTCTGTTTGATTGAAGGAAACAGATTTGGAATGCCAGGAAATATTTTTCTTTGCAAATATTGCTTCGGATTGAAATCGAACCAGAATCATTATTCCGTATTTTATGGACAGAGGAGATCCAGTTTTGTTCTAAATGGGGAAGTCAGTATTCAAAATTTTCAAACATTGTCAACAGAAAATCCACATTCAATCATCTACAAAGGTCTACATGACAAGAAAGACACTTTTGGTAGGGTTTCACAAGTAGTTTACCAGTTAAAAACTTGTTTACTGCTGTTTTTCAAGGTCGTGTTATAAGCTGACATTTTGAAAATTTATCGCCACCAAGACCGCCTGATCTGAATCCAGAGGATTTTTTGCTTTGGGGTTATCCTATCAGTTAGCAATTTTTTTTTTAAATTAATAAATCCCAATATATCCCGTATGCGCCGTCACTGCCTCCGTATCACGCGATATTAAATTATTTTGGTTCCTCGGCAGCAACAATGATAAAATACATATTCAATGGAAAGCTATTGTTAAGCAACAGGAAATAAAGAAATAGGACCGTCTAATTATTTTTAATGACTCTTTTTATTATTAAATGCTCGTCTCCGTTCAGTACCCACTGGCGGACTGAACGGCAAGGAAGTTTGCCTGTCTGACTCAAGGAAATCTCTTTAGGCTGAATAATAAAGCAAATAGTATACACAGTAGCGTGCATAAAATCACTATAATTTTTTGAATAAAAGATGACGATAGGAAGTTATTAATGAAAACGTTCTTGGTGTTTTTTTTTTTTTGTTTACGTCTTAGTCACCTTGGAAACACATTTTTAAGTTAAATTTTTTAAGTTAAAACTAGTTAAACTTAGTTTAATTAACCTAAGATTGATTTTATACACGGTGGAGACTTTAACTGGAATATATTCGCTAGCGGGGTGGTGAATGATTTTTCAAAAAAATTCCCGAGACACGTCAACTTTTAAATGTATTTACCTACATTTTGCAAGTAATATGAAAAATATAGCCCTTCAGGGGTGGCTGAAACCACCCTCGACATGATTTTTTCAAATGCAACCCTATGGCTTGTGACCCCTCATTGTAAAGCTGGTGGAAAGAGGAATCCAACGCACTGATCAAATTTTAATTTTTAGTATGTTTGTAGGGTTGCATACAATTAAAACAATTTAAAAATTAAATTTATTTTCAACGTAACAATTGTTCAAAATGTGCACCATTCACTTGTTGGCAGCATCCCAGTCTGTGGTAGGTTTCGTCCCTTACATTATGCAACATTTGCGGTGTTATTTTTCCGATTTCCTCTCTTATCCTTTCCTGCAGATCTGCTATGTTGTTGGGTAATGTAAACCCTACTTTTAAGATGTCCCCACAAAAAGAAATCCAGTGGTGTAAGATCTGGAGATCTTGCTGGCCACTCAATATTACCTCGCCTCCCAATCCACCTACCGAGAAAAATTCTGTCCAGATACTGACGAACAATGGCAGCATAGTGTGGTGGGAATTGCTTGGAAAAATTGCTTGGAAGTTTTTGTGGGGACATATGAAAAGTAAGGTTTACATTCCAAAACTAAACAACACACATTTTGAGTACGAAATTGTTGCGTTAAAAATAAATTAAACTATAAAATTACGTTTTAAATGTATGCAACCCTACAAACATACTAAAAATTAAAATTTGATCAGTGCGTTGGATTCCTCTTTCCACCAGCTTTACAATACTTTACATATACATTTCAAATAAGGTACCCCGACCCTTACCTTTAATTTCAAAATTCGGGGGTTGCAGCTCCAACTCCAAAGGGGTGAATTTAGGAAATAAATTTTTGTGCTACAGGATGTCATTTCACATATCTAAAACTGACGTGATTTTTTGTAAATATGCACAATAATTGAGGTACCGAATTTATTCCATTTGACTGTTCCGCCCTGAAGACAAAATTTCTTTAGTTAAAACAACTTAAAAGATTATACTTGTAATTTTTTACCGTTGAAAAAACTAGTTATAAATGGATATAATTGAACCAATGGTATATTGGACCAGATTTTTTAGTCTGTCTCAAATTGTGCTATAGAAAAAATAAAATTGCCAATACTTGATCTGCTATCATCTGCATTACCCTGATTCGTTGCCAGTTAATAACCTCATTGGTTCAATAAAAAAATCGTTTTGTACACTCTTCATGTGCCACTTCCAATGTTTACTTTAAATTTTTACAAACCTTTTTTTTACTGGAAAAAGTTTTTTACCCTTCTTACTACAGGGATCTTAAAAAACGGCTACCCTGTCTACTTTTGCTAAAATTAACTTATACAACTCAAGCAACCACATTACAAGCTGATATATTTTATAAATTGCAGTAATAGAGGAAATACCTCACCATCACCATTAAGTGCTTCCAACATTCCATCGGTACAATCTAGACTAGATGAAGAACTGGATCATTTGCTTCATAATCGTTCACTAAGGAAGTACCCATGCTGACTGATTAATGACTTCATTAATAAGTGTTTATAATGATAACGCTTTAGTGCTCCTAGATGCATCAATTACGTACCTACTTGTAAGCCAACTTTTCTCGTTAGTTAGCTCTATAGTTTCTCTTTATGGCTTCCCGAGCTGTTGGTGTATGAAATGCTTAACCAAAATCGCTGCACTTAGTGGCAATAAATCTGTTGTAATAGAACGGGGGTTATAGCAATAGGATAATAAAACTTGTGTGTAAATACGAGGTGTGTAAATTAAGTAATGAGGCTGGCAACGTAACTCTCTCTGAGGGTGGTAGGTTAACATGTAATGCACCTTCAGTATAAGTTTGAACTTATCAGTCGTTTGTTCTTTGTGACTGTTCATAAACCGTTTTTTTTTCTAGTGCTTTTTAAAAATGAATGACATTAATTTTGAGCAACGGTGTGCTATCAGGTGTTGCTTCAGACTTGGACACAGCGCAATGGATACTTTTGCAAAACTTCAACACGCCTATGGAGACAATGTTTTTTCAAGAGCCCCGGTTTATCGATGGTTTAAGGCATTCTCAGGAGGAAGAGAGTCGATTGAAGATGAACCACGCAGTGGAAGGCCTTCATCTTCAAGAACCGATGAAAATGTCGATAGAATAAGGGATCTTGTGCGTTCAGATCGTCGGTTGACGACAATAATGATCGGGGAAGAGTTAAATTTAAATCACCCCACTGTTCATCAGATTTTGACTAACGAATTGGGGATGACAAAAATCTGCACAAAAATGGTTCCAAAAAACCTTTCGCAGGAATACAAGGACATCAGGAGAGAAAGGTGTCTTGACTATTTTGATTTTATGGAACGTGTTATTAGTGGTGATGAGACTTGGGTGTTTGAGTACGACCCGGAAACCAAGCGCCAAAGCATGGAATGGCACACTTCAAGCTTTCCAAGACCTAAGTCGAAGATCAAATGCATGCTGATTTGCTTTTTTAATAGCCAGGGAATTGTCCACAAAGAATTTGTGCCTTTTTAGTCAGTAAAAATATTCCTGTGGCTCCTCAGCCTCCTTATTCGCATGACTTGAGTCCTTGTGACTATTTTCTCTCCCTGAAATTAAAAAATCACCTCAAGGGACGTCATTTGAGACCATAGAAAACATTCAAACGGCTGTAACCGACCAGCTGAACGCTATTCCAGTATATGAGTGTCAGCACTGCTATGAGTAATGGAAGAACCGTCTCCAGCGCTGTGTGGCTTCACAAGGAAGTTATTTTGAAGGAGACAATACTGAATTGTAATTCTATTCGAATAAAAATAATTAAAAAACCAGTCTTATTACTTAATTTACACACTTCGTATGGATGCTTTTGAACCCTTTCATTTTAGGGTATAGAAAACGGTACAAAGCGATGCACAAAGAATTTAACAAAACCTGGAGATAAAAATGCCACGCCTCTTACCTTTGAATGGAAATATTAAAAACATTAAAACTCATCGGTAACTAAACCGAATATTCAATTTATATTCATTTGGTTGGTGTTTTTTCAGTCAAGAATGCACTGGAATTTTTTCAAAATTTTTTACGCAGTTTTTTAAATTTTGATTTTAAAAAAGATGCAAAAAATTGCTCAAAAATTTTGAAAAAATTCTAGTACATTCTGTGAGTGATTTTAAGAACTTTTTGCTTCTTGACTATTTTTTGTAAAAGTGCATCATTTTCCAATAAAAAATTATTGAATTTTTACGCAAAAAATTTGCAGTTCAGGCGCCATTTTGAACGCATAAGGCAAAAAATCGTTCTTTAAACCACGTATACTTAAAGTTCAACCATTTATTCCACCGGTTAGTGAGGTTCCAGGTCCATTGCAGACCGGAAACCCCTTACAAATTTGATTTAAAAAAATGTGCAAAAAAAACTGCGTTTTTTCATAATTAATAATTTTTTGGAGGAATTTCATGGACACCTTCGGAAAGGGCACGTCTTAAACTTTAAAAATATGCCCCTGTAAAATTTTTCTGTCGCAAATAGTATTAGTTTTGAGGCGCTGAAGAGCGATGTACCGGGAGTGGCGTTTTTGACCGAAACGGGTTAAATCATAATTTGCCTATTAATTAAAAAAAAAAAAAAAATTATCCGTAGTTCTCTAACAATGGCAACTAGAAGGAACGATTATAATTTTATATTTTAAAACCCCTTCCAAAGAAACAATCTCGACTACGCCTCTGACGAACACCAAACAAAAACCCGTGTAGATATCCAAAACGGCACCGTTTCCGCTGTCACGCATACTGACGCGAGAGTTTGGCCCTGTGCACTTCACAGAAGAGCATATTTTTGATTAATCTTCCACGAATTGACAAGTCTCTCGGCGTTCGGGCGTCGCGTCGGTCGGTTAGAAAATAAAAAGGGGCAACAACTATGCAGCTACCTGAGCGCGGAGCGACAAAAACCAGTCTGGCCTCGAAAACACAACCAATTTGCAAGATCTCGGGTGTCCTTAGTCTGGGCTGCTCCGTTCCGTTGTGTTTAGATTTTCGCCGATAAAACTGGCTGCAGAATTAGTCCAGTGTGCAGAGATTTTTATGTGTTCTTGAAAGATATAGGGCTAGTTTTGACGGTTTCCTATGTATATTTTTGCGTAGAACACAATGCGCGGGTCCGTAGAGCTGAAACCGTCCGCTAATTTTTTAAATTAACAGTTTGTGAAAATAACGTCTTTTTTTCACATTTTCGCTTATATCTCCGTTCCTTGGCATATTTAATACAGTGAGGTCCATAAGTAACGGATAAATTCATTGTCTACGTAATTTACAATTTATGAGTAAAATCCTGAAACACATCAATTTTTAATTCTAGAATGACATATTTTGAGCATAATTTTTTACCTCCCCCTCCAACCCCCTTGGAGTGACAGCTACCCCTTTAAATTTTTAAATGGAACGAGGGTGCGTGTGATAGCTCATTTGAGAGGGTTTTTAATTCTCCATCCAGCAACATAAGATTTCTATAATTTCTTTAATTTTTGAAAAAATATTACATTTTTAATGTTACCAAGTAAAGAAAAGAACATGAAACAGAACAGAAGAACGGTTTAAATCAAATGTTCAAACTGGGCGCCCGTTGCTTCTTGACAATAATGGAGGCGTTGCTGAAATTTTATATTGTTTCCGGGGTGATTTGATTAATTTCTTGCCTTATTCTGTCTTTTAAATCTTCTACGTTATTTGGTATGTTGAAGTAAACTTTCGATTTTAAGTAACCCCATTAAAAATAGTCGAGCTGGGTCAAATCGGGAGAACGAGCGGGCCATTCAATTTCACCGCGTCTGCCGATCCATCTATTGGGAAAAACTAGATTCAGATAGACTCTTACTTCCAATGAAAAATGTGGTCTAGCTCCGTCCTGCTGAAACCAAATATTTCTATCAATTTCATTGGGGTTGTCATCATCTGGGAAAAGCATTCTTAACTGTGGAACTAAGAAATTTTGCAAGAATTCCAAGTAACGCGCGCCAGTTAATGTGCCATCAAAGAAATATGGTCCGATAATTTGAGAATTTATAATTTTAGCCCAAACGTTCACCTTCTTAGGATATTGAGTATTGGCCTCCATCATCCAATGTGGATTTTCTGTACTCCAGTATCTACAGTTCTGTTTGTTGACTGTTCCATTTAAGACGAATGTTGCTTCATCAGAAAAAAGAATGTTTTTTATAAATAAAGGATTATCTTGGCATCTATTTGCCATGATTTCGCAAAATTCCAATCGGCGATCAGGGTCATCGTCGTTAAGTTCTTGAACTAAATGAATTTTATATGGGCGGTATTTTTCGTTTTTTTAGAAGACGCAATATGGACGTTTTACTAACATCATTATCGGCGGCAACTTGTCTTGTAGGTTTATATGGATTATCTTGAATATCTAACAATATATCAAATTTCTGTTCATCGTCTAAAATGCGTTTCCTACCAGATTTAGGAATGTCTGTGACATTTCCAAATTCACGAAATTTGTTTTCTATTCTATTAACCGTAGACTGGGAAATGCGGCGGTCAGGATACTTAGTATTGAATATTTCGCATACCTGCTTCTGCGTTCTTGTTTTATCAGCACATCCTAATAATATCAAAATTTCAAGTCTCCAAGTGCTATTGTTAACTTGCAAATGACTGCTGAATTTGAAATTGCTTTTTTTTTACTATTTTTTTTACTTCGAAAGTAGGGCGACTATGATCATGAAATTTCTTGGAGGGACTGCTATTATTTGTAGTATGAAGTTACAAAAAAAAAATCAGCTCGATCTGTTAATTACTTTTCGAGTAATTAACGATCGAATTTTTTTTGCGATTAATTAACGATGGCGTCATTTCTTTGTTTATTGTACGATATTGACCGGGTTGGGCTAGAAAAATCATAAATCTCCTCAAGTTTGCCGAGATTTTTTGAGATTTTGAAAAATATTAATTAAAGCGTACTTTCAATTCTATCAATTTTAACAATAAATACGTCGCATCAAAAAAGGTAGTCGCGTAGAAAATGTTATAAAACTGGCCCAAATTAATATTTTTCAAAATCTCAAAAAGTCTCGCAAACTTGAAGAGATTTATGATATTTCTAGCCCAACCCGGTCAACATCGTACAATAAACAAAGAAATGGCGTCATTGTTGATTAAGGCTTGCAAAAAAATGCTATCGTTAATTACTCGAAAAGTTAATTAACGGATCGAGCTAAATATTTTTGAAACCTCATACTACAAAAGCAGTCCCTCCAAGAAATTTCATAGTCATAGTCGCCCTACTTTCGGAGTAGAAAAATGGTGAAAAAATGCACTTTTTCAACTTCAGCAGTCATTTGCAAGTTAACAATAGTTGGACACTTCGGGTTGGGCTTAAAATTTTGGATATTCAATAGGCTACAACTTCTTGTATGCATATGCTATATAAAATATGCCAAGGAACGGCGATATAAGCGGAAATGTGAAAAAAAGACATTTTTTGTTCACAAATTGTTAATTTAAAATAATAGCGGACGGTTCTCAGCTCTACGGACCTCGCGCATTGTGTTCTATGCAAAAAAAATACATAGGAAACCGTCAATACTAGCCCTATATCTTTCAAGAACAGTTTTTGATGATTTTAGCTCCCTGCCTACTGGACTGAATGCCTTCGCGGTGAGACAGCCTCCTTGTGACGTCCGAAAAATGCGTTATTAGCCGCTGCAATCGTCTTAATCGACACGAAATTGCAGTTGAGCATGAAAAAAGTAATAGGTATAATAATTTATTTTGACCGATGTTTTCTAGGAATTTATCGTGCTGTCAGATACGTTTTTATTTTGTTTTCTTTGTTAGACGCATGCCATTTACTTGGGAGAATATACGTACGTTTATATTTTTTTAATAGGACTTGATGACGGAACGAAATATAATTTCGAAATGTCTCTTAAACGGTTCAAAAAAGGAAATTAATTTCAATTCGTTTTTCGTGGCAATCTAGAGCCCGATAGTCCAATATAATTCATGCTGATGCAAACGTAGCAGAGTAGCAGACCAAGACAAGCCACGAGTTAATGATGCCATGTTAACAATGCCATAACCACAAGTTAACGATGCCATAACCGCTCTCTCTTAGTTGTTTAGTACGCCGAGTTTAAAATGATTTTATGTGTCGTGAGTGACTAACTAATAAACATGTGGACTTACGCATTTTGCACCGTGTACGTATTTCTTTTAGAGTTCGTGTAGTGTATTTACATATTACCCGAATTTGTGTGGATTTTTACAATAATGGCACAGTCGTTACCACTTCTGATAGACTGCAAAAGATTACTGAAAATTACGAGGATTTTACAATAGACGGATATATACGCCGAGAGTGTGAAATACATTTAGAATCGAATATCCATCAACTTTAGATATCTATCTGTTTTGGTTTGATTTATGCATAATGATTTGCGCATGTAGCCTTTTTGTCAAATATGTAAACGTTTTTTTGTCAAATATGTAACCGATTTTCCATTGTCTAGTAGCCATCCATTGCGTAAAACATATTTATTGAAGACATATCAACGTGTCATGGGAAATAGCAAAGAAGACATATGCAATAAATTTCTGTGGCTGACAGTAGACGAAACAACACATTTTTGCGGTAATATGGTCGTTAATGTTCTGATACGAATTTTAGGTTTTTCAGATATTTGAGCTAGTAAACGGGTTTTGCAAACAACGGATATTTAGCCGTTGTTTAGTAGTAACACGTACATTGTTCTCTGTATATGTAAAAAATAATAATGTACTGATGTTAGTAACAACCAACAACTGTAAGTGATACAAAGAACTATGCGAAATTCGTGAAAATAATGTGCGTGGTGTGTCGTCTCTGTATATGTGAACTATTTTGAATTTGCATCTCTAACTTCAGTAGACGTGGAACGATCATCAATGCTGAAAGACTACTGGTTGTGGCAACGTACGCCCAAGCACTGAAGACCGGTGTTTCTGAATGACACAAGCGATATGTAGGTATATACATTATTAACACATTTGTACTCGTGCCTTTTTGGTCGCTCAAATGTCCTCCCGTCAATGGCATGACGAATTATGAGTCCGACCCTGCGTTGTAGCACACTTTTTGAACCTTAATAATAGTAAACCAAGTCTAGTTTACATTAAACTGAAATCAACGAATTAAGTCAGTGGTCGGCAACCTTTTTCTATATAAGGGCCATTTGGTGGTACAACGCATATAGTGAAATCCAAAAATTGAAAATACGTCACATCAGATTAATGAAACAGAATAATAAATGATAACATTTAATTGTAGATAACCGAAAGTTATAATGAATGTGAAAAAGGGTAAAAAAAACAATGAAATAAATATTTTAGTCCATCAAGTCCCAAATGTGCTGATTTTTTTAAAGACCACACATTATTTAGAGTTTATACAAGTTTTTTTGTATAAATTTCATTTTTTTTTCTCAAAAACTACGGACGTAAAAATGTTCTAAATAAAAATGTCTCACAATTAGAATCAATCGAAAACTACTCTCATTTTTTTGTATTTTTTAAAATGACATTTTTTGGAAATCTTGATTTCGTGATTTTTGTAACAATCAGAAATCGTCTAAAAATCCTGAAAAAATATATCAATAATTGTGTTCTCGACTATTAATTTTTAGAAAAATTTCTCAACAACAAAGATGTCTTAGAAATTTTTGAATAATACTCTCGATTTTTTCAGGATTCTTAAAGACGATTTTTGATTGTTCCAAAAATCATGAAATAGAAATTTTCAAAAATATTTTTATTTAACCAAATATTTTTAAGAGTTAAATAAAGCTATTTATTTTAAGTCTAGATCTCGAGGATGCGATTTTTTCTGGTATAGAACCCGAGGATTACCTGGGTCATAAAGAAATTCAGGTATTTTTTTTGTTGCTGTCGAATAAATCGTAATTACGTCTAAAAAATGTTTTAACTTTTTTAAAATCAATTTTTTGAAAAATTATTAGGCTGTATTCAGAAAAAAGCATGATATTTTACGTTGTTTATCAATCCTGACTGAAATTTTGAAAAGAAGCTGGCTAAAAAAATCAAGACATTTGAGACTTAATGTGTTAAAAAGGAAATAGAATTCAAATTTTTTTATTCTCCCTTGCGGGCCGCAGAAATTAAGCTGGCGGGCCGCTAGTTGCCGACCGCTGAATTCAGTAAATAAAAAAAAACATGCTATTATTTGTTCCATATTACGCTGTGGCATTGCCTGTCCAATTTCGGCGATCTACCACTGCCTCATACGTCAAGTGTGGACTAATAAAACGTAGTTTTAAAATGATTGGCAAGAACAACACAACATGAAAGTTGATAACGATTATAAAAAAATGTTATATTATCTCCTGCAGTCGGATCTGAACATAAAAAAGTCATAAACGTCGCATGCATTATGTATGTGTGTTTTGCCAACATTGTTTCATCCAGTTTCGCAGCATGCCAAGTGCCGAATCCACAATGGCCGTCCGGCAGATAACGTCTAAACGACCTTGCGCGGAAAGTAAACCGGAAGTGTGTCTGGGCATAATATTCACCGCAAGTAGGAAGAAACAGAACAGTTAGCGAAGTGAACGGCGTCCGATGCAAATGCTATGAACCCGGACTTGTAGGTTACTTTAATCCATAGATCGTGAAATATGCCTTACATTGTTGAGAAATTACGACCCATAGTCGTCGTCGGCTTACGGACAGCGGCGGTCCTTGGTTTTCGTCTTAGGAGGGGACCTCTGACCAAAATCCTAAACCTGAAAGCAAAGAGGTTTCCAAGAGAAAAGCGAGGAGAACTTTTTACTGGTTTCAAGTTTCATAAATGAAACTAAAGCAATCGAATATCAGAAGGCTTATAAACAATATCTATAATTAAAAAAAAAAACAATGATATATTAGTAATATGATATAGTAGATATACAGTGCGCGCCTAAAGTATGGAATAATTTCAGTAAATATGAAACAAAAAATGTTTGGAAAAAATCCTCGAACAGGTCGATTTTGTTTAATAAAATCACATATTTTTGAGGGAACGTCTATTTTCAGATGTCTTGTGATTGGCCCCATTTTAATTTATTTGAGGGGCTCATTGTTGATTTAACGGTAAGTTGCCACCTTACAAAAATTTTGAGTAAATGACAATTGAATGTTACAAAATGAAAAATATATTTTTGACAATAAATAAACGAAAATTTCTTGATAAGCAAATACAGTTTTAAATTAAGTGTTCGAAATGCCGTCCATCCATCAACTTGGCTATATGCAAGCCTGTGTAAAAATTCTTCTTGTACATTCTGAATGACTTCCGGGGTAATGGATCCCATTTCATCTTTAATGTGATCTCATAGTTCGGCTAAATTGTGTGGTCTTCTGCAGTAAACTTTTGATTTTAAATAACCCCATAAAAAATAATCAAGTGGTATAAGATCTGGGGATCTCGCGGGCCATTCTATCGGTCCTCGTCTGCCAATCCACCTCTGAGGAAAGATGGCGTCTAAATATTCACGAACTGAGCGCGCATAATGCGGGGGTGCTCAGTCTTGCTGAAACCAGTGTGTTATCTGGAATGTCAGGATCATTCTCGTTTGGGAAAATTACTACAAGCCCTGGAACTAGATCATTTTGCAAGAACTCCAGATATCTTTCTCCTGTGAGACTATTCCGGCCCACACATTTAATTTCTGCGGATGTAGAGTATGTGCTTCGATGATCCAATGAGGATTCATCAACGGTTGTTTTTTATTTTTTTTGCTTAGCAACGTACTTTTTTGCTATATTTTATTTGTGTTCAGTTTTTTGAGAAATTTTCGATTATTTATTGTGAAAAATATATTTTTCATTTTACAACATTCAATTGTCATTTACTCAAAATCAAAATTTAATTGCATTAAATAAATTGCATACCTCCTTATCTTATATTTCCACACGATGAATTCTTTTTAATAAAAATAAATGGAATTTTTAATACCACCGTTTCGCACAATGTAATACAATCTACTGATACAAATCATAGTAAAAAAAATGGGAAAGGTTGCCATTTGTAAAAATAATGTTGAGTAACAAATCATTACTTAAAAACAAAGACATTTATACCGTTAAAGAAATGAAAGGGCCTTACTAATTAAAAAAATGGGGGTTTTTATTAACACAAAAACAAATCGACATCTGTTCGAGGATTTGTTCCAAAAATTTTTTGTTTCACATTTATTGAATGTATTCCATACTTTAGGCGCGCACTGTATATATACTAATAATAATGATATAATAGATATATGTAAACATGTAAAACGAACAAACAAACCACGTATTTTAATATTTGACATGTGGGACAGGGGTTCTATGGGGCCAAGGACAGATGAAATATATTTTATCAAACTTATAGTAAGTTCTTGAGAGTTCAGGGCGTAATGGAAATTTTCAAATTCTAAATAACCTAAAAACAAAAGTGTTTTGCAAAATTTGATGTGATACTTAGGTGCAAATTCTAATTTGTTTATATTGGAGGTATGAACAATGGTCCTTATTCATACTATTGTTGTCACGGTTCACTGAATATGTCTTTATAGAGCAAACAGGACTGGTGGTCAAAAGTGCCATCCAAACTGTTGCACTCAAGAATTCCTAAACACCCAAAAACGTACTGTTTGTTACATTTCTAATTGATTTTAAATTATTTATGTCTATTCTATGGTTGTTGTGAAAAGCGCGTTGGACAACACAAGATTTTTCTGTTCTGCCATATTTCAAATGAGCCATATGTTCTTTAAATCTAGTCGAAATAGATCTTTTTCTTTGCCCAATATACTTTTGATCACGTTCTTTACAACTTATTTCGTATATTCCTTTTTCGTGATTGTCGATTTTGTCTTTGGAGTTACCCAAAAGCGTCTGTAGTTTATTTTTAGAATTATAAATCAAATCCATGTTGATATTTTTAAAAACTTTATCTAGTCCGCGGGTGAATTTAAGTTCATATGGTAACGAAACAAATTTCGAATTGTCAGTATCTCTACGAAAAGTCGTGGAATTGTACAGGATTCTCTTAAATTTATGCTTCCCTATTAATTTATCTATTAAATGGACTGAGTAACTGTTGTTCTTAGCTATTTTCTTAATTAATTTTTTCTATGTTCAAACCTCTCTTTATTGAGGGGGAAATTTAACAAACGGTGATTTAGAAAATTAAAACTTGCCATTTTATGTCCAAAAGGGTGGTGTGAATCGTTGAGAATATATCTAAGAGTCGAGGTTTCTTTCCTATATACATCAAACTCTAACTTATTCTCACTATTATATGGTAGGGGTAATGTGTTCTATTCTTAATTTTATGGTAGAGAAGTATTTAATTTAGCAACAAAATTATCTAAACTAATTGCTTTTGTATCAAACACCGCGAAGATATCGTCCACACACCTGAACCAAACTATAGGGAAATACTCGAATTTATGCTTATTGCTTCTGTCTCAAATTTACTCATAAAAAGATTTGCAATGAAAGGTGACAAGGAGTTACCCATTACCGTTCTCTCAGGTTGTTGAAAGTATTCACCATTATACTGAAAACAATTTTGATTCATACAAATACTAGTAAGCCGAATGTATTCCTTAATAATTTTATCGTCTAAACAATTTAATTCGAGTAATTCCCTGAGGTAGTCCAAAGTTTGGGATTGGGACACTTGGAAACAATGAGAATACGAGACCAAAATTTCACCTTCATGCAATTGGGTATTTTTGTTATTGTTAATGAACTCCGACCGGAGTTAATGAGACCGGACCCTACCGGACCCTATAGAAAAGAACTCTCGTTGGGGGGCCTTCGCCTCACTCGCCTTGGGACCGTCACTGCGCATAAGGCGAAAGAAAAAAAACGATAATCCCGTCTAGCGCAAATCGATTATGCAAATAGCCGTCTTGGGAGATTTTCCGTTTGCCGGCGTGCTGCATGCGTGATACGTAATTCGCCTCCATTTGCCCGCTAATTGGTCATTAGACGGCCGTTTCTAAGCCAAAAATGCTCTACGGCGTTCCATACACATATGAAATATTAATAACACGTTGGAAACATGCGTTTATCATTCTTCGTAATTAGCAGGGCGCTGCCCGCCGAGGGAAAACGAGAGAATGAGAATTTCGCCCCCCCGGGGGGGCCGCCCCCCCAAAAAAAACCCTTCTTGATCGTTAATAAACTGACTTTCTCGCACTCAAAAAAAAAAATTGGTTTGAAGATGTTTCTCACTGACCCAAAATCCGGATCTGTGGTTTCTGATAGTGAATGACGACGAGCGTGGAATTATTCTCATTCCATGAGTTTAACTAGTTCACCGTTAGTGTGTGCTCCGGGAAAAGCCTCGTTGGTTGAAGAAGCTAACTTTGTTAGGCAGACGGCACATGTCTAGTCCCATTTAAGCACGCTAGAGGGCAGAAATGTTGCCGCTGTATCCCATGAGAGATAAGCCGTGGCTCTCGTTAATTGAGATGTGTAGGATGGGCCGAAAGAAAAATTGACTCGGTACTGCAAGTATTTTGAATTTTTCGATACGGGTCGGAACAGAACCAAAATTAATCGATATATTGGTAATAAATGAATAATTTTCAAAATTTGAACATTTAGAATAATTCAATGTGAATATAAAATTACTTTGATGAGCACTAGAAAATAATCCAAAGTTTAACGAACGATGTTATTTTCATGTTTTTATTATTTTTAATAAAGAAGAAAAAAATTGCCTCTGGAATAACATTCTGAAATAAATAAAACCCAAATTTTTCAAACAAGCGAGAAAAATAAAAATACCCATTTTGTTTTTGATATCAATAACATAAATTTTAAAAAAAATTTCGATTAATCGTGGAAAAAGGAAAAACCCCCCCAAACCCCCCCCCCCTTCCCCTTTTTTGGTAAAAAAGAAGGAAAACCCCCCCCCCCCCCCCCCCCCCCCCCTCCCCCCCCTAAAAAAAAAAAAAAAAAAAAAAAAAAAAAAAAAAAAAAAAACCCCCCCAAAAAAGTTTTTTTTCTTTTTTTTTTTTTTTTTTTTTTTTTTTTTTTTTTTGGTGAAAAACCCCCCCCCCCCCCCCCCCTTTTCTTTTTTTTTTTTTTTTTTTTTTTTTTTTGTGTGGGGTGCGTGTTGTGTCCCCTTAAAAAAACTTTTTCTCTTTTAATTCACAATGAGTTTACCTAACAAAAAGTTCACAGTTAGATATAAAGTTATAATAAAGTTTTTTTGCAAAGTATTTCACCCATTTTGAGTGAAAATTCCAAATTTCTTCAGATCGTTGCTAAAAAATACCCATTAGGGGGAAAGAGAAAGAGAAATTTTGTTTAGAAAAGGCCTCGTTGGTAACTTGACAACACAAACAGAGAGTTAGGTTAGGTTAAATACTTACTTGATGTTAGCAGAACAGGTTGCAAAAAATCCCGAAAAAAAAAACAGAACCCCTTGTAGAGTTTTGGCAACTAACACACAGTTAAGCACGCGTTTTTACAGGGTAAAAATTTTCCGATACTTATTCGGTATACGATACCGCTATTAGTATATCCCTTGAGAGAATTATGATGCAAAACTATGTTTACAAGTATCGATACTTCGATGGCTATCGCTAATCCTGTTATGTGTCGTCAGATACATCACACTGATGAGCAGGGTCCGGAAAGTGTGCTACAACATATTTAAGCGCCTTGTAAATCATGTACGCGTGTATTTCTATCCCGTTCATACCTACGCCACTTACCGTGCCTGGTAACAAGTGCTGGGACTCGCTCGTGGCGGGTTCGAGGAAAGGCTATTTGCAATTTACCCATATAGCGTAGCGAGCGTTTAAAATAATGTTGTGTCGTGAGTGATTAATTAATAAACGTGTATATATACTTATTTTGCACCGTATACGTATTTATTTTAGAGTTTGTGTAGTGTATTTACACCTTATTTGATTTTGTGTGGATTATTGCAATAATGGCACAGTGTGAATAGACTGAAAAAGATGATTGATAATTACGAGGATTTGACAATAGACGGATCACATATTTTATGTATTCCTGCAAACGTCGATATATATTTCATAGACGCCAAGAGTGTGAAAGGCATTTAGATTAAAAGGAAATTGGTTTGATTTGTGTATAATGTTTTGCGTATGTAGTCCTTGGAACGTGGTCGACAATATTCATTTAGACGTTTTTTTACCAAAAAATATATTCGATTTTCCATTGCCTAGTAGCCATACCCATTTACAGAAGACATATCAACGTGTTATGGGAGATATCAAAGAAGATATACCCAATAAATTGATGTGGCCGACAGTGAACATTATTGCGGTAATAAGGTCGTTAATGTTTTGATACGAATTTTAAGTGTTTCAGATATTTCGCCTCCGATATTGATAGCTAGTAAACGGGTTTTGCAAACAACTGCTAAAAGTATAGAAATAGTAGTAACACGTGCATTGTCCTCTGTAGATTTTTTGTTATTATATTATTCATCAGTCACAATGTCGTAGTAGAGAATTCTGGAATAGGTGTCAAGCCTTTTCTTTTCAGTTTTGTCGGAGGAATATCGGCTACAGAATTGTTCTGCTATTAAACTTTCCATCAAATCGATATAATCGAAGCGATACTCTCTACTCTGCGACGGAACGACAACTGGCTGAAATATGTGGCATGTTTTTAAACAGCGTGAACAGCGCCAGAGAGTTCGAGCTAGTATAACTAACTCAAACCACAATAGCTTGCACTTAACGTAACTTGCTTTCCAATACGACATGTACGATAAGGATATTTGGGAAAGCACAAAATCCATTTACCTAAATGGATGTTGCAGTTTCTTACTGTCTCATCCAATATTGAGACCTCATGATCTCTCCCCGACTGTACACCCATGTTGGCGAAAAGAACCTCGGTAATTCCATGTTCCACAATTAAACTCGAGAGTTTGATTTAAGCTCAAGATTCAGTTATCTTTATGTGTATGCGCATACGTATTTAATGCAAGTTTATTAAGTTTTCGGCCATAAATATGTCAGTGCGTTGTAATCTATATAATTTTCTGGATATAAAATACTCGAGCGTGTTACTTCACCAGTTTTGTTGCATCAAATTGATATTACGAAATTCCTTTGACTAACGTTCGATCGACTATATGTACAGTGCGCGCCTAACGTATGGAATAAATTCAGTAAATGTGAAACAAAACATTTTTTGGAAAAAATCCTCGAACAGGTCGATTTTGTTCAATAAAAACACACATTTTTGAGGGAACGTCTATTTTCAGATGTCAATTGTTTTTGAGTAAAGACGTCATCAACTTATTTTTCAAATGGCAACCCCCCATTTTTTTAATTTAATTTGAGAGACCGACTTTCATTGTCGATTTAACGGTATAAAAATGTTGCCACCTTACATAACAAGATTTTTAAGTAAATGATAATTGAATGTTACAAAATGAAAAATATATTTTTCACAATAAGTAAACGAAAATTTCTGAAAAAACTGGACATAAAAAAACATGGCAAAAAAGCACGCTGTTAAGCAAAAAAATTATCAGATTAAGTTTTTTTGACGTATCCTTGGTTTTTACTGTCAGTTAATCAGAAGATTTGTTATTACATTGTGCGAAAAGTGTGTTAGTATTTATAAAAATTCCAATTTTAATATGGCACATTTAACTGTGACACAAAGAATTGAAATTTTTATTTTCATCGGATGTGGAAATATGACCAGAACTGAGCAGGAGGTATGCAATTTATTTAATGCAAAATATCCAAATAACCCTATCACCCAATCCACAGTTAGTAAGATTGAGTCCAAATTTAGAGAAACCGGTGATGTTAAAGATCTACATAAATCAGGACGTCCAAAAATTACCCAAGATAAAAAGATTGACATTGTGTTAAGTATAGAAAAGAACCCTTAGAGTACCTCCACACTAGTTGCCTCAGAAAATGAAGTTAGTCAGACGACAGTTCTACGTATCCTGAGGAAAGGAAACTATCTAAACTAATAAAGAAAACTATACAAATTTCAGCTTGTGCAACTCAACGGAAGACGACCCCGACCGGCGACTGCAATTCTGTGAAGCTATGATGAATCTTTGTCAAACAAATCCAAATTTACACCAGCAAATACTTTTTTCATTGGATTCATTTACATTGGATCATCGAAGCACATACTCAACATCCGCAGAAATTGAATGTGTGGGCCGGAATAGTCGCAAACAGAATAATAGGGCCTTTCTTCTTTGAAGAAACTCTCACAGGAGAAAGATATCTGGAGTTCTTGCAAAATGATCTAGTTCCAGCGCTTATATTTTCCCAAACGAGAATGATCCTGACATTCCAGATAACACACTCTGGTTTCAGCAAGACTGAGCACCCCCCGCATTATGCGCGCTCAGTTCGTGAATATTTAGACGTCACCTTCCGTCAGAGGTTGACTGGCAGACGAGGACCGATAGAATGGCCCGCGAGATCCCCAGATCTTACACCACTTGATTATTTTTTATGGGGTTATTTAAAATCAAAAGTTTACTACAGAAGACCACACAATTTAGCTGAACTACGAGATCGCATTCGAGATGAAATGGGAACCATTACCCCGGAAGTCATTCAGAATGTACAAGAAGAATTTGTACACAGGCTTGCATATTGCCAAGTTGATGGATGGACGGCATTTCGAACACTTAATTTAAAATTGTATTTGCTTATTAAAGAAATTTTCGTTTATTTATTGTAAAAAAATATATTTTTCATTTTGTAACATTAAATTGTCATTTACTCAGAAATTTTGTTATGTAAGGTGGCAACATTTTTATACCGTTAAATCGACAATGAAAGGATCTCTCAAATTAAATTAAAAAAAATGGGGGTTGCCATTTGAAAAATAAGTTGATGACGTCATTACTCAAGAACAAATGACATCTGAAAATAGACGTTCCCTCAAAAATGTGTGTTTTTATTAAACAAAATCGACCTGTTCGAGGATTTTTTCCAAAAATGTTTTGTTTCACATTTACTGAATTTATTCCATATTTTAGGCGCGCTCTGTATATTACCATCCGACAAATATGCGAAAATAAATTGTTCCTTTAAATTTTAATTGGCACTGAGAACCGCTTATTTTATTATACGAACGAGACATAAGTAATACTGGATATGCCACAAAGTTAACTTAAATTAGGGATCCAGAAATCAGAAATACGTTAAATAAAATTGCGCCAGTCTGTATAATGTGGTGTTTTTAAGTAGAAACTCTTGCAAGTGTGGAATTCATGTGTTAAATGAATTTTACTCTCGAAATGTGAAGAGTATGCATACGTTATTTTGACGTTACATAAATCAAAGCAAACTGCCCCCACTCTTGATATCCGCGGTGCGCAGTCTCGGTTTTCATTGAAATAGGGAGGGTACAAAATCGCCAACAACTGCGAATCGCCTCACCACGTAACCCCTTACCTGTCCACTGTGTGGGACGTGACTGTTAAGTGTGGCATTTACATCTGTCTTATACTATCCTTCAGTTAGGTCTTACATCCTTTTTCTTGGCTGGCTGTTAATTTCATAACACACTCTGTATACAGAAAAATAAAGAAGGGGAGATAAATCTTGCGTTGTCCATCATACTCTGACAATAGGTATCAATATTAAGATTAAAGAAAATACTGTTTTGGTTTTATGCTAATGAAACATTGTTTAAATTGGTAAATTAAACCACTTCACTTTCTTATGCTTTATTAAAACTAGCTTTAACATTTTATTGGTAATTAGGTAATAACGATAAACTAACAGTTATGTATATATTCGTCGAGTAAATTCAGGTGCACGAATGGTCCAACAACACTTAGCCATGATATGATAGGATTTTTGCTATAACCAAAAGCTAATTATAATTTATTCGTAAATTTAAGATTATAATTGGATGTTAAAATGACTATCACCCTACCTGTGTTCCAGGAATGGTTGAATAATTTCTTGAGTTTTACATGGATGTAAAGTTAGAAATGGCTGGCATAAAACGGGATGATCCTAAAACAAAATTAAACTGTGTTATAGACTTTTAAGGATTATGTAGCCCACCAAAGGTTTACCCACCAACTGAGTTAATGTATCATAAATATTTGATTCTTTTAAATCGTTATTGAACTCCCAATATTCTTCTAATGATATTAGAGATCCATCTGCAACACGATACTTTATCATGTAATATGTAGCAATAACGTAATTAAAAAATACCTTGCTTCCAAATTTTCAGACAAATTATAGGAACGGCATAACTTAAATGATAGGCGATATGATACTCAAATGTAACAAGAGTCGTGGCATTTGTATTTCCAGGTTTTGTTAAATTCTTTGTGCATCGTTTTGTAATATACGTACCATTTTCGATACCCTAAAATGAAAGAGTTTAAAAGTATCCATATGTGTGTAATATATTGGTGGAGAATTATTCGAACCTTAGAATTATTGGAATTCACAATTGAACACTTTTTTGTACATAATACCCAAAACTATTGGTAAATTTTTAGAACATCGACTTATCGTATTTTGACGATTTTTTTTGTGACGTGTAATATACAGTATTAGAAGTAGTTCGCGACTTGTTAAACTTTGTACAAATGCCTAACACCCCAAGGTCCTTCCTAACCTCTGTGACAAAATGAAATAAGCGAATCGTCACAGAGGAGCAAGGGAAAAGGGAAATGTTTATCTAAACATAAAGTGGACGTTCGCGCTAGATAGTGAAGTTGTGACTTGGCAACAGTGACAGTTCCTTTCCTTGTCTAGGGGCAGTTCTTAGAATACCAGTGAAGCAGATGATTGAAACTTGCGCAATTCAATCTCTTAAACTGTCGCAATTTTTTACTGACACTCAGGAACGTTTGCACAGCATTTAATGTATGTCATCTTGTTTGTGACATAACGGATTATATGTGAGTATTTTTTGTTTGTCGCTAGGTAAGAAGTCGATGTTCTAAAAAATGACCAAACTATCTAACTATAATAATAATTAAATCATCTCCTGATGACGCCATTATGGTTGGCGAAACGCACGAATTTCAAAGTCTTCAAGTGTGAATTTGTATGTAATATGTTAGTGTTAATTCAAAACACTTAAAAAACGATGAATTACCTCTTTTTCTTTCAACGCCCATCCATCCATTAGTCGGTCTGATATAGTTACGACGTCTTTTACATGCTTTACAAAGTCTTCTACACTTAGATGCATGTTAATATGTCAGTATGACCGAATAAAACAAAAAAAGAACTGTTTCTGAAGTATTTCTAATCTTGCAGGATATTCTTCTTTTTGATTAGATTCCCTCTGTAGGGTCTGAACTTGAAAATTCAAGAATTTGATCACCTATTTAGTACAATCAAGTTCCAAAAATCGAACTGAAATAAAAGAAAAAAATGTTTAAATTGATGTAGTATATACATACATACGTGTTTTGTTACAATTTTTATTAAATAAATTAAAGAACGACTGTCCTACATATGAAGATATAGAGACATCCAAAAAAAAAACGTCATCAAAGTTGGCCGAGAAAAAAAGACGTATTTCTATTCTTAATCGAATTTATAACCTTATTTACTTGTCAAGACTGTAACATCATATGACAGCCATTGTTTATTTTACAAATTGTGATAGTCACTTGTCAAAAGTTTGACATAACCGAAAACTTAGACATGACCGCTATTTCCATCTCTCTCGTTCATAGCCAGAGTTGATGACGGTTTTTTTTGGTGTCTATATTATCTACATGTGTATAGACCTGTGTATGTACCTACATATGTAATACACATTAACACATTAACTGTATTTCTATTTTTGCTTAAAAAAATAGGAGAATTGCTAATATAGAAAATAAATCATAATATTATCGTGAACAGTGACATTGGTATAAATATGTAGTACTTCCAAAACTATTTATTTCAAGTCTGTGTCTCTTCTTCAAGTCTGCTTATTTCATGTCTATGTATTTCAAGTCAAATGAAGCAAAGAAACACCCGCCATGTTACTTTTACATTGTCTTATAAGGAATTCACTAATTTGAGGTTATTCACAATTACTTTCATTTAAATTTAGCAGTAAAAGTATTGAAACGTTGTTTGCGAATAGCATAAACTCATACACAGATACATATACATACATTATACATATAAACGTTAATTGGATATCGACAAAGATTAATTATATAATTGATTTTTAATTTATGAGAATATAAACAAAAAGTAACAAAAGAGGTTATTCTACGACCACAGACGCATGTCTTC
Source organism: Aromia moschata (assembly GCA_029963805.1). Lineage (NCBI taxonomy): Eukaryota > Metazoa > Arthropoda > Insecta > Coleoptera > Cerambycidae > Aromia > Aromia moschata. The sequence goes on from JAPWTK010000445.1 coordinate 261,591, forward strand.
TATAAGAGCGTGCTAAGTATAGAAAATATTAAAGACAGTTTTACCTTTTCCCCCAATTGCAAAAAAGCACACCACATCCTTACTTTCATTGCAAATCCATCGCCGACTGTCGCATAAGGTGGAACGCAGATGGCGAGTCCAGGCAACTAGTGCGACGTTGCCACATTCCCGCTGCAGATACGTTATAGATCACAGCGTAGCACAAGGCGGGCTAATTCAAACACAGAATAGAATGCTATTGCTCATTCTGTAGCGATTAAAATTTTATAATTTGTGTCCCAGAGGATTTATACTTGTTTAATTAAGAACCGCGTTAATAGGCAACCACGATATACATACATTGAAATTAGTTTGTAACACTGTCTGAATTGAATCAAATGTATGTAGTTTCTCTAAACAAATACGATGCATTTGCACATAGGTTGACACATAGGTGCGTGAAAGTGGTTACATCTATATACAGGGTTAGTACAAAGTCCCGGAACGGTCGAATAACTTTATTATTTTAACTGCTTTTTTTTTGACATTTTGTATGGATATATACTCGAAAATAAGGAATAAAATGATGACGGTTTATTTATTTTTTTTAAACTTTCCGGTTTCACAGGAAATGATTCCAACTATTTTTTTTTTAATGGAACACCCAGTATATTTTTACACTTTCAGATGCCGAATAAAAAACTACCTTCATAAATCAACATGTTCATTTTTATTGAAAACAGATCAGCAAAAAAAAAACTTTAAAACTACCGATAACGTAAAATCAAGATACACTCGAACCCCTCTAAAGTCACCAAATCCGTGCATCATCGTCTCGCTTAAGTCGCGAAAGTTAGTCTCTCTTAAGTCGCGATCATAACCTCAACTTTTTCGTGTTTTAGCTGCAAAAAGAAATATTTAGAGATATACCACAGCACTTGCTATAACGAAAAATGAATCAACAGAACGAAAAAATCAACGTGAGTATACCCATATTCGTGCGTGACAAAGTTCAATTTGATTGTTTTTGAATGAATATTTTAAAGGTTAAATATTTTTAAACGACCTATTTTAAAGGTTAGGTGTCCATATTTAATGTATTACACAATCATTTTTTCAATAAAAATTGTATTCATGCGAGAATCCAATTTCCAAACGTAGTTCTAAAACTTTTACAGGCGGCGACTTAAGAGGGACGGTTTCGTGACATAATAGGGGAAAACGTGGTGAAATAAGAGGGGATGTGAATTAAGCGAAGGTGACTTAAGAGGGGTTCGAGTGTATCTTGAAAAACAACTTTAAATAAGTCTACAATAAATGTTCATATGCTCCATTTACAACTTGGCAGTTATGCGATTTATCATCAAAATATCTCAACGAATTCTGTATCACTTGTGAGGTAATACTAAAAATATTCAAATATACGAGGTGTATAAATTAAGTAATGAGACTGGCAACGTAGCGCCCGATCTAGCAACACTACCGAGACAGGACTTGGAAGGGCGGTAGGTTAACATGATAATGCACCTTCAATACAAGTTTGAACTTGTTAAAGTCATTTTTCTGTTCTTGTTCTGTTCTAAAAATGTTTTCTGTTCTAAAAATTCTCATAAAAAACAGTTGGGTCGTTTTGTGCTTATTTTTTTATCTCGAAATACCGGCCGAAAACCGACAGAAACCGAAACCGACAGAAAAAGACGCACTACCTTTAAATTGCCTGCACATTTATTATTAATTCTAATCCTTAAGGATAGCATTAAGCGAGTCATAAAATTATTGGCGAAACTGAAGATTGAAAAGCCTGTTTTATTTAATGGTTAATATTTACGTTGGCCAGGCATAAAATCTCAATGAGCTATGAAATAACAATGATATATAATTAGTCTTTAGAAATGTATGTTTTCTTCTCAGTTTCTCCTGCTTTTTGTGCCTCCAGCTGCCGCGTTGATTATACACCTTTGGTAAGCCCAAAGGGCTGATTTCTTAATAGTGTTCGTAACCGAAGCGATAGTTTAAGTGCCATCGAATTCTTGTGACGGCAATAAAACATGCGTTTGAATATACGTAATTCTGGAGAAATTACGAAGATTGCTATTGTTGCTAAGTGTTGACGGTATTTTTAAACATACAGGGCAATAACGTCATAACAATAGAAAATGTTATGATGAAGCAGTTTTACTCTTAACGGGCAGGTAAATCGTCAGAAGTCCAATAGTGGCACTATTGGATTCCAGAAAATATTCGCTGGTTAAGCAAGATGCATATCCAAAGACCCGAAAAGGTAAATTTCTGGGCAAGTAATGAGGAGACATCATCATTGGCCCATTCTTTTTAGAGGAAACTTTAAACGGTGCATGTTACTTGACTCTTCTGTAAAATCGAACTAAGTACCTTGCCCTAATGATTTCAAATCGTTGGATTTGGAGGCGAGGATCGGTAAAATGGCCAGTACGTTCACCAGACCTTAATCCCCTAGATTTTTCTTGTAGAGACATCTTAAAATAACGTTGTTTCTAGTTAATTTCGGAGAAAATTTAAAAACCGAGTTCAGGTTTTCTCTTTGAATGCTCTGTCTAACGACGTCTCACTCGCCATGCGTTTCCATTAAAAAAATGTCGTTAACGACACCACTTGTCGTGTTATCCAGTTTTGCGACTAACAGGCTAAAAATATTCGCATCTCTCAAATGGGAACCTATATCGAAACTTATGTTTTAATATCGACTTGATGTACAAACACAATTTATGTACATTTCGCGACCAGCTTTCGCTTTGACCTTGAGATATGGGAAAAAATAACCGTACGCATGACTATTATTCAAAGTAATATATCTCAAACACTAATTAAGCTAGATAAGTGAGACCAATGCGAGGCTTTAGGTTACATTACAAAGTACGAGTAAATTGTTACGAACGCTGGGCCAGTCCGCCCCTGCCTGCTTTGATACCAGCTGACCACCGCAAGCGATCGCCTGTGTAGACGTAGGCGGCAGCGCCTCGAAGGGGTTGCGGGTCTTTCGCGGCTATTCCGGAATGGAAGCGCATAGATTTTACTGGCATATTAGACGCGAAACTTCTGCATGGGTATATAACGAGGTATATCGACGCGGGACGACAGTCGATACTTTGAGATAAATACGCGCGCGGTATTCAAAGACATGTAATCGAATATAAATTGTAATAAATAAATTAGTGATAGTTACGTAGTGTTTAGTCCGTATTTGTATTCGTTAAATAAATAATGTTAGTTTAAAGTGCGAGTTTAATTTTTCACACCTTACGAACCCGTAGTAAGCAAAACGTTACAATATCATATAATTTTTTTTTAATCTTTAGAATTACTTTTTTTATGAAAAAATAAATAAATAAGTAAATCATACTTTTTTTTCGCGTTCTCTGAGACTTACAATCACGAAAATAATATATGTTATGCTCCTTTATGTGTACTATTACTCCTAAAAATTGCGTGAGAAAAAAGTTGGTGCAACACTTCGAAAAAAAAATAAAATGTGATTCCTACCTTGTAATGTATGGGTATAAACATGACTTTACCTATGCACGCGGGCAAAATTGTAAACAAACAAGTTCGAACTTGTTATCACGCTGTTTATTATATTTTATGGCTTACTAACGTCGCATTGTCATTGGTATTGCTCTAGAAGGTAGCTTATGACTGATTTTTGTGATATTTTGTTTCAAGATTTTAAAATTAGTGACTGTTAAACCAAATTATTATTATTATAATTATTAGGTAATAATGTCTGACAAGTGTAAACACTGTAACAAGTATCTTCGTAAGATTATTGGTTATAAAAAAGTTATAAAAAAGTGAAGAAATTAAAGTGTTTGTTTGAATAAAACAGTAACAGTTAATGATAAATTCTGTAACAAGTGTCGACTTATCCCATATATTAACAAAAAAGCTTATAGTTCTAAATGTACAGCATCTGACGAGGTGTCTTTAAGCATGGATTTTGCGCTTAAGCATCAGCGACTACAGGAGAAGAAGAAACTTATGTCAACTCTGAAGATTCTGATACCAGTAGTGACAGTGATATTACATATGAGTACCATCTGAGTGATGATTATGTTGACATTCCATTTGTCCAAAATTGTGCGTCCTGCTGAGGTCCTAACTAAATTATTTGCGACTCAAAATGTTCCAGTAGTAATTAATTACAACAGTGACGATGATTAATATTTTATTGTTTCTGGTATTTTGATTAACACGAAAAGTAATAAAAGTGGTGATAATTATAAATATTGAATACTGGTTGTTTTTTCTTTTCTTTTTGAACAATTATTCCAACTCTTAAAAATAATTACCTATGTTCTAAAACAAGTTGATGCAACACTTCGAAAAAAAAAATGTGATATGGGACTTATGGTGCAAGGGTATACTATAAGGCGCGAATCACATTTTTTTTTCTAAGTGTTCCACCAACTTTTTTCTCACGCAATTTTTATGAGTAATAGTGCACATAAAGGAGCATAACATATTATTTTCGTGATTGTAAGTCTCAGAGAACACGAAAAAAAAAAATATGATTTTCTGATTTATTTATTTTTTTATATAAAAAGTAATTCTAAAAATTTGAAAAAAATTATATGATATACTTTGTAAAGTAACCTAAAGCCTCGCATTGGTCTTACTTCTCTAGCTTAATTAGTTTTTGAGATATATTACTTTGAATAATAGTCATGCGTACGGTTATTTTTCCCATATCTCAAGGTCAAAGCAAGTAAGTCCATATTAAAACCTAAATTTCGATATAGGTTCCCATTTGGGGGCCGACTCGTCATATTTATCCTGCTAAACCCTTTGTCTTAATTTGGTAAAAATGGTGTCTTTCTTTAATACACTTTCGAACTTATTTTTAACTGGCCCATTTATTGCATCACCTATGTACAATAGTCCAGTAGGCAGGAAGCTAAAATCATCAAAAAGTGTTCTTGAAACATATAGAGCTAGTTTTGACGGTCCCCTGTGTATTTTTTTGCGTAGAACACAATGCGCAGGGTCCGTAGAGCTGAACCTGTCCGCTAATTTTTCAAATTAACAATTTGTGAAAAAAAAATTCTTCACATTTTCACTCATGTCTCCGTTCCTTGACATATTTTGTATAGCATATGCTTTAAGAAGTTGTAGCCTATTGAATTTCCAAAATGTTAAGCCCAACCCAAGTCTCCAAGTGCTATTGTTAACTTGCAAATGACTGTTGAAGTTGAAAAAGTGTTTTTTTTTTCACTATTTTTTTACTTCGAAAGTAGGGCGACTACGATCATGAAATTTCTTGGAGGGACTGCTATTTGTAGTATGAAGTTACAAAAAAAATTTCAGATCGATCCGTTAATAACTTTTCGAGTAATTAACGATCAAATTTTTTTGCAAGCCTTAATTTAATAATGACGCCATTTCTTTGTTTGTTGTACGATATTGACCGGGTTGGGCTAAAAAAATCATAAATCTCTTCAAGTTTGCGAGGCTTTTTTGAGATCTAGAAAAAATATTAATTTGGGCCAGTTTTATAACGTTTTCTACGTGACTACATTTTTTGACGCGACGTATATATTGTTTTAGCTTTGCCGCTTGGAAATTCTCGGAATTGTGACTATAATATCTTGAAAGTACGCTTCAAGATGCGTATTTAAAAAAAAATGGGCGTCAAGATATTGTAGTCACAATTGCGAAGAATTTCGAAGCGGCAAAGCTAAAACAATATATACGACGCGTCAAAAAAAAGGTATTCGCGTAGAAAACGTTATAAAACTAGCCCAAATTAATATTTTTCAAAATCTCAAAACGTCTCGCGAACTTGAAGAGATTTATGATTTTTCTAGCTCAACCCGGTCAATATCGTACAATAAACAAAGAAATGGCGTCATTGTTAATTAAGGCTTGCAAAAAATTCGATCGTTAATTACTCGAAAAGTTATTAACGGATCGAGCTGAATTTTTTTTGTAACTTCCCGTCCCCTCCAAGAAATTTCATCATATTAGCCTTACTTTCGAAGTAAAAAAATAGTGAAAAAAAAGCACTTTTTCAACTTCAGCAGTAAATTGCAAGTTAACAATCTTCGAGTTGGGCTTAAAATTTTAGAAATTCAGTAGGCTACAACTTCTTCAATGCATATGCTATATAAAATATGCTAAGGTATATAAGCGGAAATTCGAAAAAAATACGTTTTTTTTTCACAATTTGTTAATTTAGAAAAATAGCGGACGGGTTCTGCGGACCCCACGCATTGTGTTCTAAAAAAAAATACATAGGGAACCGTCAAAACTAGCCCTACATTTTTCAAGAACTCATAAAAGTCTCTGCTTACTGGACTAAGTCAATGACCCGATCGCTGCACGCCGTTGACTTGCGGCACCATCGGCCAAGCCTAATCACGACTCTCATTGCTGACTGTAACTGAATAATAATAATAATTATTATTATTATTATTATTATTATTATATTTATTCATCATCTGTAAGTACATTAATAGTACATATGATATGTCAAATAGTATAAAATAAAATGTATAAGCTGTATAAGATATATAAAATGTATAAATCAAAATTAAACGCCCAAAAACAACCCAAACGAATATTTGAGGGGTACAGATGCAAAACTCACATTATCCATAATTTTTCGAAATAGAGTTAGTGGCGTGTTCATCGTGTTGAACTACACCATTTTAAATCTTAAAAGTGGTATAAAACTCACATTTTCGTATTTATTTTAAATTATGGAATCCGAGGTGGAATCTGTGAATTGTTTCAAAACTCACATTCTCCTAAGGAGAAAAATTTTTAACATTCTCACATTCTCCTAAGGAGAATGTGAGAATGTTAAAAATTTTTACTGTCAACATTTTTTTGTACTTTGCAATTTTAGGTTTGCAATAATAGAAATATTTCACTTCATCATTTAATGATGATAATAAAACCGTATTCTAAGTATTTTGTGCAGCTTTTTATTTTGATTATGAACTACCATATTACATAATTTTTTTATTGATATACCATTGAGTTTGTTTCCAAGTTCCTTTTCTTAGCTTAACTTCATGAATTTTAGTGTAAAAAAATAATATTATGTAGAATAATATGGAGCAAGACTACCATTATCCAAAAAAATTGTATCAAAACTCACATTATCCAAATTTTAATTCACTTTCTTGGAGTCAAATATTGTTGTGCTGTTATTTCACCAAATGAGAAGCAAATGCAAAGTTCTAATACAAATACCAAAAAAAGTCAGTGCCTTAAGTCACTTGAAAAGTGAGAAATCAGTTATTCCTTCTTCCTGAACAATTTTAAAAAGTGGATAATGTGAGTTTTGCATCTATACCCCTCATTTGATTTTATGTATAAGTATGTATGATTTCCAAACGTGGAGAACACCTTCGTAGACTAGACGAAAATGTGGTCTAAACAAACAAAGATGGTGAGTCATTATAACGAGTTTTTGTTGCAATTTATGGCATCTTGGTTGCCTCTAGTGCATTCCAAGGCGTTCTACGCCCACCCAAGCAAGTTACCTGTTTAACCAGAATCGAATTTTCGTATAAACACTTGGAAGTATATTTTCGCAGTTATATTATAGTAACATTATTTACTACAGCTAGCACCGCCTAAGTAGCATATTTTTTATGCCCGTTGAGTATGAATGAAATTTTAAATGTGAGTTTTCGGTGCAAAGGAACCAATATTATAAACAGAGGATGGAGCGGTTCATTTACAGAGTTGAACTCAGCTCAAGTGCACTTTCGCAAACGCTACTTCTCATGTCCCACATAATATATTAAATATGCCTAAATAAACTTTTATACCGTTCCAGTGGTCTATTTTCAAATGTAACTCATCTGACATAACTTTTCACTACTAAAAGCAGTGACAGTTGACTCCACATACATGCAGTTAATTACCTAAGCAGTTTTTACTTGAAACAGTTAATTGATTTATTTTTAATATCACATAGTTTCATCCAAACGACAGAAAACAATAAACAATTTACGTCGAGTTTCACACGTAGAGAAATTTCCTCAATATTGGTGACTAGCTGTTGCTGAATAGCATTTTGTTAATAAATATAACTACTACATATATTACCATTCCATTTTGGAATCTGTATCAGATGCGTCAACTTTTGAGGACAGTTGAGGACATGTAAAGGGTGGGCTATCTATTGGTTTCTTTTTAAACTATGTTATTTCTACATTGCCGACACTGTAGAGCTTGACGTTTGACATATCTGTGGTGTCTAACCTCCGCTGTAAGAAATGGATCGTTTCACGCTTGAACAACGTTGGGAAATATTGAAAAATTATTTCCAAAGTGAATGCTGTGTTGCAGAAACAGTGAGAAAATTGAGAACAATTTTGTGAAATGAAGCTCCGTCAGCGCCTGGTGTAAGAAAGTTCTTAAGGAAAGTTGGTGAAACTGGCATGCTTATGGATAACAGAAGTCATCCACGTGCTCGTCCGGTGAGCACAGCTGAAAGAATTGCTGCAGTTGCCCAAAGTGTGCGTGAAAACCCAAGAGCCTCAACTTATCATAGAGCACAACAACTTAATGTCAGTCGCAGTTCTCTGAGGAGAATATTGCATAAAGACATCGGATTATTTGCTTATGACAGTAAATGGAATGCGTTACAGAGACATGTTAACTGATTTTTTGTGGCCGCGAGTGGACGATTTGGACTTGGACGAGCTTTGGTTCCAGCAGGATGGAGCAACGTGTCACACAAGCCGTAAAACAATCGATCTCTTGCACACTAAATTCGGTAACCATGTTATCAGTCATTTTGGAGACATTAATTGGCCATCGCGCAGCTGCGATTTAACACCGTTGGACTATTTTTTATGGGGACATGTTAAGGACCGTTGTTACTCCAACGATCCACAAACAATTGACGCACTGAAGGAAGACATCAATCGAGTTATTCGTGCAATACAGAGCCACAAATCGTCGAAAATCGAAAAATAGGGTGAAAAGAATAAACTACTGCCAAGCCAGCCGCGGCGGCCATTTAACTGAAATTGTTATTCATATACATATAATGGGAAGGCGTACTTTCTTGAATAAAGCAACAATCATTTAAAAATATTCAACGATGTAGTTTTAATAGCAATTTTAAAAAGAAACCATCTGATGGCCCACCCTATAGTACCTACATTTTCCACAAGGATATTAACCAAAATCTTACAAATGAATCTCTTTTTTTTCATGTACATTGACTGTTGTAAAATGGTACAGTTTATTCAAATGACGTGTTATTCGACTCAATATATAAAAAAATCAACAATTAACCTTCATTTGGAACAATGGCACTAAATTTGGGTGTGGTTCCCCCAATTTTACAAAAGTGACCCAATCTCAAGAACCACGACTCTTCATCTACCGTATGTATTCTTAAGTTAGTAGCCGGCCAAGAAAAATGAAAGGCAGTAAGACCTACGCAATCGATATAATAAGACAGATGTAACTGCCACACCTCACAAGTACGCCACTCAGTGGGCGGGTCAGTGATGACGTAGTGATATGATTCGCATTTGCTGACGATATTGTACCCTCCCTCCTTCAATGAGACCCAAGCCCCCGCACCCTGGAAGCCAAGGAAGCCTGCGTCTGTCTCACTTAACGAACCTCTCTCTTCACATTTGGAGAATGTAATTTAGTTCACATACTGTATATTTTTACACATGATAAGTCAGGACCTAGTCTGTAACCCCCTTTCGGGGTTGATGTTGGTTTTTGAGACACCCCGTTTGAAAGCTATAAGTTACTTGGTTCAGTCTCCAGTCATTTTTTTCACCTCCTCTTTTTTCGGAAATACAACTTCATCAATCCTAAATTTACAATCAGATGAGGCTGCTTCCGGGCAGGGCTTTTTTTTATTTTTTTTTTTTCACCAAGATTGACTTACCTACTGTAACTAACTTAAATAAATGTTTAGAAATTTTTGTTGTATAAAAGTTTCATTGTTCCAATGTGGTTCTAAACGACTCTGTACCTAAATTAACTGGCGTAAAAACCAAAGATCTGTGACGTATGGTTCTAGACCAATAAAAAAAATATAATGCTGGATAAGCCATGATTTATTATTTAAAATTCCTAATGTATTCTTTTGTGTTGTTCTGGCCAGTCTAGTTGCAGATACCATCTAGCTGCATGTAATAAACTCGAAGTATTGTCATTAATATATCTAATGAGATCATAAAGTATAATAGCAGGCGCAGTTGCCGTGAGGCTGACTAATGTTTCTGCTCTTCTGTAAATTGCAAGCATCCGTTGATCCATAACTATGCGAAACTGAAACATTTATTTTAAAATCCACACTTATTGGTGGAGAAAAATGACATATTATTATCATACACTATGAATCTTTATGTATGTAAAAAAATGTGGAATACATTGAATATCTCGAAAAATACACGATTTTGTATGAAGTTCTCGAATTTTCTTTTTTTTTATGAAGATGACGTTAACTTAGCGATCCGGCTGGTATGTCATCAATGTATTTTAACGGTGACGTTACATTTTTCTGTCAAAAAAAAAAAACGAAAACTAATTTTGAATAAAGTTAGCAATACAAAATTAACAAACTTAATCCATTAGATGACCCAAATTTAACCTATTTTTCTAATTTCTCTTAACCACAGCTCAAAACGGTTAAAAATATATCTCCACATGCTCTGTCATACATTCTAGTCAGTTACATGCATGTTGTACTGTATTTGGCCCTTCAGTTCACTTTAGGCACCAGCACACAAAAAAGCCCAATGGAGTGAGGTCTGGCGTCCGAGGAAGTCTTTCAACTGAATGACCTCGAATGACCTATTCGACCAACCAAGTGCCAAGAAATACAGGGTGATTTAACAAAAAGTATCCACACAGATTATTTTGGACACCAGCGATTTGTCATAGAAACGCCGAAACAGATTTGGTTGCTAGGGGGGCACACATTTTTTTTAAATACAATTTTACAATTTACAACAATAGTAACGTCTACAAAAAATCTTAAATATGAACAATGGTGCAATGACATATCATTTGAAAGGTCTCTCCATTATTTATTAGTGGTATTAATTTTTTTAAAATTTGATTTAGTCCTGAAAAAATTCGACTTGAAGAGACTTTTCAAGTGATCTGTCATTTGGCCATTGTTGCCATTTAGACGTTGGATTTTTATTACGGATATTAAGATTTGGACATTGTTGCCATGTAGCCATTTGGCCATTGTTGCCACAAGATTTTGTTGTTGTTTGAATGGTGTCTTCATTCTCTTTTCAGTGTTTTATTTTCTTAATTTGATTCGGTGAAATTTTAAATTTAAATTTTACATTTTAAAGTTTAAATATTCCCAACACATTTCCAGCAAAATTTGGATTATCACTAACATTTATTTACCTATATAGACCTTTGGCCGTCACAATTAAAATATGTATCAATTCCTGCACGTATATACATATTTCTATAACATATTTATGGACACATTTTGAATAATAAAATTAATTATTTTGTTTTATGAACTGTCAATATATCACACAGGTTATTTCGATGTTATTATTATTTTAAATTTTAGTGAATTCAACAATTGAAATACCGAAAATCAATGCACTATAAACTGTAAAATTTTGATGGTTAATTAATAATTTTCCTAATTATGTTTCATATAAAGATAGAATTTTGTGTGGTATATTTCCATATTCATGAAATTATACTCTATAATTATAGTGTTGTATTATAAAAAAAATATTAATGATGTCATATCCGGATGGAAATTATCGTCTAATCAAAAACTATCAAAAATACTATCTATATACTATATATCTATAATCTAAAATAATAAAAAAAACTATATATCTATAATCTAAATACTATCAAAAAACGTAAAGCAAAAAAAACGAAATCAACCTGTTCCAAGATTTTTTTTGAAGAAGATGAGTATTTTGCAGTATATGTTTAGTAATTTCTTGTTTATTGCTAGCATGTTTAGTAGTTTAGTAGTCGAATTTATCTCACACTTTTTTTGCATACTATACAGGGTGATTAATTTATCATAGGATGGATTTAACTTTTTCACAAAAAAGTTAAGCCAAAAAACTGTTATTCACACATAGTTTCACACTTATCCTGAAGTAACAATCAGAGATACGTCAAGAAAATAAATTTTAAATATAATGATATTTTTAAAATGTAATAAATTTTACGGTTATAAAATGCTGAATATGTCTGCAATAGCTGCGAAATTTAGAAATAGACTATTTAGTAGATTATATAGTTGGAAAGCGGCCATTACTTTTGATAAAAAATAAAAAATTAGGAATCATGAAAAAGGTAAATAGCTAAAAAAAATCGAGGCATCGCGATGCTGTGCATCTTTAAGCTACGTTTTTTTATTTATGTCTTAAAGATTCTGGCTTTAATAAAGGCAATTTAATTAATACAGTGCTTTCGAAAAGTAACGAAGAAATTCATTATTTTTGAAATTGAGACTTTTTCGAAAAAATACGACCCATATTTGTGACGTCACCGTTCTTCGAGAGATGACATCATCGACAATTTTTTTAAATGGCAAGCCCCTATATCGACAACGCCATTTGAAAGAGCGTGTCATTCTACTTACACATCGTCAAAAATTATGTAGGTAGCCTAAGCGACCGAGAATGTTTTTTTATTGCTATCAGATAAAAACTTGAAATCGTAATTCGGTAAACAGCTTTTTTTGGTTTTTTGAGTTATTCTTTAGTTCTTATCTTTTGTTTGGCAAAAGTAGTGGGTTTGAATTGTTTATTGAGTAGTGACTTTTCTCATTTAAAAAAAAAAATGGTTAAATCAACTGAACGAGAACGAATTGAAATTCTTTGCATGATCGGATTTGGAGACAGGATGCGCACCCAAAAAGAGGTAGTTGAATTGTTCAATGAAACTCATCCTGATTGGCATCCCATTAGCCAAAGCATGGTAAGCAATATTATATTGAGTCTAAATACCGTAACTTTGGACAGGTTAGTGATAATCACGTTAGTGATAATCCTAAATCTGGTCAACCTTCAAAATCAGAAGAAGATCAACTTAATGTTTTGTTGGCAATACAGGAAAATCATCACTCAACACTTAACCAATTGGCTTCCGATTTCAATATGGCAGCGTCCTCAGTTCACAAAATTATGAAAAAAGCAAAGTATCATCCTTATAAGGTATGCCTTGTTGATGAGCTATCTGAAGACGACTTTGATCGGCGAAATCAATTATGCGAGCAAATGCAAGGGCTATGCACTAATGATAATAATTTCGTAAAAAACGTAATTTTTTCTGACGAGGCTACGTTTATTTTGAACGGCCATGTCAATAGGCAAAACTCCGTTATTGGGCTACCGAGTATCACACTCAACGTCCTAAGAAAGTGAATGTGTGGTGCGGCATAGTCGACGGAAGAATTCTGGGTCCCTATTTCTTTGACGTGAACCTTACTGGTGTAAGCTATTTGGATTTTCTTCGAGACGACCTTATTCCTGAACTAATAACTTTATATCCAGATATAGAGGAACGTGATCGTCCGAGAAATGACATTTTCTTTCAACAAGATGGTGCATCTCCCCCATTATGCAGCACCTGTCCCGTACTTATTTAGATGAGGTGTTCCCGAATCGTTGGATAGGGAGAAGGGGGCCGATTGAGTGGCCAGCCAGATCGCCAGATTTGACACCCCTAGATTACTTCTTGTGGGGATACTTAAAAAGCAAAGTATACGTTACTAGACCGGAGAATTTAGAAGATTTAAAAGCAAGAGAGATAGATCGTATACCTCCTGAAGTTATTGACAATATTCAAAAAGAATTTATTAATCGTCTTGCACTGTCACATAGCCAACGGTGCACAATTTGAATATTTAATTTAGTTGATTTTTTACATAATCATTATCATTAAATTTAGTATTTTGAACTTTAAAATCGTTTTTCTTCATTTTTTTTAACCTATATGCTCACGCTAATGTAATCATACCATACTTTTTGACGATGTGTAAGTAGAATGACACGCTCTTTCAAATGGCGTGGTCGAAATTGGGGGATGCCATTTGAAAAAAATCGTCGATGACGTCATATCTCGAACAACGATGACGTCACAAATATGGGTCATCAAAAAGTGTCTTTGTTTAAAACAAAATCGACGTGTCAGAGGATTTTTCCGAAACCCCCCATTTTCAGAAAAATGATTTATTCGTTACTTTTCGAAAGCACTATATACGCTTTACAGAAATCATATTCATTTAGCTAGCAGTTTACAACAAAAAAACTCACTTCATATGGTAAATCGATCGCCCTGTACTTATAATTTGTGTTAAAATTCGATGAATCGTTATGCGATGAATATTTAAGTTATACAACATTGTTTATTTAAGAATGTAAAAAAACGACTTTCATTTACAAAGAATTTTATCACTTACTTTTCTCATAAATCCGATTACTTAACAACGCTAATAGGAATTAGATTTCGCTCGTTTTCTATGAAATGCAAGAGCCATGACTTCGCAAGCTCCCTTCAGTTTTCATACTACCGGACGTCTCTTTTTTTCGCAGAAAACCTTAATGGGCTGCGAGATGCACTGCAAGAAATATTAAATTAGATCCTTTCACATAAATGCACGATCACGGCTATGCCAGCCATTGTATGCGCCTCTTTGACGACAACGCCTAATCACAGATACATAACGGTTCAATTTATTGGCTTTCCTAGAAAAACGGTGTTAAAGACCAATAAAAAAACTGTCTGCTAAGCGCATGGATATCCTTAGAATTCACTCGCAGATATCATGGGTTTTTCCCTTAAAATTTGTTTTAACTGGGGTCTAGGTTACGCTGTTTCTTCTACAAGACGCGGTTGGCTTTGTGAGACAGTCCGCATTGTATACGAGGTCTGTAAATTAAGTAATGATTTTTTTTTTTAATTAGTTTATTCGAAGAGAATTAAATTGATATCGTCTCCTTCAAAATAACTTCCTTGGGAAGCCACACAGCGCTGGAGACGGTTCTTCCATTCCTCATAGCAGTGCTGGAACTCATTTACTGGAATAGCCTTCAGCTGGTGGGTTACAGCCATTTGAATGTTTTCTATGGTCCCAAAATGATGTCCATTTGGTAATTTTTCAAGCTCGGGAAGAGAAAAATGTCACAAGTCAGGCGAATAAGGAGGCTGAGGTACCACAGGAATGATTTTACTGGCCAAAAAATCGTTTACTGAAATGACTGTGACAAGGCGCATTGTCGTGATGCAACATCCAATTGATTATTGCCTTTTTTCAAGAACCTCTTTGTAAAAGTGTTTATTTACTGTTTGGCCTGGAGGCACAAACTCTTTGTGGACAATTCCCTGGCTAGCAAAAAAGCAAATAAGCATGCATTTGATCTTCGACTTGCTTATTCTTGCTTTTTTGGCACGTGGTTTCCGGGTCGTACTCAAACACCTCAAGCAGTGCTGTACTCAAATTCCTCATAGCAGTGCTGACACTCATATAATGGAATAGCGTTTAGCTGGTCGGTTACAGCCGTTTGAATGTTTTCTATGGTCTCAAATGACGTCCCTTGAGGTAATTTTTTAATTTCAGGGAGAGAAAATAGTTACAAGGACTCAAGTCAGGCGAATAAGGAGGCTGAGGAGCCACAGGAATATTTTTACTGACTAAAAAGACACAAATTCTTTGTGGACAATTCCCTGGCAATTGAAAAAGCAAATCAGCATGCATTTGATCTTCGACTTAGGTCTTGGAAAGCTTGAAGTGTGCCATTCCATGCTTTGGCGCTTGGTTTCCGGGTCGTACTCAAACACCCAAGTCTCTTCACCAGTAATGACACGTTCCATAAAATGGGGATCATTTTCAATCGATTCCAAATAGTCAAGACACCTTTCTCTCCTGATGTCCTTTTGTTCCTACGAAAGGTTTTTTGGAACCATTTCTGCGCCGAATTTTTCTCATCCCCAATTCGTTAGTGAAAATCTGATGAAAATTGGTGTGATTCAAATTTAACTCTTCTTCGATCATTCTTGTCGTCAACCGACGATCTGAACGCACAAGATCCCATATTCTATCGACATTTTCATCGATTCTTGAAGATGAAGGCCTTCCGCTGCGTGGTTCATCTTCAATCGACTCTCTTCCTTCTGAGAATGCCTTAAACTACCGAAAAATCTGTGCTCTTAAAAAACACTGTCTGTGTAGGCGTGTTGAAGTTTTGCAAAAGCATCCGTTGCTCTGTGTCCAAGTCTGAAGCAAAACCTGATAGCACACCGTTGCTCAAAATTAATCACTCATTTTCAAAACGCACTAGAAAAAAACCAGTTTACGAAAACAGTCACAAAGAACAAACAAATGGCTCTAACGAGTTCAAAGTTGTACTGAAAGTGTATTACATGTTAACCTACCGCCCTTCCAAGTCCCGTCTCCGCATTGTTGCTAGATCGGGCGCTACGTTGTCAGTCTCATTATTTGATTTACACACATAATACATAATACATAAATTATAACAAATTTATCTCAAAAAGTTTTTTCTTAGTACTTAGTATGGATGAAGCGACATTTGCCAGAAAAGGAATTTTCAACCACAAAATTGTCGGACCTAGACTGATAAAAGTCCATATAAGAGGAAGGTAGGTCACTTTCATCACGAATTTAAATGTTTTAACTCCACTACAAGGATGTGGAACTAATAGGCGTTGATGAGTTGTAAATGTAGCATTTAATAATAAACAAACCAAAAATAAAGCTTTAAATCTATTTTATAATGGCATCTACCTTGACTTGGAATTTTGTTCAACATGGAATTTGCTGTGTTGTAAAAGTTTATTTGTCATGTTTTAGGTTTGTCAAGTTAATTATTATTGTGTTCAGGTATTTTAATTGAAATAGTTAGTTAATTAAATACTTTCGCTTCTTATTTTTATTCTTATGTTTATGGAAATTTGAGGGCATGGTGTTTCTTGTTGCGGGTGGAATGCATATATATTTTTTTTTTTGAGAAAATTGTAATGTACATTAATGTTTTTAAATGTTTTAAATATACAGGTACGTTCCTCAGCTTATTTTTTTTGCAATTTTATATCAACAATAACATACAACATTTGATGCTGAACATACTATACCCTAAAATTTAAAGAGCATTTGGTACATAGTGAAATATTTTCATTTAAAATTACAAATAATGTATTTGTATTTTACAAAAATGATACATAATTACAGGTTTCACATCTAATAGACTGATAGCCTTAACTGTATAATTAGAAGTTTCTGGGGTTATTTCCTGCCCTTACAAGTACAATGGCTAATTACACCTACATCAGCACAGTTTACACTGTCCTCATCTCCATGGTTCGGAGCTACAGAATGGATTAACATTAATACCAACTCGAGGTCATCTGACAGTGTAAAAAGCTATTAGGTGCCTTTACACAGTAGTTCCCTGCATAAGTAGCGCAACTAGATTATTTAAATTCCATAACCGAATATACACTACTCAAAAAAAATAAGGTAACAAAAATTTTACCAAATTTTTTGGTGATTTTTGAAAGGCTGGATCTCAGTGAAAAACGGTCGTATCTAGATTTTGAAAAAGCTATTTTGAAGCTTCAAGTTTCTAGTTTTGAAATCTTCTCGCAAAACATTTTTGTGAGCTACGGTTATCACGCAATCCTAAGAAAGAGTGCGACAAAAAAATTGTAATTTTTTTTGGATCCATGGAATTTTTTAATTAAATCCCCCCCCCCTATAAGATCCTTTTTACGATTTTTTATAAAAAATATATATGGGACGTTCCATGTCAACCGAGACACCATTCTCTCCAAAAGTAGAAGCAAGGAAAAATACGTTTAAGGTCTCAAAATGTTCGTATACTCAAGAGCTTTCGAGTAAACGATGGCCATTTTTGGGAAAATTTCGAAATTCAAAATGACGGTCATGAAATGGCGACTATAATTAGAAATTAAAAAAAAATAGTTCAATACCTAGCTTAAAATCATCTATACATGGAAAATACCCCGATCTAAAAGTAAATCAATATGATTTTGGACATGCTGAATCCGAATTTCATATTCTTAAAGTCCAAAAGCGGTAAGAGTATTAGTATCAGCCATTTTTTTTTTTGGTTTTTAGACCATATCTCTCTGGAAAAAAGGATTTTTTGTCTAGAAGCTAGTAACTACTTTTATGTTTTTTGACGTACTGACTTTGTGTTATTGGATTATGAAGTCTAAAAAAATTAGGGCAATTAAAACGGGTCGTTTTTTGATAAATTTTGTCACCTAGGAAATTAATTAGGTAGGTTTAAATTACTAGGATTCCGATTAATTAGGCAATTAGGCAATTAAAACCAAATATGTTAGGTTTACCGTTGTTAGGTTTGGTGCTAATCACCTTAGGCTATGTTAGGTTTAGAGTTGATAGGTTTTGGTCTTGATGCCAAAAAATTACAAAAAATTGTCAAAAAATGGCCAGTTCTTACAACACAAATCTGTACTTTGGGATCCCAATAATCGAAATTATGATGTCAAAACACATAAAAGTGGCTACTTAGAAAAAAATCCTTTTTTTCCAGAGAGATATGGTCTAAAAAAACAAAAAAATGGTCAAAATGACTGTTACTAATACTCCTACCACTATTGGTCTTTAAGAATATGAAATTCGGATTCAGCATATCCAAAATCGTAAAGTTTATTATTAGATCGGGGTATTTTCCATGTACCTATAGATGATTTTGAGCTAGGTACTGAACTATTTTTTTTTAATTTCTAATTATAGTCGCCATTTTATGGCCGCCATTTCAATTTCGAAATTTTCCCAAAAATGGCCATCATTTATCAGTTAAAAACTTTTATATTTGAAGACTCTATGTCATATTGTACCTACACGTGTCTCAAGTTTGATCTTCCACCCCACAACGTAGATGTAGAAGTAATTATGTTTCAGACTGACTTAATTCGCTACGGATATATGGATAAGACTGATGATTTGAATCCATAAGAATGAAACGAACAGATTAAAGGAATAAAATTACATTCCCACACAAGTCCCACGAAATGTAATTTGTCGAATGAGATCACTGAAACAATACATTCGAGGACCTTCTTTTACCTGCTTTATTATTAATTTCTGTTTTAATCCTCCACCCACAGTACATGAGAAGAAAAATATACCAGACTACGACTGTGACTGTGATTACTTAATTTGTCGTTTTGTATTTCATGTTTTGCAGCATTCCTTGCCCAGAAAGTGAGCATGGATATATTTTTCTAATTTCTGAAAATTGACCAATTCCAGACTGACCACCAATTAGTATATAATCATTAAGTGAATGGTGTATATCCACGTGGAAGCCTTGGTTTTCAATGAAAATGAGACCATAATGATACAATCGACAGAATCATCTACTTGAGGAAATCCCTTTCCTCAAGGAAGGATTTCAGATGATAATTGATTAAAACGAAGGAGAGGAGAAAACAAATATTTATTCACACACAAGGACGAGACTTGCTAACTAACTTACAAGATGGCTGCTGTTCAAACTGAGTGGGGACTGACCAATAAGAATATCACCAATTATAACGCATAATCAGGCAATATATTATGTCTTTGTTTACATTTCATCTCACTTCTACTCACACTGTTACTCTCTGCTAATATCACAATAGGTATTCTGTTTATCCTAGTGGGTTTTAGATTCTAGATCCTTATAGAAATAGCACTGTAGACAGCGGCCAGCTGTCACAAGGTGACCTACTGAGGTCTCCTACTCAAGTAAACTGAACGGAACCAGTTCAACTCAGTCAACTCAGTTCAACTCAGCTGAGCTAAAACTGCTTTATCGAGAGCTTTTTTAGTGAAACAACAATTGGTTCCACAAATCTTCACTGAGGGCAATTTCAATGTCGGATATGGGTAGTTAATCCGCTGGGTATTATACAACAAACTCGTTTGATGAGAAAATTATCACGTATAAAAAAATTTATAGATAGACTGACGAGTTTTTTTTTTTCTGTTAAAACATAAAATCTTAATAAACGTGTATATTTAACGGGTTCAGAGTATTTGTTATTACAAAATTTTCAAAAAACGTTTTTTTTCACTTTTAATTAACGTTTATCGATAACGAAAATATGGATTATTGCTAAAAAAACCTTGTGACTCAAAAAAATCAATAAAAAAGTGAAAAATCGATACTAACATACTATGAAAAAAACAAACGCAGCGTTTTCAAACTATCAGGGTTTCTTTGAGGTACCTACTTTAAAGTTAAAAAATTGCAGTCAATATCTTTAGTCTATCCATAATTTGCAAAGTTATGCCAAGTTATGCAAATATCCCTAATGATGCAGTTTTTGTTTTGAACGCTATTTTTCAATCAACAATTTCGCTTAGATTGTATTTTTTGTGAAAACCAATCACTACAACTTGTAAAGGACCAATCACTATAATAGTATAATTTGGAATTTTTTAGTGATTTTGGAAAGGCTGTTACTTCGCTTTAAAAAAATATCGTTTTTTTTCTCACAATTTACATTTCAAACTTCAAAATGTTTTTTTAATATCGATACGACCATTATTCACGAACAGCCTTTCAAAAAATCATTAAAAAATATTAGTGTATGTTCTGCTCCCCTTAATTTTTTGGAGGAGTATAATTTACTGTTAATTAGTCGTGCCTCTGTTGTAATGTTTGTCTTTTTCAGTGGCGGCTCGTGACTTTTTTTGGGGAGGCAACACATATTTGTAAAAAATTTTATTTCCGAAATTTGTGTGATGGTAAACATTGTTAGTAATATGCCGCATAGTTAGAAGCGCCTCCACTTGGTCAATAAAATATATGAAGTACATTTGTCTAATATAATGTACCTAACACGATTTGAAAATAATACACACGGCCAACACAATAATTTATTTTGTTAAGTTAAAGAACCACTTAGCCATTTGCATTTATCACTTCATTAACAAAACTAAGAGCCGGCATACCTACTTAATCTTAAAGTTTTACTTAGATCTGGTGTGATACTACACAGGCAGCTCAAATTTGTACTTTATATGATACTCACGACAGTATCATTTGCAGATTCAGACATTTCATGTCATGACAACTCGTACTGTCATTTTTATAAAGCAAACTGCAACACTCGCCGGTTACTTCCGTTATAATTTTGTATAGTTAATAAATAATGTAATAAAACGTTCAAATAATGACTTACGTAAGTAATATGGTATACTTTCAATAATTATTACCCTCCTATACCACTTAAAACACTCAAAAAAACGGCAAGAATAACGGCATCGTCCAAAGAAAATTTCCAAAACACAGAACAATAAAAGACATTAAATTTTGTAGGTTAGGTTGTTAGGTTCATAAGTCAAATAACTCGACTTTCTGCGCTGTCGCGTGTGAGAAGAGATGGGAGGTGGGCGCTTGTTGCCCTCCGCTATGCAATTTTTTAAATGACCTTTAATGCCACTGGAGTTAAGGGTTAAATTTGTTAGCAACCCAGGTGGTTAGAAGCCCTATTCCGTATAAATACATACATATGTGGAAATAACATTGGCATCGGAGGCTTGCCACCACGGCAATAGACTAGGCGCTGGGTCGTTTATGAGGGTTAATATGTTGCAAACAATAGTGCAGGAACTCTTTTGACATATGTTAAATATATTAATATTTTTATTTTTTAGAAATTAATTTTTTACCCGATATATGGATTTAAAAAGTGAAAGGTAATTAAAGTATTATAGGTAGTATATTAAATTTAAATTTTATTACGCATAAAATTGAAGTATAGCTACCAGGTTGATAAAAAAACATATGTAAAGGCATTCTAATTTTCTCGGGGCCAAAAGAAACTAAACACATGTCCTCTGACTCCCACTGACAAGCCGCCACTGGTCTTTTTATATGTTGACAAACTCTTTAGTTGCTGAAATAAGATATGTACGCGTATCAATGTACTGATATCCCCCTTACCTACTTGTGTTATAAAAATACTTTAAAAATACTCTAACTTTGACATACTACCGTTCTTAATGATATGGTCACCACTGTATACAGGTACATACAGGATCTATGTGAAACGATTTCTTCATTAGAGTGATGAAATGTACAGAATAATAAATTTGAACAGAACGAACGGCATTTATTAAAAATATATGACGATATTTTTCTCAGTGTACCTCGACGAACCGACGGCGATCCTTTTTGTTCTCCATTTCAGGTCACCGGACACCGAAGAGCTAGCCGCTGGCCTACATTTCTACGTATTCCATTAAAAATAATAAATATTTTTAACGCATAATTAACCTCGGCACAATAAAATCTTTCCGCCGGTCTTCTCGTTCCGTCGGCCCGAGCGAAATCGGCCGCCGAACCGATTTATCTTCCCGGAACCCCGATCGCAAACAGTCTCCCAATTAAATATTTGCAAATATTAGCGGACAATAGAACAATATTATTCGTCGGATAGATTTCCTAGACTACCCCTCCCACACGAGGCATTTCGAGCGAGTTAGCAACGGTTGCTAAGGTCTGTTACCTAGGGCCGCCGAACCGATCTCCGACGTACGCGGCGGACGGCGCGGGCGGGTCCGAGAGACGCGCCAACGCGACCGCACGTCGTCCGCGACCCACCGGCCGCACAACTCCAGACATGTGCTTCTCCTTGCAAATGCATTTGTTTCATTTCGTCGGCAAAGTTGGCGGTGAAAGGGGAGGGGCCAGCGGATTTTGTTTTTGGTGTTAGTGAGTGCGACGCGAAAAGTATGGTTATGGCCGGTATCGATTCGCTTGGCGAGATTGCGACAGATTTCTCGAGCACAGACGGGCGGGACGGAGCAGGTAATTTTTTTTCCTTACGAATTCGTTCGATTGTGGACCACGCGTGCAAGCGCGAGATATCCGGGCGTCTGCGACGGAATTGGGCACATCCGCCAACTTTTCTTGTAGGTGCCTAACCGAACAACGCAGATACCCGCTTGCGCATTTAACGAATTATTTGTAGAGTAAATATTTACGCTAAAATTGCAACACGGAAAACAATTTGGAGAATACGTGGACTTCTTTTTTAAAATGAATTAGCGTGGCCTCGTCGCCAAACTTAACTTCTAGACGATTGGTTTTTGTCGCTGGGTGTAAATCGGAAATAACGCTGTAAAAAAACGTTACATTTTGTTGTTTATTTTGTATTTAAATTATTGCGTTTCAAACAAATATCGTCGTTAACATTATTAGACTCATATTTGGAGTTTTTGTCAAGAGGTCTATCCATACGTATTCGTCCTTTTAAAATGTGATAAACTACTAGTGTTGCGAAAATTCGAATTAAATAATTCGATGGTTAATTAAAACTAATTCGATTATCTAATTCGATATATCGAGATAAAAATTAATAGTATTTATTATTTAGTAGTAGTACTCCGACGGGAAACGGAATTACGAATTATTCAACTGGTATACGCCTATACCTATCTTTGCAGCCGATTCCCCCCTCCCCCTCAAAGGGTCAAGTAAAAACGGAAATACTCGGGGGACTGCGGTTGCCGTTGCCTGTGGTGACCTTTTTTTTTTAGTTTTTTCTTTTATCTGCAGCCATCGCCCCCTCGCTATAATTTAAATTTATAATTCAACTAATAATAATTCGAATTATTAATTCGATTTTTAAATATGAATTATTACTATTCATTCGATAGTGAAAATAATTCGATTATTCCCAACACTATAAACTACAATGCAGTGTTGCCAACTCAAGATGTGTCAAGGTGGGAGATAAGATGTTAAAAGTTGGTAGTTTCCAACAAATCCTACTATGAAAAGTTGGTAGATCTACTACACTCGACATCGACATATCCGAACTCACGATACTTCCGAACTTCTTCCCACGATATTTCCGAACTTGTACTTCCACACAACCGAACTTGTCGCTGATTGATTGACGACAAAAAACCGCGAAATTTAAACGAGAAAAAAAATGTAAACACAATAATGCGATTGTTATCAAACATTTCGATTGTCACAGAATCCAGCAAAGATGAAATCGCCCTCCCTCAGCAGCACACCTGAGACAGGTTCTCCAAGAGCTTCTTTGTACAAACCAGTGAAAAACACTTCTTTCAAATGGCGTATCATAAGTACCGGTGCACTTTTTTGTGTCAATCCGTCCACTCAATTTTTCTTTTTTTCCTTCTATGTAAATTTCTTTTTTTCCAAGAATTTCTGTCACTGACGATTTACAAATATTGTACATCTTACATAGTTCAACATTTTTAACACCATTTTTTGCGTGATTTTGCAGTTCCAGCTTTTGCTCCAAGGTTAGCCTCTTACCAGGCTCTTTTCTCTGCAAATAAGCAGTACAATTATGTTTGTTTTGTATCACGGTTTTCTTAAAAATACATATTTTCTCATCATTTTTCATTTCAGTTTTAAATTATTATAGGTTACGTCAACAAAATGTTCAATAAAACAAACCTTTACTTACCTTTACCTGCATCGTTCTTTCCTTCGTTCGTTCGTTAATAAAACGTTCTTTTATTAATATGTACACATGTATGTATTACATTTGCATAAAAACCTCGAAGAACAAAGAAAAGTACAAAGAATGAGCCAGAAAAACCCTTTGCGCATGCGCCAGCGTTCAGTTCAGTTCGGTTATCCCGAGGTGAAGAGAGTTCGGAAATGTGGAATTTCGCGGAACGGAAAAGTTCGGATATGTCGATGTCGAGTGTACCCTTATTTTTTAAGTATTTAGAGATCCTCGAGTAAGAATCTGGTATCCCGAATTTGTTTTTCGATTGGATAAGACATAGTTTAATTATTTTCATAAGGGAACTGGTGATAAAGCAAAATTACAGATCGTCAATATTCAAAATAAGAATTGAAATAAGTCAAAAATTATAAAAGAAAGATTTTATAAGTCGTTATAGTTTCAATTTATGCGGCAGCTTAGGTTCGATACTCTGAGAGCTTTTTTTTAATTTTTTTAAAGTAAAAGTAGTTTTAATTAAAATTTGATAAAACTAAATGAAGTCAACCTTAAAATAGAAGAATAGATCTTGTTAGATGTGTAAAAGTATTTAATAAGTTCGAACCCAGAACCGTAGCTTAAAAAAAAACTGTACCATATAACGTTATAGCGGACAGAGTTAATAAAGAATCACGGATATTATACAAATTGAGCGTGTATTAAAGTGAGCTTTTCTATTGAATTTAAATATTTATCATCGGAAAATATTAACTCAATGTTTGGTATGGCCTATCAAGACGTAGTATAATATCCGCTAGTAGGTATATCCGCCATAGTATTTTAATATTTGGACAATAACCTGTAACGCCATCTATTCTCGGTTACATTCGCTAAATACAACAATGGATAAAAAATAGAAAGATTGGTGCAATAAAAAAATATAAATCATTATTATCATTTTTATGGAGATATGATTTCAATTTTCCATAAATTTAAAAAGTTGGTAGATTTTTAGTGCAAGGTAGTAGATTTGAGCAAGACACTAAAAGTTGGTAGATCTACCGAAAAGTTGGTAGTTGGAAACACTGGCTACAACGTACTTTATACAAAATAAAATGCACGTCACCGATGACGCTATTGAATGGATGCAGTGATACCACCACTCAATTATACTCAAATCAAAACTATAACGGATGTTTTTATTGAATTTTAAATTTTGCGCTTGATATTCGTTGTTACGCAGTTGGCAGCAGATCCGGAGTTGCCGTGTTGTATTACTCGGTATTTGCTGACAATTTATCTGAACCTTACATTGGCTTTAATAGTGGTTTGTGTCTCTTTTGAGCTTCAAACTTTTATTTTTCAGTGAAAAAAATGTTCTTTTCAAAACAATATGTCATAGTTGTCAAACTTCCGTTTGCTAAATGCCAAAACAGTTAAACAGCTGCTGCCAAGAGTTAGTAGCATCTTTGGTATGCTAATTTGAAAAAGAACGAGTCAATAATGGTCCATCGCTACCCTTAGCAGCTGTTAGAAAGGTAATTTAAATATAAAATTAAAATATTAATTAAAACTACAGTGCAATATATTGTTTTACCGGGGAATAGCTAGAGTTACCACCTCTCCGGTTTTCGAATACAATCTCCGGTCTCAGGTTGTACTTCCAATTTCTCCGGCCCAACCAATCTAAACGATGATTTTAAAAATTACCACATGTATTTTAAATTTTATTTCCAGCATTAACCTAAGCAAGTATCTATGTCTCATTTCAGAGCATTTGTAAAATGAAATGGAGAATGAAAATCAAAGTAGCCTAATTAATTAATGTTCACAAATAACAGATGGCGTTGCTGACCAACTGTATTTTAGAAACGTCTTTATTTAGCACCAGGGCGTTCAAATCGTTTCATTTTAGATTGCAACTGTCACCTGTCACATTCTTCGATTCATAACATTTATAATAATTGATATTTATGTACGAAAAACTACACTGCACTATTTGTAACCGAATGGTGTTTGAGAGAGTAGTTTTTTTTTATATATTTCTTTATATTTCAAAACTTCCGTATGCCTTTTTATTTTTTATTTTTTTATTTCAAAACTTCCATATGCCTTTTTATTTTTCCTGTCATCAAAGAAACATTTACTTACCAAGTTTTCCTGTTCTTTTTTATAGTTATAAATTATATATAATAAGTTATTTAACAATAAAGAAACACAACACATTAATCCATATGCCAGTTCAAATTATTTCTAAATACCGAATAATTTTATAATAATCTGGCATCGGTGCCTTTGTGTTTGATGACATACATATGTACATCTGTTTCTATTTTGTATGAAGGATAGGTTGATGTCTGTCCGTACGTCAATACCAAAGGTAGGAGAAAACCGTCATACACCTACGTATTAGGGATGGGCACCTAACATCGATGTTTCTGAAATATCGATGTTTTCCACTGAACATCGATGTTTAAAACATCGATGTTTTAATTTCAGATGTTATATTTTCAACATCGATGTTACTTGTAAACATCGAAACATCGATAAGTAAAAAATACGTATCCCACAAATATCATTTAATATTTCAGTACGAACATATTTTAAGTCTTGCTAAAAAAAAACGAAAAAATGTCTAATTGATTCATTTTACTCTGTACATTGTGGCTTACGTGACATATATCCGTCAAGGCAGAAAGTATTAAATTCCAGCAAAGATCTCATTTATTAAACGACAGTAAGCCGATATCTGTAGGCACATTTTCTAGTTTCTAGTTTTAAATGTCACTTATTTGGTATCGTTGGATTCAGAAAATTATGCAGAATTCATAAATGCAATAATATACAGGGTATTCTATTTAAAAATCGAAAGTTAGTGTCACTTTCGGCGAAACCGGAAGTGGAAAAAAAAGCACTTGTATGTCAGATAGTGTCGCTTATTATGTATATAGGATATCCCAAATTTCAATCAATTATCTTGAAAACTAAAGGAGAAAAGGGGGGTGTACCATGATCAACAGGATCATGGTACACCCGGTATATATTATTTTGAAACATCGATGTTTCACAACAACGATGTTTTCTAGCCGATGTTTTTACTACCATCGATAGTAGGTACCGATGTTGAATATCGATGTTAACATCGATGTTTTTAAAAATGTGCCCATCCCTACTACGTATTCAAGCTATGCAGTCAATTGAGTAACAGGAGTATTTTTTCGTATTTACGTCACATGACATATTTATTTTGTATTTACATCACAACACAAAAAAATGACATACTTATCTAGTTAACAGAGTTCTCTTTACTAAGAATCTATAAATTCTTTAAGGTCACAATAACATTGTTCCACAAGAAACGCTCTGAGATCCTTTTTGAATTTATGTTCACAACTATTGTTTTTAGTAGCAAAGAAATCATCATGGATGTGGTTATTATTGCAATCACGTGACATATTTAGACGTACCTAGTGTAGGTATGTCGAATAAGTTATAACGAGTCAAATTTAATATGCAACAAAAAAAAAAGGAGTCTAGATGATTCAACATTATATTAGGTACGTTGATGAAGATTGATGAGTGATGACTAAAAAAATGTGAAGTACTACATACATACATACATATGTATGTAGATACGTATATAAATTATTGTTTCTTATGGTCACGACTTGGCGTTGTGGCCACACGAGGTTGTGGCTCAAAATTTGCCCTAAAAAATATTCATTGAAATACATGACGTCAGCTATACATATGAACTTTATGAATACTACACCTATGTATTACTTTTCTAGTCAAAAATTTGACTTTAAAGGCACACAATGTTTGCCGAAATCTGGATACGTCCTTGTCCTTATATCTACATATTATGTTAGTTCTCTACAGGTTTTCTCTTAATCCGTTTGAAGCTTTGTTTAAAGTTTAGCCTTGCGAACTCAAGGTCTCCTTTGATCCGCTTCCAACTATAACTATTTGATACATATTCAGATAGGTTTTTCTGCATGCTAGAATTGATTTTACCTAGCATCGAATTAGTTCAGTTCCGTTACCTAAGTAAATATTTTTTCATGATCATTTTGTTTTCCAACACCAAAACATTACGTTTACGAGTATGTTGGCATCATCATGAGATGAATAGAGCTGATCGGACATTCTACACCAAGGTTTCAGCGTGAAAATTAAACTACACAAAATAAAAAAATGGTCTGTGCAGCGGACACCAGGGTATTTTTTTCCCTTCTTCTGGGAGCCGTCCTTTTCGCCGGATTGCACTGCAGCCTCTTGGGCTTATTGTGCGCAACCTCCCATCCTTATCGCACCACCCATTCCAGTAGCCGGGTCCCGTATACGAGCTTGTATAGCTTCCCCGCCGGCTGAGTGCTGTAATCTTCTGGACAAAGTTTGGGGTGTCCATATATGGCCTGCCTTTTGCGATCTAAGGTCTCGCAATCACACAGTATGTGGTGTGCTGTTTCCGTTTCCCTGTTGCAGAGCCTGCATTTCAGTTCTCCGTTGTACAGCCCCATTCTGTGTAGGTGTCCTTTGAGGGCGAAATGTCGTATTAGGAGGCCTACAACAGCTCTTATCTGAATCCTATTCATTTTTAATAGTTCTTCAGTTCTTTCCTCACATATTCCTTTAATAAACATTTTCCGTGTCTTTGCCTGGATATAGAGTTCCAGTATCCATTTTGTCGATTTCTGACCCATTCTCCTATTTGACCCCTTACTATACTCTTTGGTACTCCCAGGGCCGGTTCTGGGCCAGTAAATGGAGTAGACGATCCTTTTCTCGCTAACTCGTCTGATTTTTCGTTGCCTTCGATTCCTGGATGTCCTGGTACCCATATCAAAGTTACTTTGTTGTGGTCTGCGAGTCGTGTCAGTTCTCTTTGACATTCCCATACCAGCCTTGACGTCGCCTTTGGGTTTGGACACCAGGGTATGGATTCGATGTATTTTTTTATGCCAAATCCAAATATCAAAACCCCGGACGATTGACCCTGTAATTTTTTTATGGGCGAAAAACTTGCACACGTAATAAACAGGCCTTTCCAAGGAAAATCTTGATCGAGTAAACCAAAAATGACATTCCCAGGAATTTTTCGGTGCTCGATCCGATTCAGAAGACGAAGAAACTTGAAACCTCTGGCGTAAATCATCTAATCCGCAGATATCTCCATAACCTTTAGCGTACGAAGATTTGTAGTTCGTAATACCCAGAAGAAAATTCATGAAAATAGTGTTATGTCATGGATTGCTCATAGGTGAAAGGTCGATCATGGGTCGAGCCACTATAGTATATTAACGCCAATGTTAACCTTTCCCACTTTGAGTAAAATTTTTTATATCAGTGTAAATTTGATAGAAATTATCCATTCAAGTGTTATGGGAGGGTTTTAGAATCGCTGATTCCAAATCTGACATCAGATTATCAAAATCCAATATGATCGGTGTGAAAATATCATATTCGTAGAATTTCTAATCGATGTTCTGAGATGTTATTGATATGATCCACCTTGAGCAACCGGCAGGATTCTTGAGGTAATAATGTTACGATGAATCTTAAGTTTGCTTATCTTAATGAATCTTAAGTCTTGAAGTGAAGCTCTATATGTTCTTCCTTCATGTTTTTGCAACTAAAACACTTCCACGTGGTGGTCAATTGTCCTGTGATTTTGAAATTTAACACATACATCAAATGCATACCCTGAAGTCCTGCTGAACAGAGCTTTTTTTTTATTTTGTATAGCTGTGTTATGAACAAAGCCCTTAAAAAAAATTAGTTTTAATCTTCTCCTAAAGATGCCAACTTAGTTGGCGATGCGCGCATCGAGAAAAGTATAGTAGTTTGGTGTCGCGTGGAAAACGTCCAGTTTTTTGTTTCTACGCCGAAGGTTCCAATACCCACTCTAAAGCCCTTTTAATACAAACCGCTCTTCTGCCGATATAAAAATGTCATCCCCAAACTCAACCCCCCTTCAGGTAACAGCTACAACCCCTAAATTTTCAAATTGGAAGTAGGAGCTTATGATACTTCATTTGGAAGGTCTTTTCATTCTCTATTCAAAACTGCTATGGTTTTAAATTTTATTGAAGAAATTAACAAGAAAAAAAGATAAGTTTCTCCAGCGTAGGAAATTCGTTACATTAAAATAAAACTTTTATAAGTAACACTGTTTGTCAATTTTATGTTCTGAAATGTTAATAATAACAAGAAATAAATGTCTGTAATTGCCGACATTCCTTACTATAAGATAAAGACTTACTAATAAATATGTACAATGTTTTGCTTATGCTTGAAGAAAATCCACATACGTCGAGTCGTCAAACAGCTTCTGCATTAAATATTAGTCATTCCTCGATTCTCCGCGTATTGACAGAAAATCAGATGCTCCCATATAAACTGGTACCAACTAATGGGCTCGTGGAAGACGATTTTGATAGACGAATTCTCTTTTGTGAACAAAGGATGCAAATGATAGATGACAATACTTTACAAATAGTAAATGTTTAATTTTTGGATGATCTCCATTTACACTTCACGGCCATGTTAATCGCAAAAATGTCGTTACTGGTCGAGAGAAAATCCTCACTGAATGAGAGAACTACACACGCAAAACTCTTGAGAAAATTAATGTTTGGGCAGGAATAATTGGAGAAAATATCGTTGGTCCCTTCTTCATTGACGGCAATTTTAATGGAGAAACTTATTTAGATCCAAAATAATGTTGTACCGACGATGGCAAACTTGTATCCAGCTGAAGGAAACCCACAACTTCCAGGTAATGCAATATGGTTCCAGCAGGATGTTGCACCAGCACATTACGAAGTCAATGTCCGGCAATATCTCCACACAATCTTTCCAAATCGTTGGATAGAGAGACGTGGTTCTGTAGAATGGCCTGCACGATCACCTGATCTCACGCCGTTAGACTTCTTCCTATGGGGATATGTAAAAAGTCTACAAAACCAAACCCGACGATTTAGCTGACTTAAGAAGAATAATAACACTTGCAATTAGGTTGGTTACCCCGCAGATGTTAACCAACGTTAGAAGACATTTTCTATTTACGTCTAGGATGCTGCCAAGATGCTGGAGGAGTGCATTTTGAACATCTGCTGCATTAATAATGATTTGTTTTTTATTTATGTAATTAATTTCCTACGCTGGAGATTTTTTTTCTTGTTAATTTCTGCAATAAAATTTAAAACCATAGCAGTTTTGAATAGAGAATGAAAAGACCTTTCAAATAGTCCAGGAGGCAGTGACAATTTTCGGTACTTATTTTCCCAGTCAGCAAACACCGATACAATTATTCGGTTTGTTATTCTAAGCAAAATTCATATATATGTAGGGGGGGGGGGGTTTCCGATGGGTTGAGGCGGAAAATGCGTTAGAAAGTACAAATATGCTGCACTTTTTTTTTCCAGTGATAAAAATAATTCTATTAGTAAGAGATATAGTGAAGTTAAGAAAAAAAAATAGTCTGGCTAATCTGTGAGTATGGGTAGTGTGTCTGGCAGGTAAAAAATTATAAAAAAAAAAATCCCTTATTTTCGCAGTCCTAAAAATTTGTCAGATGATAGTTTATATTATAATTACAGCTGCAAATATAGTCTGGCTAATGTGGAACACCCCGAAAGCCTTGCCAGGCTCGTCCAACGCTTGTCCGGCGCGCTAAATTCGGCATGTTCAATTATACAGGTGATTGTTGTCATCTCTATATGTTTTTACTTTTCATAATTTATGATAAGAAAAGTATTGGTTTAGGGCTAAATTTTACTATTGCTCAAAATAGCATTTCTCGACGTTTTATGACCTCAGGATTTCAAAAAACATGGTTTTAGCGAAATGTCGGTCCGTCCGTCCGTCATCAAAAAACTTTATTCGCGAATAACTTTGTAACTATGAGAGATACGACAAAGTTGTATAGTTGTTTTCTGCAGGACAATTAATTCTCTACAAAATCGATCTCATGACATTTTTGTGTATTTCGTTTAGTTTCTGAGATATAGTGAATGGGCGGGTAGACATTTCGCTAAAACACGAGAAATATCACTTCTAGAGTACAGAATTGTTATTGAGCAGATTGAAAAATATTTATTTATGAAATCATAAAAAAATAAAATTGTACAAAATTTAAAATACTATTGAAAAATATTTCGATAGTGAAGCTTTCGTGATTGTAAATAAAAGCCAGACGTGTATTTTCTATGAAATTATAGTATTATTTATCATGTGACAAATTTTCAAATCCGGGAAAATAAGAGCAAAAATTTTGTAATTTTACCGATTTTCAAGATGCCGCCAGACTTATTTGCCAATTTCGTAAATCAGCCAGACTTACTTTTGATTATAGTTTATGAAAGTATCAAATGATACGTTAAATTTCAAGCATGGGAAAATAAGAGTTACGAATTTCAAAAATCGATCAAATTTTTGCATCCGCAAATTTGCAGCCAGACTGACTTTCCTTCACTTGGGATGTGCCAAACTATTATTTCCATTAATAAAATGATTCACTTTAAATTAATGTTAAATATTTATGACTGGGAAAATAAGTGGACTTGTCTTTTTTTTTTTATCTAGTGAACCCATCCGAAAATTTTAGCCAGACTCACAAATTGTCGTTTTGTGACACCATCCGTACAAGGTATTTCATAATCACCGACTGGGAAAATAAGTGCAAAAAAAATTCACTGCCTCCTGGACTAAAATGAAGTATCACAAGCCCCTACTTCCAATTTGAAAATTTAGAGGTTGTAGCTGTCACCTGAAGGGGGTTGAATTTATGGATGACATTTTTACTTCGCAAGATATCATTTTAGAATTAGAAATTGACGTGTCTCAGGATTTTCCAAAAAAATGCATAATAATGGAGCTACTGAATTTATTCCATTTGGCTGTTCCACACTGTATAATAATAGATTAAGGGAGGTCCCGTTGGGAAGTTATGAATCCACTGTTAAGTTTAACAATAACATTCGAGGTGACAGATCTAAACGAACTAAAAGAAATTGAAAAATAGACTAGAATAGATTCTTCCAGGATCTTTTTTACGCGATCGTGGCGCCACTATTACCAAATTGGACATCCTAATTGTGGTCTATGACCACAAACAAATCGACCGTCGCGCCAGACTAATCAGGGCGAATAGAGAAATTTGTAAATCCACAAATTAGAAAGGATATAAAAAATTGTCTGCGTACTGTGGGAAAAACTAGTTACAGCACTCTCTAATTTTGACATTAAAATATTTGCATATCGCTGAACATAAACATAAAGTGCCTACCTATGTATAAAAATTAAATTTATACAGTTTCTTCGTACTTCTGTAATAACAAAAATGTTGTTTGCCGAGGAAAAGATCACTATCTATCACGATAAATAAGATGCACTATACAATTTAGATCTTATCTCGTACATATGTATGTAGATACTAATATAATAGACGAACCTTATTAGGAACTAAAATAATATTGAAGTGTCTAAAGCTGATTCACTGCTGGAAATGACCTGTAGCAAGAGGGCCAAGTATCATATCTCATTGATGGACATGTCCTTTAGTTTACCATCGTGAAATGAATAAGAAGGGATCACAGAAGATCACAGACCACTGAGACGTTCAACGTTCCACAATAAAGAAGCAAAGAGAAGTTATAACTTTGTTATGACTGGAGTTGGTGTGAGCGCGGAGTGTAACAGGTCCGTAGTCAGTTTACGAACGAAAATATGTTCACAGAAACTGTGTTGCATCACAGTACATTATTAAATATTATTACGTATTATCAAGCGCGAATTCCACAGGGCCGACACTGTGCGTGTCCTGCCGTTGACTCGTTGGCCTACACAGCTGACTTGCATTACGAAAACTGCGCTAGCAATGTTAGTTATTTATGGCACGCTGTAACAGACAGTCGCCGGTATTGCATCGCGTTGATACGTTTCGTTTTTACGTATTCGCCGTGTGTTTAAATTAAACTATAAATATTAATAATTATTAGTTGAGGGGAGAAGTGAATAAAGTGAGGTACCATGCCAAAGGTGAAAAAAAAAAATAGACGGGAAGTATTTCAAACGTGGTTTGGCAGTGATTCCGGGGGTTTTAGGGACATACGTATTGTAGGAAATTACCTTTTTTTGTACTGTGTGTGAACGCATTATAAATTCTTCAGATAAAACTAAAGTAACAAGACATCTGAAAAGCCATGCCTCGTCCAGCGCCGACGACTCCGTATTTTTCTATGAACTTACAAAAGCCTTTGTTGCAAGCAATATTCCATTAAACAAACTAGAGAACCCCAAGTTACGTACGTTTTTAGAAAAATATATAGACCGAAAAATTCCTCATGAAAGTACGTTAAGACTTATCATATGTCGATCGGGTTTACAACAATATAGTGACATCAATACGCGTCACATGGACACTCCCCTCTCCCTACAGGAACACTTTGAAATAATGAGTGATGTACAAAAAAATATATACGACGCCAATAATATACGCCCAGTCAGTAATACAATAAAAGAAAAAAATGCAAAGCGTGTTTAAAAAAATCCAGGATATTTCATTTTGGAAAACATATGTAAAGTTTTAGCTGGTACATATCAGGAGTTACCAGAAAATATATTATTATATAGTTCATGCCTCAACAATTTCTCATACTGTCCATTGTCAACAGTAGACGTTGAACGGTCCTTTTCCCTGCACAAGTTAATATTAAGCGGTATACGTCGCCGTTTCACTCCAGAACACCTAGAAAAGCACATAATAATATGTTTCAACCACCGCCAACCTGCCATTGGGACCCTTGTCTCAACACTGACGTTTGTCGGGTCAGTGTTGCCATTGTTACGTGTGATCTTAATTTATATAGGTATTTTATCCTTGACTTAAGGGGTTAGGTGGGTTTCAGAGGTTCAAAAAAGGGTATTTTTACTATTTTTTTTTTTTAATATATACAATCATATATTTTATTTAAACAATTCAGCATGTCAAAGATACATATTTAAACAGTATTTTGTGAAATTTTTATTTAAAAATTCCGAAAAAATCAGCCATTGGTACCTCATCTCCCTTGACGTCTAAAAAAAAATGCTCTTGCCGTGGACAGCATAACTCATTATTGGTTCATCCAAAATCAAAAAAACCAAAAATATTTCGTTAGTCCATGGATAAATCTCGTTATTGGACGAAGGAAAAAAAATAAAATAAAAACTGAAGTTTTGACAGACTTTGAACAAAAAAACATATTTTTTGGTCAAATTTTCGCCATGTATTGGCTCGAAAAAAATTAGTTGTAATAATAATAAAAAAAATCCTTCGTTCAATGACTAGATAATGTTATTTCAAAGATGTGTGCAAAATTTGAACAAAATCGCTTCATAATTTTTCGAGAAATCGTGTCCACCGACTTAAAATATTGAGTTTTGACATAAACGCGTTTAAAGTTTTAAATTGAAATAACATGCAAAAAAAATATTTTTTTTAACTTACATAGAATCATCGATTCCGGCACCATAAAGCTGGCAAACGTAAACAAACATGGAGAAAGCGAGTAATCAACTGTCACACGCCTAGAGGGCGCATTCTTATTTGAAATCGACAATACCTGCGAAGCGCTGCACTGACGTGGCCTGATGGGCGGAACTTCCGAAGGGTCTATCTCTTAGAATTTTACTCGGATCGATTTGAAATTTTAGGAGAATATTTTAAACATATTGTACTATTAAATAACCACAAAAATATCGATTTTTTTTAAATTTTCAAACCCACCTAACCCCTTAACCGTACTATTTGGTAAAAATACTACATACTATGTTGCTACATATGTAATTTATGTAAACATATTAATATTTTCATTGGTTAACTGATTACGGTCCTGTTACACTCCGCGCTCCACGATCTCTAGTTATGACATAGAGGTTCAGTGAATATATCAGCCTTATAGTGAGAAGAATCACCGTTTCTCTTATAGGGTGTCTGACCATGGTACGACTCCATGGTGAATTTTGAACCTTTTGCCAATTCTTGTATAGTGTGAGTCATATATTTTGACATTTGCATCTATGAAACAACTTGGTTGTATTCTCAACCTAACTTTTTCCAGGGGGTTATTGATTTTGTTCAATCGAAATGAAAAAAAAATAGATGTTAAACGAATTGGTTTTAGTGAATACTGGATTTGTGCAAAAAGAATCCGTGATAAATTGAAAATTTCTTTATTAGATACCTATCGCCATTTGTTTTATCATTTCATTGATCATTTGCGTCATTTATATCAAAGGGATAGTACGAAAACATCAAGAAGATACAAATGGTGGCCAGCTTTCTAACAAATGAGTATCATTTTTGTGATTCAAATGTAAATAGCCAACCGGTCCTATTTGTTTAAACCCATTAGTCATTTTCATTATTTCAGGTTGCAGAGAAATTCGTTCCATTGTTAGAAATGTACCTGGTCAGGTAAAAACCGGTGAGCCAGTGGGTTTCTCGACGACACGTCCACCGAGTGTTCGCCGGCGTTTGTTTGGTCGCTCCTCCAGCTGCGAAAGTTGACAAAAGGCCGACTATCTCGGCCCGGCAGCTTTGTCGTTATCAACCGTAATCTTTTCTAAAGAAATCCTAGGATTAGGGAAATACAATGGAATGGTGCAGTCGATGTACACCCGCTTTTCACCAAAAGTACGAATAACGTAGTTGTCGCCCACTGTAACTCCACACGTTTATGAAATATGTACTGTAATATAAAAGCATAGCAATAATGGCGTTATTCAGTTTCTCTTTACGAAATGTGGCTACTCAATATTTAATTCTTGCAAGACACTTCTTTTAACCCGTTTCGGCCGAAAACGGAAACTCCCGGTACATCGCTCTTCAGCTCCTCATAACTAATACTATTTGCGACAGAAAAGAAAAAAATATTAATTATGAAAAAAAGCAGCTTTAAAAAAAAAATTTTTTTGCACATTTTTTTAAAATCAAATTTTCAAGGTGTTTCCGGTCTGCAATGGACCTGGAACTTCACTAACCGGTGGAATAAATGTTTGAACTTTAAGTATACGTGGTTTAAAGATAGATTTTTTCCCTTATGCGTTCAAAATGGCGCCTGAACTGCAAAATTTTAGCGTAAAAATTCAAGAATTTGTTATTAAAAAATGATGCACTATCACAAAAAATTGTCAAGAATAAAAAGTTCTTAAAATCACTCAATGAATGCACTAAAATTTTTTGAAGAATTTTTTGGATTTTGCAAAATTTAAAAAAAATTGCTTAAAAAAAATCTGAAAATCCAGTGCATTCTTTGAATGATCTTAGGAACTTTTTATTATTGACATTTTATAGTAAAAATGCATTGTTTTGGAGAAAAAAATTTCTAAAGATCAAATTAGTATAGAAATTTAGAAAAAAAAATTCTCAATTTTTTTTTTAGCAATTTTTTAAATTTTGCATAAATCGACTGCAAAATCTGAAAATTTGATTTCAAAAAAATGTGCAAAAAAAAAAGGTTTTTTTTCATAATTAATAATTTTTTTGAATGAATTTCATGGACACCATCGGAAAGGGCACGTCTTAAACTTATCAAATGTCAAATTTTTCTGTTGCAAATAGTATTAGTTATGAGGCACTGAAGAGCGATGTACCGGGAGTGGCGTTTTCGGCCGAAACGGGTTAACTTGTTTACTTACCTATTCTTTTAGAACCAGTGCTTTCGCACTCGGTGTTAAGGCCTTTTTATTTTCGAAAAATATTAAACACGTGTTTATTCCCAGTGAAGATTGCATGAAGCTTATAGTCTCAACTTTACTGACTTTAAGTCATTATATCACTGGCGGCTGTGCTAGTTTTCAGGTTTGCGTAACCTCATCAGAAAATGCAATTTTTATTTTTAAACATGACATGACGACATTATTGTATCGAAGGTTGCATGTTGGAAAGCAAACTACGTTTTACATACGAAGTGTCTAAATTAAGTATTGAAACTAATTTTTTTTAAATTTTTTTATTCGAATAGAATTACAATTCAGTATTGTCTCCTTCAAAATAACTTCCTTGGGAAGCCACACAGCGCTGGAGACGGTTCTTCCATTCCCCATAGCAGTGCTGGAACTCATATACTGGAATAACCTTCAGCTGGTCGGTTACAGCCGTTTGAATATTTTCTATGTTCCCAAAATGACGATTTTTCAATCTTGGGAAGAGAAAAAAAGTCACAAGGACTCAAGTCAGGCGAATAAGGAGGCTATACAAGTAATAAGTTTCAAAATATTATACAATGAGAGCCTTGTTCATTTTTAATAAACGCCCACCTCCTTTAACCATGTAGTCTTCTATACGACGGACGAAATCAGCTAGAACTCGTTCAAGCATTTTCTGGGGAATGGCTTCAATTTCTTCTTGGACGTTTATTTTAATCCTCTGTAGATTTCTGGTTTACTCACGAACACAACAACTATTTTATTTTGATTTTAGTACCTACGTCGTTTAGGGAAGCAGTGTCTAATATTAAGGTGATTTTTTCACATCAAAATATATTCAATATTATTATGAAATGTACTCGAAAGTTTTCTACACTTTCTAAT
Source organism: Aromia moschata (assembly GCA_029963805.1). Lineage (NCBI taxonomy): Eukaryota > Metazoa > Arthropoda > Insecta > Coleoptera > Cerambycidae > Aromia > Aromia moschata. The sequence goes on from JAPWTK010000445.1 coordinate 300,621, forward strand.
ATTTGTAACGGTATTTTATTACTGAAATAGATATATTTATTTAATAATTAATTTCTGGAAGTGAAAACAGCCGTAGGTATAGTGTGAAACACTTGAATCGCACAACGTAATTCTCACCCGATGGTAAATCCCAGTTACAATATTTCGTAACGATATTACATGAAAAAATTCAATAGAATTGGTTTAATTAAACACGAATGTAGTAATAAATGACGGTGGCACTTTCTTGTACACTTTTAATAGCATTCTGATATTATTAGCCTTTTAGTTTCTTATTAAAATAATTAGATTTGGAACAAACATAAATATAACTTATTACAAGGTGTGTAAATCAAGTAATGAGACTGGCAACGTAGCGCCCGATCTAGCAACTAGTGCTGCGACATCGAGGGAAAACATCGATATTCAGCATCGATGTTAACATCGAAAACAATCATCGATATAGACAAAACATCGCTAATAAACCATTGATGTTCAAAGAACATCGATGTTGCTGTTATTTATTGTACTGTGTACATTGGAATTGAAAATGCTAATAATAAGTAATACAAGTGTATATTACATAAGTAGGAATTATATTATAATATATGAACCATTAAAAGTACTGAATTGATCACTTTTAATATTCGGAATAAGCTGTAACAGTAGGAGTGCTCGGGTTTCAATTTTATCAAAGGTTTCATATTTTAAATTAATGTTTTTGTATTTGTGTCAATTGTATCAAATAAAATATTACCACTACTTAAGTAACTGCTCTTTTTTGTGATGTAACATCGATATTGGCATCGATGTTTCGGTCTTTACATCGATGACAAAACATCGAACATCGACAGCAAAACATCGATGGTTTCGAAACATCGAATATCATCGCCCAGCACTACAAGCAACACTGCGGAGACGGGATTTGGAAGGGTGGTAACTGTTTTCATAAACCGTTTTTTTCTAGTGCGTTTTAAAAATGAGTGACATTAATTTTGAGCAACAGTGTGCTATCAGGTTTTGCTTCAGACTTGGACACAGCGCAACGGATACATTTGCAAACTTCAACACGTCTACGGTGACAGTATTTTTTAAAGAGCCCATATTTTTCGGTGGTTTAAGGTATTCTCAGAAGGAAGAGAGCCGATTGAAGATGAACCACGCAGCAGAAGGCCTTCATCTTCAAGAACCGATGAAAATGTCGATAGAATTTTGCCGATCTTGTGCTGCGTTTAGATCGTCGGTTGACGACAAGAATGATCGAGGAAGAGTTAAATTTGAATCACACCACTGTTAATCAGATTTTGACTAACGAATTGGGGATGAAAAAATCTGCACAAAAATGGTTCCAAAAAAACCTTTCTCAGGAACAAAAGGACATCAGGGGAGAAAGGTGTCTTGACTTTTTGGAATCGATTAAAAATGATCCCCATTTTATAGAAGGTGTCATTACTGATTATGAGACTTGGGTGTTTGAGTACGACCCGGAAACCAAGCGCCAAAGCATGGAATGGCACACTTCAAGCTCTTCATGACTCAAAAAAGCAAGAATGAGCAAGTCAGAGATCCAATGCATACTGATTTGGTTTTTTGATAGCCAGGGAATTGTCCACAAAGAGTTTGTGCCTCCAGGCCAAACAGTAAATCAACACTTTTACAGAGGTTCTTGAAAAACTTCGAAAAAGGGTCATGCGTGTGAGACCAAACATCTGGACTGCAACAACTGGATGTTGCATCACGACAATGCGCCTTGTCGCACAACCATTTCAATAAACGAGTTTTTAGCCAGTAAAAACATTCCTGTGACGCCTTACTTGGAGCATTCATTTTTTTTAAATTCGCAGAAAAATCGTAGCTGTAAAATGATTCTAGTCTCAACATTGTACGATAAAAAACGAACGAGATATTTCATTTGTTTATAACTTTAAAACGGACGTACTTTTCCATGTCAATTTTAAACAATTAAATTTGTGAAATTCAATTAATTTTTCAATGTACTTGCTAGTCCAACTCATCAAGAAGAGAATCCATTTTGAATCGTTACTCTATGATGTTTACAAAAAAATTAAGGGCTGTTTTACGAAAGCACCTTTTTAATAAGCAATTTACTTTTTGCAAAAACTTAAAAATATATCGATTTGAAATTTTCAGCGTTTTTAAGTATATGGCGATGGGTGGTGTGGTAAGTAAAGCACTTTAGTCGGCTATATGTACAGTGATTTATTCACATATTTACAAGATATGCAAGACCGGAGAAGTTCGGTAAATCGCGGAGATAGACTCCGGTGTGGAGCCGGTGAACGGTAAAGATGAACTGTCGAGACTCTGTCCAAAACTGAACGTAAAATCCCTAAACCAACAATCAGCCACAGACCAGGTAGGTTCCCCGAAACCAGTCTCCAATAAACAGTTGTAAACTGAATTAGGGGAAATCCCAACCGCAGGTCAATTTGGGAAAACCAAACTATTATGCGGGTGTTTTTAACAGAAATTAAATAGGCTGTACCACGTATTTACATAAATATACAAACAGGAAATGCCGAAACGTGAGAATTAGGGTTTTACAGAAATTTACATAAATAAGTAGATTCGTACCTACCACGTACATAATTCAACTAAAATTAGACCCTACCTATTAAATAACAATAGACCCTACAAGTACATCGATACCTACATTTTCCAATACTTTTAAAGTCACAAGGCTTACTTTATAATTAGTTATAAACAAATGAAATAAGGGGCCATTTTGACGTTTTTTTTTTCAATTTTGCAGATAAACAAATTAACCGATTTGCAAATTTCTTGATGGGTTTTGTAGAGTTTTTTACTAGTTACATTTTTTATCTGAAACATTTTTTTGTATAGTTTACGGTTCTCTTTTTATTTCAAAAAACCTGATTTTCGCACCTTTGCGAATTATTTAAACAATAATTTTAAATTGTTGCCAACAAACGATATTTAATATTTTCAGCCTCCTCAACAAAAAGCAATTTTTTTTTGGTGAGGTGTCAGTTACTTTTCGTTTAGGGGTACAAATCGACTAATTCTACTCTACTACATCCTAGAAGCATCCCAGAGTGCTTCGGACGCTCGTCGGCGCTCTCGGCGCCGGCCTTCCCCAGATCCGCCGCCGCGCCGCGAACGCGGCAACTGCGCGCCGATATCGCGTGTCGTATCTAGAATATTCCCGCGTGAATTTGAGCGGTGTGCGTCGGGCTTTCGTCTCGCAGGTCGTCGTCAATGCCACCGGCTCGGTCGGCGAGGCCGGCGTTCGCGGCGGCGTTCATTTGTTCGCGTTGCCGGCCGGCGGCGGATCGGCCTCCCGCGATCCGCTCGCAAAGGTCGCGGTACCATCGGAACCGATAATTTCGCACGTGGGACATTCGGCGGCGCGACGGCGAGGAGGCGGGTGGAAACGGCGGTGGGACGCGCGCCGCCGGCGCAAGGCATGGGCGTCGCTCGATAGAAAGGAGTTGGACAGGGGCGCGCGCGATGTGCTTTGGCTTAGGGAGCGCCCGTATGCTGGGTAGAGTTGCCACCTCCATGAAAATGACCCGGAGCCTTCGGGTTTCCACGAAGTATCTCCGGGCTCCGGGTTTCTTACGTTATTCTCCGGGTCAGCTTTGAAATTGAAATTTGTATTTATACATTTTCTAGCTGACCCGGCAAACGTTGTTCCGCCATATTGAAAATTTGGGTTTATAGGTATTTTTTGATGCCAATAAAAAAAAATACAAAAAAAAAATTTGTAAAATAAATAGAATTTTTTTTTCTGGATAGGGACACTACACCTAGCGGTATGAAATATACTTTACGACCTAATGTGTACATAGGTGGATATTAAATGATACATTTTTATGTCATAGTTAGGCGAATTTACTTGGGCCGGGGAGGCTTGGTTGTACATAAAGCTAAGAGGGGGGTCAGCGGAAATCTAACTCACACAGCCTTACCGACAAACCGGATGCCTTTCATACGCCTGCGCTACCGATTGTATCGCGATTGGTTGTCACCTAATGTTTACATCTACTTAACAAAGAAGTTAAATTATCAATTGCCCTTCATTCGACTATGTACGCATCAGGGTGCCGCTAACTGTATAATAGTTCCATGTATATGTCGTTTAAAATATAGATTATTTGTTTGAATTCTGGCGCGTTTCTTTCTCTAAAGGGCAGTATCGGTACATAGTGCAATCTAGAGATTTTTAATTTACCTAACCTTTCTATACGCTGGGAATTTTGCCGTGTTTATATTGAAAATCAACAGAAAATATCTCATCGAGGAGCTAGTGAACAAGATATGTAAATATCGGGATATTCACAACGAATCGAAACAGACTTTTCGAAGTTTGTCGGAAGTCGAAGTGAATATTCCAATTATTCAATTTTCGAATATTGTTTTGTTCGAGTATTGGTCGAATAATACGCTACCCTAAAAAATAAAAAATAATATTTTATATTTTTTAATTGATTATTGTTTGTTTTTCAATTTGTTTGAGTAATAACTACTTAAAAAATTAAGGGGTAACGCCACTCTAGCGGTCAAAAAAAAAGGCATGTGACATGCCTACTGGGGCTCGGAATTTTAGCAATTGAAGTATTGGAATATTCGTTCAAAATTGTATTCGTTGAATATTTATTCGTTTCTATTCGTTGAATGTTCGAATTATTCAATTTTCGAATATTGTTTTGTTCGAATATTGTTTGAGTAATACACTACTCTAAAAAATTAAGGGGTAACGCCACTCTAGCGGTCGAAAAAAAGGCATGTGACATGCCTACTGGGGCTCGGAATTTTAGCAATTGAAGTATTGGAATATTCGTTCAAAATTGTATGCTAATGTCGTTAATTTTCGTGTTTTTCTTTGTTTGAGTAATACACTACTCTAAAAAATAAGGGGTAACCTAGGTCGAAAAAAGGTTACCTACTGGGGCTGGAATTTTAATTGAAGTATTGCAATATTCGTTCATTAGTTTATATTCGTTGAATATTCGAATTATTCAATTTTCGAATATTGTTTTTTCCAGTATTGTTTGAATAATACTACTTAAAAATAAGGGAACCTTTAAAAGACATGCCTACTGGGGTCGGATTTTAGCAATTGAATATTGGAATATTCGTATAAAGTTGTATCCGTTGAATATTCGAATTATTCAATTTTCGAATATTGTTTTGTTCGAGTATTGAACTATAAAAAAAATCTATTTTCATACAAAATGGCGGCGATACAGCGTATCTTTGAAAACACCTTTATCGAAAAGCCCTCCACGGGCGGACTTTCTCGAAAAGTTTTAGACCTGGAACAAAAAACCAAAAAATTTTCTTAATTTACATATTGTTGGCTAGAGAAGTACGTAGGGATTTTTTTTAAAATTGATTTTTGTAGAAACTGTGCACTAAAAAAAATCGATTTTCGCCCTAAAAAGTCAGCAGTAAATTGTTTATAAAAATAAATTACATTCTATCAAAAAACGGCTACGTACTTTTATGGAGAATATAATTGATAAGCTACTGTTAAAATTTCAAATCGATCGATGGAACGATCTCTAAGCAATGTGTCCGCCCAGTTCGAAAAAAGTCATTTTGAGATAATGATGTTTAAAGTTTAAAATAATTTACACACGTGTACTACGGTATTTGCGCACCCTGGTGGACTTCTGAAGAACCCGAATGACCTTTTACACTGTTGGTAATAGGGCCACTTATGATTTTGAAAGGTTAATGCAGTATAAAAGCAACAAATCCGAACACAGTCGCATCGCGCTCGACGCGCGCTCAGAGGTGCTGCTGCAAAATCGAGAATCAAACCTTTTAATTTTTTTTTTCGTTATAAGACCAATTGCATATGATTTTTATGATCCTAAAGTACGGGAACACTAAAAATTTAAGGGAACACTAAAATATCCTAAATTTTTCGATATTTGAAAGGCTGTGTCTCAGTGAAAAATGGTCGTATCTAGATTAAAAAAACATCTTGAAGCTTCAAGTTTCTAGTTTTGAGATCTTTTGGCAAACATTTTTGTGAGCTACGTTTATCACGCAGTCTTATTAAATAGCGCGAGAAAAACATTTTGTAATATATTTTTTATCTTATTTATTTCACGAGAAATTTAATTTAAACTTAATTTATTTTATTTAAAAAATTAAGGTAACAAAAAATTTACTAAACATTTTGGTGATTTTTGAAAGGCCGTATCTCAGTGAAAAATGGTCGGATCTAGATTTTTAAAAAGGCATTTTGAAGCTTCAAATTTCTCGTTTTGAGATATGTTCACAAAACATTTTTGTGAGTTACCGTTATTACGCAATCCTAAACAAAAAAAGTAAAATAAACGATAAAACAGAACAAACAAGAGTTAGGAGCAACAAAACAAAATAAGCTAAAAATAAACTATGTACCTAAATTTTGGAGACTTCTACCAGTGCGTCATTAATTCTATACATTTGTCACAGTTTTGGACATTTCTCAGTTACTCATAAAATACACAAAAATAACGCTGATTACATATTTTGATAAACCGATTAAACAATTTTTACGTTTTTCGTGCAGTTGAAAGTATTTGTCATGGCTATCTTGACTTTTTCTTTTATATTAACTGATCATAAAATAAAATAAACTTATCTGAAATAGTTTAATAATTATTATATGAAATTAGGTATGTATAATTTTCCAGTACCTATTTATTTATGTGGAGTTTGCCCATTTTTATTTTCATATCTCAAGAGGTCATGTGCCTCCTGTTTTATAACTTTATCACATAATAAAATTCTGATATATTAATAAGACGATAAAAATGTGAGGAAACAGGATTATGTAGTATTAATATTACGCCATAGTATCAAAATGATATTAAACAAAACAGATCAGCAGAGGAAAACCAACAATTCGTTAACTGTTTCCGATTAAAATATAACGGTTTTGCATTTAGTTGTGTAAATAGTTTGGGTCTTGAACAGGCAGGGTTAAAATACAAAAAATATGTACAGGGTGTTTACTTTTATTAATGTACAAATCCATATATCTAATTCTCATTTTTAAAGATAACCGAATACACTTTTTTCAGAAACAGAAACAGCCAACAATTAATACTAGAACTGTCAAGTTTGATGCAATATTTTTTTTTCTGGGTACTGGAACATTCGGCGTAGAAACAAAAAACTGGACGTTTTCCACGAAACACCGAACTACTACATTTTCTCGACGCGCGTTTCGCCAATTAAGTTGGCATCTTCAGAAGAAGATTAAAACTGTTGCGTTTCGCCAACCAAGTTGGCATTTTCAGGAGAAGATTAAAACTAAATTCTAACACTTGCACTATTTATACTTAATTTGTTGCCACGGTTCACTGAACCGTAACATCTGTCTTTGTTTATCAGAGCAAACAGTGGACTGGTGGGTATCGGACCAGTTTTAATCTTCTCCTGAAGATGCCAACTTAGTTGGCGAAACGCGCGTCGAGAAAAGTATAGTAGTTCAGTGTTTCATGGAAAACGTCCAGTTTTTTTTTCAAAAAAATTTTTTTTTTTAAATTTCTATGGTAGGCGTGGTTTTTAATAATATTTGCTGACTCAAAAAAACTATTGAAAATATAAGTGATTTTAGAATTTGGCAATAATAATTTCAAATCACAACTAATTTACTATCAAGCAACAACACCGCTTTTTATAGTTTTTACCTGCTCTAGAATGTTCCTTTGCCTATTCTAGAATGTTCATCTGCCATTCTATACAGTTCTTTACTACCTAAGTAGTGCTAGTATGCTAAAGATTGCTTATAAAGTAAAAAAAAAAAACGCATTAAAAAAACCTGAATAGGTCCTAAAATGTTAAATATTTTTTAAAGTTCTTGAACTCATATTAAAGGGAAATCTTCAGAGTGTATATCTGACTAACTGATGTCTTGAAAAAATTCCTAAGTTGACCCAAAAAAATCACAAAAGTCAAAACTCTACCATCCTTACTATATTTTTTGTAAAAGTCACTGTTCATGACAACTTTACTAGAAGTCAACTAATTCAAAAACTTTTAGAACTTTAATAAAACACATTGAGTTCTAGGACATTAACCTGTTATTTTATTTTAGTTATGTGTGGCATATAGGGCTTTTATAATTTTAATGATATTTTTGGTTCTGCTTTATAAATTTTTCATGTCTAGGAAATATGTTTCTAAAATGTCTCAGTTAGTCAGATACTCTAAATATTTATCTTTAATATGGCTCCAACAACTTTAAAAAGGAACTTTAAAAAAAATAGCAATTTTAGCGATATATTTTCACACAAGCGACATATCATCTTTAAATTGGGCTTATTAGACGCAGATTTCACAAGGTGTAATCCTATAACAAGCAAAAAAAGTCGAATCAAAAAGTGGATATATGACTTTCGTTTACAAGTCGATCTTACCTGAACGACAAATAGTCCAGGCGATCTACATATGTTTCGGACTGACAAAATAGTCCATAAAAGAAGTCTCAACGGTTTCATATAGAGGAAACCGTCCTGATTAAAAGATCCGAGAAGGCGGAATCACACAAGTGGCCGCATCATGTTTTAAATAAACAAATTATTTCTGAAACACCATTTTTTTCGCTTCAAGTTTAATTATCTCGGAAAGTATGCGTCTTACGAAAAATTATCAAGACAAAAGTTGTTTATTATTAAATTTCCCATCGAAATATGTGGTTCCGATTATTGCAAAATTAATTTTTTAACGAGAAATCCAGCAAAATTTGCGAAAAAAAAAATGGTGTTTCAGAAATTGTTTATTTAAAACATGATGCGGCCACTTGTGTGATTCCGCCTTCTCGGATCATTAATCAGGACGGTTTCCTCTATATGAAACCGTTGAGACTTATTTTATGGACTATTTTGTCGTTTTTTGATACTTGACATAGCCTGTCTAAAAAGCATTTTTCAAACACCCGGATTGACCTCGCTAAAAGACTAATATTTTTCCGCCTGAAGCTTTTTTCTAAAGCCGCCCCGCGGGGAGCTCAATTTTCCAATTTGCGTCACCCCCAGCAACCCCACCCCCCACGACCCGTCGCTGCGTCAGACACCATTCTACGTCTTCCTTTCGCGCTTCCGGTTCGCTTGCATGTCCGTACTTGCGCTCTAGCCTTCCCCCAACCCCGTCCGTCTAGACGGCTGTGCCTACGTCACACTCAAATAACTATCCGCTATGGCCGCCGAGTCGTCATTCATGATGCTTTACGGCCAAAATGACACGGAGGAAGCGGCAAATAAGAGCGGGGACATAAAGGGAGCTCTTGGAATTTATGAACTTGTGAAAAAGCTCGAACGGGTCGGTGTTAAACCTACACCAATAAAACTCTAGACCCTAACTACATATTGCCGAAATAAAGTGGATATTTACAAGGAAAATATTATTTTTAAATACGATACAGAATTCTCTGTAACGAAGACAACGAATATGTGCTGTTAAAAGAGAAATCATTTTTCATAAATAAAAAAATATATATACTTATAATTTTAGGGTACAATGATTTTAATGTAAAATATATATACATTTGGTTCTACATTTTTTTTAGGTATATTTTCATGAGATTTCCCTATACTTATCTTTTACTGATATTGAGTTATTTCTTTTCTTTAAACTCTGTAGTGGTCATTTTAGAAAAAAGTATCGGTATTAGTATTGAACTTAGTAGGTATAACTCTTAAGCTATGCAAGATTACTTTTATTATTTTTTAATTATGTACAGGGTGTTTCAAATAGAACTACTTACCATTTATCCCAACTTCAAACCATCCAAACTCAATTTTTTTAAATACGATACCCCATATTTTATATTACATTTTGATGTAAAATTAAACTGAATTCATCTATACTACCTTTTCATATACCTGTATTTAATAATTATTTAGTTATTTTGCGTTTTTTTTAAATTGCTTAGAACTTCTAATAAATCGTTTGATTTTTCACTAGCCTGTCATGGAAATGATTCTACTAATGATGCTAGTATTGGTGGCTATTAATGCTGGTAATTATTATGTTTTTTTTATATCCCCCTTGTTTTCAATCATTATTATTAAAAAATACCGATAGACTTCATTTTGTCTAAACAAATGCAAAAAGTGAGTGAATGGCATACTATTGGAAAGTCAAATGATTTATTAAAATATAAGTGAATGAAAAAAAAAACGCTAAATAACTAAGAAACTACTAAATATATATATGGGGTATTCCACGTCGTCGTACGGTAAAAAAATTTTTTTTTTTTTTTTGAAATTTCCTTCGAAAAGTACCCACCCAAAATTTGGGCCTCCTAGACCCACATGCCTAGCGTCAGTAGCAATTTGAAAATTGCAATTTTCGTTTTAACGCCAGGTTTTCAATCTTTTTAGCTAATATACGTTGAAAAAAATAACCGAAGGCATAATTTTGTGTATTTTTTGACGCAGAATCCTTTAAAAATAAAATCAAATTTTTCGGATTTTTTTTAACCACTTTTTTTAAGGGATGAAAAGTTAAAACAATTTTTTTCTCAAAGGACGCCGCGATTTTTTTTTTTAATTTTTTTGTTTAAAAAAAAGTTTATGCTTCAAGCTTACTTCATAATTTTCTCTAAGATGGGCCATGCACAATAAACGACGCAAGATGGTTTTGATCGCCGGTATCGCCATACTTAACGGTTTTCTCTTTGATATGATAAATAAAATTAAAAAAAAAAAAGTTTTCAAGAGTTTTCAGGGTCTCTGAGTCTAAATCTGTAGTCAGTTTTTAAAATTTTAAAATGATGGATCCCATGAGGCGAAAAACTTTTTAGTTTTTCTATTAAATTCATATTTTTTAAATAACTTTGTAATCGTCAAAATAATTAGATACAGAATGAGTTTTCGCTCGCACAAATCCATTTTGTAAATCTACTAAACAATGCTTATTTTTTAATGATGTTATTCTTTTTGTAGAGTTAAATCTCTTGCTCAATTTTTCTTCATTTAATTTATAAGATTTGGTATCAAAATATTCAAAATTTATGTTTGTTAATCTGTCTGTTTTTTAGCCATTCTTACAATTGCAATGCAGTTAAAATTGTGTTCAAGCTTCCTCGAATAGCACCACGTTTAACTGTAGCTCCTAATTTTATTTATTATATAAAAGAGAAAAACGTTAATTATGGCGATACCGGCGATCAAACCCATTTTGCGTCGTTTATTGTGCAAGGCCCATCTTGGAAAAAATTATGAAGTAAGCTTGAAGCATAAACTATTTTTAAACAAAAAAAAATTAAAAAAATCGCGGCGTCCTTTGAGAATTTTTTTTTAATTTCGCAAGGTCAAATCGGCGCTGAGACGTAAAGCAGAAGCAACGGAGATTCTGAACCAGCTGACAGACTTCTACCTCTGTTTTCAACAATGGAAAAGTCGTATGGAGCGGTGTAGAGATCACCAAGGGGAGTACACATTGAAGGCGAAAAAGTATACCTAAAATAACGTGTAGAATCTAAATATGCAATAAAAAAGGTACGATTCCATTTAAAATAAAGAAGTTGATCAAAAATATTTCCAATAAGTCCGCCATAACCTGTTAGTCATTTCTACAAGCCCTAATACTTTTGACGAACGGTTTTGATGAATCGCCCTGTATATTCCTAATCCGCTGTAAATATCGAACATTTAAGTAAACATTGTGAACGTACATACATACATATTTACTCCTTGAATATTTTGTCTGGCGAGTTGGTCAAATCCAGTTTAATAAAAAATACATACAACGGCACTAAATTATACGTTATTGCTTGGCCCAATTGCTATTTACGCGGCACTCACTTTACATGTTCAAAGTCTATGATAACGACATTATAAATAATATAATTCTCAGAAAATGAGATAAAAATAGCATCGCAGTACATAGCGTGAGTCAGTAACGTCCTTACTGATCCGCGCTTAGTATGCAGCCACGATTCATGAGTTGTGCTCATGATTTCCTAGTAAGAGCTGTTTGAATTTTATGAGAAGGGATTTGTTAAAGAGGTTTTTCCTGTAAAAGAACTCCATAAGGGATTTAAAAAGACATCGTTCTTATAGTCTACTTGATATCTCAAGAATGTTGTCTTACAGAACTAGGAGTTTGAAATTTTATTAGAAAAACTAAGCCATCGTGATAATACAGCGTAAGAAGGACCTTATCCTGTGGTGATAGTGACTGTCAGATTTTGTTAAATGAAAGTGAGCCCAATATTAGGTTTTGTCTGCTGCTGCCAGGGGCAAAGTTACTGTTGCTGCACTGTACAGATCGTAACGTAAGAGAAATAAAAGCCTATATGCATGTGTCAATTTGCCTTAGTTTGACCTGTGTCCTATATAAATAGTAAAATATTTACACCTGCCAAAAAAGTTGAATTATTAAACATGTATTGTATTCTATTTATTACCAGAAATGCTAAAATGACACTGTTTTGTTCGGTTAAAAACAATGCTTTGAACGCATTTTGAATATTACTTCTTTATTGTAAAATAAAATATGTATACACGATGTTAACATACAGTATTAGCACAAGTATTCACATACCAACTTTTTGAAAGTTTCTTAAACTCTTATAATTTCTGTACCAGAGTACTGATTTTTTTTCCCATTGAAGGTCTTCCGAAAATATTAAATCCTCATATTAAAAGGAAATCAATAACTGAGCAATTTTGGAAAAAAAATTAGACATGAAAATAGCTGGTTGAACTAAAAATATCATAAAAAAATTGGACGTTTTTTTTTGGAACGGGGGAGCAAAGTTTTACTCTTCTGAAGATGCCATCTTAGTTGGCGAAACGCGCGTCGAGAAAAGTATAGTAGTTCGGTGTTTCGTGGAAAATGTCCAGTTTTTGTACGCCACACATAACTTAAATAAATAGGAGTTAATTTAGAACTCAATGCATCTTATTAAAATTTCTTGAACAGTGATTTTTTTTTAACATATTTGAGATATTTATTGAGAGATATGCCTTTAATGTGTTTCAGTGTTTAGTTATTCAAGGCTGTTTTGAAAACATTGCGATTTTATTTTTTTTAGTTGTATCTTCACAAAATCGACATATCGACATATCATCAGAATTTAAGCAATCTTCAAAAAGTCGGCGTGAATACTGCTGACTCAATCAAACTGAAAACAATCCCACATTATTTTTAACTTTTTTTTCCTTTTCAGTATCTGCCGCATATACATATGAGTCACCATGAAAAAGATAGGATGTAAGTATTTTAGTTTAATTTAGAATTAAATTTCGAGTTTGATAAATGTAGAGGCAAAAGGCATGATTAACAAAAAAACGTCGATACAGATCTACTTTATTTTTTTTAGTATTTTTTGCGTGTATTCTCAAAATTGTCTCCGAACCATTTTTGGGAGTTATAACATCACTGATACGTTTTTTGTTAAATTGTTATCCCCACTTTTCGAGAAGAAAATAGAAAGTACATACATTTTTTTACATAAAAATAAAATAAGCACACTGGTTTTACGCTCCAAACGGAATATTTTAAACAAGCCATAAATATCTTTAGATTTAAAAGAATTGTCGCTGTATTAAGTATAATTTGTTGACAATAAAATATTTTCTCATAAATAATTCATAATATAACTATTATAATAAAATACAACTTGCGTATAACACCTAAAATAATAAATAATTTTATATACTTACATATAATTTAACAGGCTTTCAGGGCTTCAAGAGAAAAACTTTCAAGCAATGAACTGTTGGTAGCACCTACATATGTATGTACCTACATATATTTTTTTATTTTTATTTATACTGGGCAAATCGCTGATCAAAAGACTTGGTTAAAAACGTGTGCACATAAAAAAAGATTATACAAATAAAAATAAAAAATACGTACCTACTGTGAAATAAAAAAATACCACGTATGTACATAAACCGAAAACAACTTTAAATATGTACATCTATTTAAATATTAATATCTAACAAAAAAAAGTCGCGTTTAAGAGGCAGTAGCTATAACGAGAAATTTTATCTGCTAACGTGACTAATGAAATCACTTGTGAAAGTATGTATAAGTTTCCAACAAAAAAATATTTGAGATATTTGTTTGAATTCATTCCATAGATATTCGATCAGCCGCAGTCTTCATGATCTTTTGATTATGGAAAGACAGATGGATGGACTATAAAATTTTCACGTTTTCGTTTTCACTGAATTAGAACATTTTTTTTTTATGATGCCACCAGTTGGCACCTCTCAGCAGATAGACTGAAACAAACAAATATGTTTTATTATTCAAAATTGCGAAATAATATTGACCAGCATATGCATGGATCTTTGTGTTTTTTTTATTGCTAAATAACTTATTTTTACAACATTAAAAAAGATGTATAATTTTAAAAGACAGGTTAGTGCATAGATATGCAAGTACAAAAAAAGAGCAGGACAAATTGGTAGTAAAAGTTAGTAAATATGTTTTTTATGTGGGAGGGATAATTAGTAGAAAAAGGCACACGGAGGTTTTTAAATTAAAAAAAAAACCTAATTTGTAACAAAATAATGGGTTACAAATAGTGCAGTGTAGTTTTTTGTACATAAATACCAATTATTATATATGTTACGAATAACTTATATTCATGTTATTGTATTTGTAACCCTCTTGGTAGGATTACGCTATTACGCTTTCTAGAGTTTAAATGTTCTTTGTTTTTTGCATTTTGTGAAATAGAATTAACCGCAGAAACATTCAAGTTTAGAGCTGCTGCTATACGCTAAAACAATATATTGGCCTGTAGTTTTAATTATTACTGTAATTTTATATTTAAATTACCTTTGCTACCTAAAGGGTAGCAATGTACCATTATTGTCTCGTTCTTTTTCAAAATAGCGTATCAGAGATGCTATTAACTCTTGGCAGTAGCTATTTAACTGGTTTGGAATTTCGCAAACGGAAGTCTGACAACTATAACACTGATTGATCTGAAAATATCAATCAATGAAAATTGCAGTTTTCATTGATTGATCTGAAAATATCAATCAATGAAAATTGCAGTTTTCAGTGCAAGATAAAAAGTTAATTTTCATTACATCCTGTTTGTTGGAAGTGGATATTTTTCACTAATGTGACCACTATTCTGGGACAACATTTATACGACAAAAGAAACAACTAATTTGGGATAGAGGGAGTATATATTATGTCTGTTCATACGAAGTTGAAGTGTGATTTTGTACCTACCACAAAATTGTTTGTACTTTTCATATCTATAAAAAAAAAATGTCACGTTCATGGGACAATAAAAAGAGATTAGATAAGAATGTGGTATTATGACGTTAAGAGTTAGGTCAGTAAAAACTTTTATAATACACGAAATGTGAAACACCAACATGCTTAAAATGGATTATGGGAAACCTAAAATTACTTTGTAGCTTCGACAAGATATTTGGTCGGAATAAACCTAATGTTGTGGCTGTAATTATTGGGTGTCGGTATCTTTTTTTGGGTCAAAAATTGTTGTTGACGATGAGAACTGACGTCATTTTATTTTTTGTGATTATAATTTACGATATTATTTTGTAAGTTATTTTTATATTTCCTGTTCTTTTCTTGCGAATTCCTGTTGTAATTATAGTTACTGTGTTATACTTAACTATGTAGGAGAAAAACATTTCTAAAATTAAATATACATACATACTTCTAAAAAATATATACCATAAAAGTGGCATGTTACTTTTAATTAAATTTACTATGTACTATATTACTGTGTATGTTTATGTTTGATACTTAGAAATAAATATTTTCTTTTTGCTAAGAAATTATTTTTCTGTGTGTATACCTAATAAGTTTTAATATACGAGTTTTATAAATTAGATAATGATACTGACTTTTTAAATGTTTTTATTCGAATAGAATTGCAATTCAGTATTGTCTCCTTTAAAAAACTTCCTTGGGAAGCCACACTGCGCTGGAGACGGTTCTTTCATTCCTCAAAACAGTGCTGGAACTCGTATACTGGAATAGCCTTCAGCTGGTTGGTTACAGCCGTTTGAATGTTTTCTATGGTCCCAAAATGATATCCCATGAGGTGATTTTTCAATCTTGGGAAGAAGAAAAAAGAAGTCACAAGGACTCAAGTCAGGCGAATAAGGAGGCTGAGGAGCCACATGAATGTTTATTGGCTAAAAACTCGTTTACTGAAATGACTGTGTGACAAGGCGCATTGTTGTGATGCAACATCCAGTTGTTCTTGATGTTTGGTCTCACACGCATGACCCTTTTTCGAAGTTTATCTAGAACCTCTCTGTAAAAGCGTTGATTTACTGTTTGGTCTGGAGGCACACAATTCTTTGTGTACAATTCCTTGGCTATCAAAAGCAAATCAGCATGCATTTAATCTTTGACTTGCACATTCTTGTTTTTTTTTTTTGGGTCTTGGAGAGCTTGAAGTGTACCATTCTATGCATTAGCGTTTGGTTTCCGGGTTGTACTCAAACTCCCAAGTCTCATCACCAATAATGACACGTTCCATAAAATGATGATCATTTTCAATCGATTTCAAAAGGTCAAGATACCTTTTTCTCCTAATGTCCTTTTGTTCCTACGAAAGGTTTTTTGAACCATTTTTGTGTAGATTTTTCTTATCCCCAATTCGTTAGTCAAAATCTGATGAACAGTGGTGTGATTCAAATTTAACTCTTCCCCGATCATTTTTGTCGTCAACCGACAATCTGAACGCATAAAATCCCATATTCTATCGACATTTTCATCGGTTCTTGAAGATGATGGCTTTCCGCTGCGTGGTTCATCTTCAATCGACTCTCTTCCTTCTGAGAATGCCTTAAACCACCGAAAAACTCTTGAAAAAACACTGTCTCCAGAGGCGTGTTGAAGTTTTGCAAAAGTATCCGTTGCGCTGTGTCCAAGTCTGAAGCAAGACCTGATGGCACACCGTTGATCAAAATTAATGTCACTCATTTTTAAAAAGCACTAGAAAAAAACGGTTTACGAAAACAGTCCCAAAGAACAAGCAAGTGACTCTAACAAGTTCAAATTTGTACTGAAGGTGCATTACATGTTAACCTACCGCTCTTCTAAGTCCCGTCTCCGCAGTGTTGCTAGATCGGACGCTACGTTGCCAGCCTCATTACTTAATTTATACACCTCGTATATTTTGGTTAGTCCATATATTTTCTGTTGTTGTTTTTTACATAACATAGCCTTTTTTATTTATTTATTGGA
This sequence comes from Aromia moschata, assembly GCA_029963805.1. Lineage (NCBI taxonomy): Eukaryota > Metazoa > Arthropoda > Insecta > Coleoptera > Cerambycidae > Aromia > Aromia moschata. Next base: position 317,799 of record JAPWTK010000445.1, read on the forward strand.
TTGGTAAAAATTTAAAACATACAGCAGTGCCTATCCAAAACAGAAATATGTATAGACCATACAACCCTTTCATTCTTCTTCCTTCTTACAGCCTGAAAAACTATACAATAAACCGTCAAGTCCTACATGTGACTGGAACAAAATATGACAAATAAAACCCGCATAAACACCACAGGAAATACGTGACTTTAAACTGTTTTACTGCCGAGGGTGCTTTTTCGCCTACCCTAACTCTAAGTCCATTAACCCTCGCTTTAGGGCTGTCGTTAAGTGCGGCTAAAGGGCGTCGGCGCGGAAATCTACGTATAATTTGACAGTGGCGCACGTCAAGAAGGATTGACAACATGCATTTTGTAAAATAAAAAAATTAAAAACGTTCTCAAAGTATGCAAGGAATAGATCCCGCATGTTTAGAATTATTACTCACATAATTATCAAGTTCTGAATTTTTTTATTATTAAGAAAATTAAACATGGTAATGCCGGCAGAACAAAAAACCTTTATGATCGAAACTTACTTTAGAAATGGTAGAAGGGTTGATGGAAACAGAATTTCCAAGCAGTCATGGATTTCGACCAGTTTCACCAAGTTATATGAATATGCCTACAACTGTAATTTTGTTTACAGAAACAGAAGTTTGAATAGAAGGGAAGACAGTGCGCTAACTATTAGGTTGTTGGAATAGTCACGACTCATTTTTTGGGTAATTTACAAGGCGCATTTATTAATAATAGAACAAAGTTCAATCAATGATGTATTGCCCATTTTGATCGATGGTCTTTTGCCATCTTTCTGGGAGCTGCAAGATTCCGCGCTCGTAGAAGGACCGCTCTTTTCCAGCGAAGAACTGGGTGAGATGCTCTTTGATGGAGAGAATCGAACGATCTACCATTCAAGTCGTTCTACAAGGAACGAAACAAATGGGAAACTGATGGGGCAAGGTCCGGTGAGTAAGGAGGATGAGGCAAGACTTATCATCCAAGCTGCAGCAACTTTTGGCGAGTCATCAAATTTGTATGGGGTCTCGTGTTGTAGTGGTGGAACACTACGCCTTTGCGATTGATGAGTTCTGGCCGCTTCTCCGCAAGATATGTCAATGCCACACTAGACGAGTGTGGCATTGCAATTTGAAAGTTGTTCCCCATATATTCTCAAACCTGAAACACCTACAGACGTAATAAGTTAATAAGGAAAATAAAACGAAATCTACAGCTTAAGTGATAAGGAAAAAAATTAAACCTTTCGAAATTAATTTCCAATAATATTCTTGGTGTTATATTGTTGGGTGCAGTTAATTTAAAAACGATAAAGATCTTGTGCAGATAAAAACAGTGTTCGATACTTGCCAAATGTTATTTACATATTGTAAACATCATGATTAAGAATATGTTGGACAACTGGAAGGTACACATGTGTATGTAAAAATATAAAAAAAAGCAATGGAAGTATTAAGAATAATACACTCGGAAAAGTACTCGGATTAATATAATAAATGTTGTTCGTCTGATCAACAACTCTAATGGCTGAGGACACGAAAAATTAATAAAAAACTTTCATAGGAAGCTTCTTTAGAAACCCCCTGATTATAATTATTGTTTTATAACATAACATTTTTATATAATGTACAAACTTCTTGTTTCGGTACCGTACATTTGACTAAAATGAATTAAATACACATAGGAAAAGAGAGCAATACATTTTTTTTACCTTCATTAGCTCTTAATTAGACAATATCCAACAATTTATTGTGTCAGAAATTAGTTATTTATAAAAGTACAAAGATCAGAATCCATTGGATGATAAAGGCAACTTTATCAGTGTACGATATGGCATCTCAAATATTTTACAAAAATAATTTCATTATTCCATGTCAAATAATAGCCAGTGTTTGTAAAATGATTTGAAGTTTGAAGGCGCCAGTTGTTAAAATAGACAACAGGGCCGTACTGGCCCAATTATGTCTGTGGAATGTTAGTTTTGCCTCGTGAGTAAATCTTCATAATAAAAATGGAAGTAATATTTATCATTCAATCTACAGTAATTTTATTTCCTTCCATTAAAGAATATAAACTGGTATAGTCCTTCTAATTTTAATTGATAAATACCTGAAAATGATAAATACGCCTGGGGAACAAAAAAAGCGGTGCAACTTTATGATTCCATGGGCGTGCATATATCTTTTATAAATTCGAAAATTGTGAAATAATTTTTTTCATTCAAATCAATATAGGAGATTAAAATTAGCATGCATACAAAACTTAATATTTGTGATATAATTTGCTGGAAATAATGCTCATTTAGCCAGACAATCTCAAAAAATTGTCTGTGTTAATAAACCTAGCTGAAATACACGTCACTGGCGTTTTAAACAAGTTGAGCGCCTAAAGTCGTAAATCATTTTAACGACGATTTAATTTTATAAGTATTTAAGCAATGTATGTATTCGATGCATACTCTCACATCGCACAATAGTCTATTGGATCGTTGCCCAGTGTGTAGTCTAATGGAGCACCGGCCAGCGCGTTGCCGGCTCTTCAAAATTTTCTTAAGTATAGTAATATACATAAAGTTGTTTTAATTTATAATTATTTTTTCAAGCAATTTTAAACGCTTTATTTTAATGCTAACTAATAAATTTATATCTATGTATTTTTTTAAAATATTTCCAAACTAGCTTTCTAAGAACGTCACGAACTAACAGTTTACTGAAGTATGAAGTATACTTGTATAGTGAGCTTAGCAATTTTAGAAAATATATCTGACAACCTTGCTTTTTTTCTACCTATTTTCAATTTAGAATGGAAATAGAATACATACTGATTGAGAAAATCATTAGAGAAAAAAAATATTTTCAGCTTATTACACGTTAACTTTTTGTACAATTTTTTTACAATCATTTATATGTAGCAGTAAGTGACAGTCGTTTTAAAATAGCGGTTTTACTGCATTTTGGTGGTTCAAATGGTGGTTATAAGTATTTTAACTAGAAACTGATCGAAAATATAATAAACTGAATATTTCTGGTTTAAAGCTATAAAAAACTATTAATTGATGTTGACTGAGAAGAACGAGACTTTTATTAGGTATTCAAGAAACCATCTGTTTGAATAATTACTGGAGGAATAGAACTTGTTTGTGGCTTCTTTGATACCCTAGAAACCTGACTAATAAAGTGTACCGAAACAGAATTTTAACCTCTTCGATGAATTTTTTTATGCAATCAGCATTGTATTAGAAATTTGTTTATAGCAGAAATAATTAAAAAGAAGCTATTGTTAACAGTATGAAGTGTTATAGTATAGGTTGAAATATTGACTAAAGCTGAGTAATCTTACGAATCTTTAAAAATATCAACATGAGTTTGGTCAAAAAAAATGGCTTAAAAATAATAACAAGAGGGTTTAGGCAGCCCCCAAAGATGGACTTAATAACGAGAAGTCGTGATGACTGTGAGTAAGAGATTATTGGGCAAATAGGAAGATCACTTTTAACCAGACTGAAAGAACATACACTTAAAACGCGGTATAGCAGAAAAATGTGTAATCCAACATGCTTTTAACACTATAAGATATAATTTTAAATGTAATAGTAGCGTGAAGAAAAATAATGGCCTGATACCAAACAGTTCACTGTTCAGATTGATAAACAAGGAGAAAGTTACGGTTTTTAACCGTAATGTTAACTTAAATTTTAATAAAAAAAATTGTAAAGAATAAATGGAATAGATCTAAACTAGTAACAAAAATTAAAGGATATTAAAAAAATTCTAAATTCTTGGGTGATTTTCAACAAGGGATAACTCGGAGAAAAATGGTCGTACACAAAATAAAAAAAAAAAAGAAATTGCAGCCTCAAGTGTCTAGTTTTCAGATCTGGACTTTAAAATTTTTTTAGCGGGAGCGGTTCTCACGTAATCATCCGAAAACCAACAAAAAAATTCCAAATTTTTGCTCGTCTTCAAAATGGTCTGTGGACTTCAAAATTTTTTCATCATGCGATCATAAAGCTCTTTTAGACAATTTAATCAGCTTTAATTTGACCTCTTAACGAACTCCGTACGATGATTTGCCGCGGAGTTATCGTTGATCAAAGCAAAAAATTCCTTTTCAACTTTGACAATCAATTACTCGGGAACTAATGATCGTACAGAAAATGGAGGTAGGGTTTTGGAAACTGCAAAACATTCTCTATAAGACACAATCGGGGCGATTGATAAAAAAAATGTTGGCTGAAAAAAAGTTAAAATTTTGCGAATTAAGGATATTTAGAAAATTTGGTATAACTTGGATGTAGAGGATGAAGATATCGTCGGTAATTTTTTAGCCTCAAAGTGTCCCCAAAAAACCCTCAAAGTTGCAAAGCGCTGCGATCTTTTTTCTTAATGCCCCCGTTTAAAGGACCCCGCACCAATCATATGGATTTTGGTTCCCGGCCAATTTTTCTGGGGTTGAAATATGTTGTACTTTGAATCCCCCTGAACAAACGTTTTCATGGCACCAAGGTCCAAAAATCAACTCCAAGCGAGTTACGAGCCGTCGAAAGTCAGATTTTCAGAGTCAGAGTCGGAGACTTTCCACGAGCCGTCGAAATCGGATTTTTTTGGAATCTATTGAAAATTAAAATTAAATAACAGAAATGTTTTAGAATTAGTCAAAGAATACCCTCAATTTTTTTCAGAATATTTAGAGATGATTTTTGAAATGACGAAAAATTGCAATTTTGATTGTCAAAGTTGAAAAGGACTTTTTTGCTTTGATCGACGATAACTCCGCGGCAAATCATCGTACGGAGTTCGTTTAGAGGTCAAATTAAAGCTGATTAAATTGTCTAAGAGCTTTATGGTCACATGATGAAAAAACATTTTTTGAAGTCCACAGACCATTTTAAAGACGAGCAAAAAATTTGGAAAAAAAAATTTTTTGTTGGTTTTCGGATGATTACATGAGAACCGCTCCCGCTAAAAAAAAAATAAAATCAGATCTAAAAACCAGAACTTGAGGCTACAATTTCCTTTTTTTTTATTTTCTGTACGACCATTTTTCTCCGAGTTATCATCCTAATCACCCAAAAATTTGGAATTTTTTTAATATCCTTTAATGTTTGTTACTAGTGTATTTAATGATAGTTGTCTTGAAGTTAGATCTCTTGATGATGCTAATGTGGTTGGCGAAATGCGCGTGATACGTATAAGTATAGTGTTTAGGTGTTCATGGAAAACATGTGTAAGTTTGTGACGGCATTTTAAAATATCGTAATACGAAATATCTTGCAGTCCGGCTCTGGCAGATAACTGGAATACTTTAATGCTTCTACGCAAACTCATTTGACGTAAGAAATCGTAAAATATCCTATTCGTCATTATGATAAAACTCTATTTATTGTTATACTAATTCACAAAACGGTGACGTGGAATCATGAGACGGTGACGTCACCTCTCGCAATTATTATCAAAATAAAGAGAGTATGTGTGTAATTTAAACAAATAGGATTTCATTAAAATTTATATCGCTCCGGTGAAAGTTGGCGAATTAGCGAGAACGAAATCTTTCGACTCCTTGAACTTGAAATATGTTATCGATCGGGTGCTATGACATTGTGTCCTCATATTTTTGCGTATTACGTGCTGCGATAGGCATATACGGTGAGAGCAAAAAATACGGGGCATGTTGAAAACGCACCTTATGATTAAATAAATTAATAATAAAAAAAAATTAAAAACAAGCTTATATTTGAATGCTCTAAAAAGAAGAAAATTAATTTTAAATTGAATCAAACCCATCAATTACACAATTTATATGATATAAAAGCTTGTCACGAGATTTACTTGTGTAGATGTATTTACCAATTTTATAAAATATATACTTTTTTTTCTTAGATTTTCTTATGTCAAGATCAAGTTACATAATTATTACATTCTTGTTTATCTACAATGTATTGTTTATCTACAATTTACATTCTTGTTTGTCTACTTGTATTTTGTACTTTGAAAAAACTATCTCTTAAACATTACTTTATAAAAATAAAGAAAACACACGAAAAAAATGAAAACGCAGAATCTTCATTACATGCAAAGTAATTGTGAAAAAAAAGATATCGAAGAACTTTTAGATTTTTTAGAAACAAAGAAAAATAAAATGAATCTACACTGGTTGTTTCGGTTTGGTAAAGAAGTTATCCACTTAGAACTATTTCTTATAAAACTACTCTTCTATAACGTAAAATACTACTCTACTCTTTACTAACGTATTGTAGGAAATTGAATAATGAGGAGTAAATTTGGACTACGGAATCCTTCACAAAGGTTGAAAATAGGTCTGGAGTAAACGGTATAAAAAATAGACTGGTATTTTTTTTGGTCAATTTTGGCCCAAAATTGGATTTTTTTAGGTTAATAAAAAGTTAAATTTGGACTACGAAATCCTTTTCAGCGGATAAAAATACTCCGAAAACGATATATCTGGAGTAAACGGTACAGAAAATAGCCTTTAGTATTTTCTTTGTCAATTTTGGACCAAAATTGGGGTTTTGTGGAAAACTGGTGGGTGATGGAACAAAACGGACATTGGGTTCGTATTCAACGCATCAAAATACACAAGAATTGACATGTCACACCTCAGGTGCAGATTTTTTTTGTGTGCCGGTGTAATCATCTATATTTTATTTTGAAAAAAAAATCAAAAATAGCAGCGATTTAAAATACTCCTATTTTAATCAATTACAGTCAACAAATGAGAGTTAGATTCAGATTCTTGATTTTTTTTCAGCATTTCTTATAAATAATTAGTTATGCTTTATAGTAATAATAGGCCTGGTCTCATACCACCACAATCTATGGACCTTTACAAGTGAAAACCTAGATTCTAGATAGAACTAGATAAACTAGATAGAGCTGTAACATTCTATCGTTTAACCAGGTTTTCCATTTCATCATATGGTTAAAAGTAATCTTATGTTTATTAAAGCAATGTATATATGTATGTATGTAGACGTTAGCTCCATCCAGTGCAATTTCACAGTATAATTCCTGTTTTCCTGAATTTTGTTATGTTAAAATGTCCTAGGGTCAACTTATTCTTTACAATTTTATTTCTAAAGTTTAATTAATCTCTTCATTATACCCTCAGCGCTTGTGAAATTCTTAATATTGGATTAAATCATAATTATCAGCACTAAAATATTTGTATTGTGTTTCGTGATAAGTACATTGACAACATTCACATAATAAAATAAAATAGGTATGTATCCACTTGATATATTTTATTATGAAAAAAAGATAAATTGGAATAAGTGCATATGTTTAAATTTCCTAATGACATAGATTTCTGCAGAAAATACATAGATTGTTGCTATCCCTCGCAAGAATTCTCAACTAACAAAACGTAGTAAGGTTGTGACACATTTTCCTAAAGAAAAAAATAATAATTTCTTTAACCGTTTATGTTTCAACATTACTGTAATACTAAGTACTTGCGAAAGTATTATAGTAAATTTAAAGATTCCCAAATTAGCCTCTGCTGCCATACCCTCATTGTTTATTAATATATTATATCTGTGCAGTGGAATAAAATTGTTAACGCTGAAAATGTATTATTATTTAAAAGTAAAAGAGTTGCAAAATAATTGTTATTTTGCAACTGTTATTAAATATTTTTAGATGCATTGGCATATATATATATATATATATATATATATATATATATATATATAGACATCCAAAAAAAACGTCATCAACTCTTGCTATGAACGAGAGAGATGGAAATAGCGGTCATGTCTAAGCTTTTCGGTGATGTCAAACTTTTGACAAGTGACTGCCACAATTTGTAAAATAAACAATGGCTGTCATATGATGTGACAGTCTTGACAAGTAAATAAGGTTATGAATTCGATCAAGAATAGAAATACGTCTTTTTTATCTTGGCCAACTTTGATGACTTTTTTTGGATGTCTCCATATATATATATATATGTTTCCATTATTCCTAGGTGGAACATAGGGCCTCAACGAAGTTGCGCCATCTGACTCGGTTACGTGCTAACAGTTTAATTTCTCCCCATGTTTTATTCATTATCTGAGCCTCCTCAAGTATACTTCTCCGCCAGGTATTCCTAGGTCTGCCTCTTTTTCTTGTGCCGTGGGGGTTGCAATCGAGTGCTTTCCTAGCTATGCTGTCTTCCTTACGAAGTGTGTGGCCCAGCCAATTCCACTTCCGTCGTCTTATTTCCAGATCAATCTTCTTCTGCTTTGTTCTTCTCCACATGGCTTCGTTGGTGATTGTGTTAGGCCAGAATATACGCAAAATTTTGCGTAAGCATTTATTTATAAATACTTGAAGCCTGTTAGCGATTGCCTTGGTCATTTTCCATGTTTCGCAGCCATAGAGTAGCACTGATTTAACGCAAGCGTCAAAAATCCTAATTTTTGTTTCATCCCTGTAGGCTCTGGATCCCCAAATTGGATTAAGTAATCCAAAGGACGTTCGGGCCTTTAGAATTCTTTGACGAACATCCTGCTCTGTTCCCCCCTGTGTGATCCACTATGCTCCCAAGATATGTAAATTGACCAGTTCTTGGAATTGGTTGGTTATTTATAACTAGGTCTCTATGAGTATGGGTGTTAATTCTCATTTCTTCAGTTTTGCTGATATTAATCTTAAGTCCTACTCTTCGGGCTTCTTTTTCTAAGCGTTCTAGTTTTCGATTCATATCCTGGTATGTGTGTGATAGCAGACAAATGTCATCGGCGTATTCTAGGTCTTCCAATCGACCCGTGAGCCCCCAGTTGATACCCCTCTCTTCATTATTTACCTTAAGCAAGACGCAATCGAGTACAACGTTAAAAAGGGTGGGTGAAAGTACGCAGCCTTGCTTCACACCGCTTGTGATTGCAATATCTTCTCCTATTTTGCCTTTGTGTATAACCCGACTTCCAGCTCCCTCATATAAAGCCTTTATTAAATTAATTATTTTACCTGGGACACCCTTGTGTTCCAGAGCATTCCAAATAGCAGCGTGTTTCAGGGTATCGAAGGCTCGTTCGAAGTCGACAAATGTGAGGAATAAGGCGGAGTTAAATTCCCGGGACTGTTCAATGATTATTCGCAGGGTATTTATGTGGTCTATCTCTGGGCATTGGCATATAAAACACGTTAAATAGTTCATTTCTGCGGATGTTCTTACTTTAGAATTTCGTGTTTCTTTTAATAAAATCGAATGGGGTACGTTGAACGGATTATTTGACGAATTATACATCAATGCGAATAATATTCAAATAAATTATAAACGACTTATTCGTATCTACATTGTATTGCCATACAACGAATGTGACGTCACTCTGACAACGCCAGGGCCTTCTATTCCGTGGGTAACGGTCAAAAACACTTTTGTAATTGCTCTGTTTTCTGTCTGAATTTTGACATTCAAATATTCTTAAGGGAAATGACAGTGTTAAAAAATAATTAAAATACTGTAAAATTTATCCATGAATAATAAAAACTACTTATTTTTTAATTATCTCTGGAGCTTTAATAGTGGAAAAGCGGTTTTTTAAAACATGTTTTAATAAAAATTTTAATAAAAAAGGCGTATACCCTGTATGCACAAACAATAAAAATATCCGACGTCAAATTTGAAGAGCAAACAGAACTGAAGTGGTGTAACTGTTTATAGAAGCATTTAGTCATTGATATGGAAAACTAGTGAAACATTTAGATCAGGTCAACGACACGCCGGATCTATCGTAGTCGCGAGTCAATTAAGATGATAGATAACATTTTATTGGTATATTAGTTTATGGTATCAGAAAAGCGTGGCAAAATAGCCACCATAAAACTTGGTGGCTCAGCACCAAGCTGTGCGTATGCTTAAGGCTTATGCCGATCAAATGAAACGGCGAATATTACATTGAAATTAATGTTGTGCAACATCGGGCAATTTGCGAAAGATTGACGTTTGTAGGTTAACGAAATGATTGTAATTACGACTGGAATGACAACCGGCCTGTATAGAGGACTTACGACATGTTATTGGATTTTTTTCCCGACGTACTCGCTTGACTATTTTTAGTTTAATCGACGTTCTAGAAAAATTATAAAATTCGCAAATTAAAGCTAATACAATAAAAAAGAGATAAAATAACAATACAAAAAACCAAACCTTGAAATTTCGAAAAAATATTACAAGAATAAAAAGCCTTTAAAGTATTTACTTGGTGATTATGAAAAAATACTTCGCAAATATTATAGAAGGCATCTTAATACGTTTAAATGTTTTGTTTGACGTTTTTCTTTGCAAGTTCATTGTTCTTTTCTTTTTGTGAAATATAATTAACGATAGAAAGATGCAAGTTTAGGGCTGCTGCTACATGCTAAAACACTATACCTATTGGACTGTGGTTTTAATTAATATTTTAATTTTATATTTAAATTACCTTTCTAACAGCTATTCAGGGTAGCAATTAGCAATGGACCATTATTGTCTCATTGCTTTTCAAAATAACGTATCAACGATGCTACTAACCCTTGACAGCAGCTGTTTAACTGTTTTGGCATTTAACAAACGGAAGTCTGACGACTATAACACTTTGATTGTTCTTAAAATAGCAGTTTTTCAATGCGAGATAAAAGTTTGAACCTGAAAAAAGACACAAAGCACTGTTGAAGCCAATGTAAGGTTCAGAATAATTTCAAACTGTCAACAAATGTATTTTATTTTGTAGAAATGTTTTAGGTGATTATCACAGAGCTGTAACTTGGGGAGAAATGGTCGTAAAGAAAAAAAAAAGGAAATTGAAGCTCCAGGTTTCTAGTTTATGGATATAATAATAATAATAATAATAATAATATGTCTATTATGGTTTACATAAATACATGAAAATAACAGTATAAGAGGATGGAGTCACTAGGTTGTGCTCTTCCATACAACCGTCCATCAAAAATAGTAGTCATCATTCAGTCATATGTGACATTTACATACATACATAGGTAATAGCTAAAGCAAAACAACATAAACTAATTCAGTAGTACTACAATTTATTTCCTACACTCAAATATTTTTCGTTTCAAGACATTTTTAAATGAATTTGCTGACGAAAAGAATTTAACATCATTGGGTAAAGAATTAAAATATTTAATCGCGTTATAACTAAAGGACCGCTGAAATTGCGTAGTTTTATGTTTTATGATGTTTAGTTTAATTTTTTTTAGCGTCAGCAGTTTTTGAGTAACCACAAGAAAATCATCGAAAATTACATTTTCAAAATGTTTGTCTTTTAAAAGTTCCACGGACTTGAAAAATTTTTTTCGATAATTTCACCATAAAGCTCTTTTAGATAATTTAATTTTCTTTAATTCGACCTATTTTCGAGCCCTATTAAATTATTTTTCTCCAAGGTATCGCCGTTCAAAGTAAAAAGTCATTTTTGACTTTGGTAATCAATTACCCGGGAAATTGCCAACAATTGCCCTAATTGCCAACAATTTGCCAACAATTGCCAAAAAGTTGCCAACCCAGCTCTAGAGAAAAACTACAAGATTAAAAGAACTATAGAAAACTGGAACTTTAAAAAAAAACATAAATTTAAATAATAACAAACAAAACAAATAACAAAGTTAAATTAGGTTTACTCATCCGATATATCGAATAAAAAACATCGATACATTGATTATCAAAATGTTACAAATACGATACATTGAGTGTTTTTAATATATGTACATCGTCGTCAACCGACGATCTGAACGCACAAGATCCCGTATTTTATCGACATTTCCATCGGTTTTTGAGGATGAAGGCCTTCCGCTGCGTGGTTCATCTTCAATCTACTTTCTTCCTTCTGAAAATGCTTTAAACCACCGAAAAAACCTGGGCCCTTGAAAAAACACTGTCTCCGTAGGCGTGTTGAAGTTTTGCAAAAGTATCCGTTGCGCTGTGTCCAAAAAGTCTGAAGCAAAACCTGAACAGCACACCGTTGCTCAAAATTAATGTCACTCATTTTTAAAACGCACTAGAAAAAACCGGTTCGCGAAAACAGTCACAAAGAACAAACAAATGACTAACAAGTTCAAACTTGTACCGAAGGTGCACTGCATGTCAACCTACCGCCCTTCCAATTCCCGTCTCCGCAGTGTTGCTAGATCGGGCGCTACGTTGCCAGTCTCATTACTTAATTTACGCACCTCGTATGTAAAGACTTGAATTCGTACTTAACTAATAACTAACACGAGTCGTGGGGCATCTTGCATCAAATAATATAAATTCCTGTTGCCACGTTATTATTATTAGCGATTAGGCGTTACATATATATTTAAAGGCGACAATAAATATTTCAGCAATAATTTATTGCCGCGGAATCGGACGCATACGGGCAACAATCGTTTCGCATTAATACGGACTCTCTCGCCGCCGATAAAGTAGCAGATAAACAGGATCATAGTCTCCTTGGAAACATCGGTGTACGTGTACGAAGAATAAAACTGTAAAACGTCGCCTACTCGATGCACACTCATAAAAAAAGATAATGAACGCGCGCCGGTCGTGATACGGGCCGGCGAACGAGATCAGAATTCGATGACGTCACAACGCCCCCATTGCTGGTAGTTGCTAAGGCAAAGGATGCCGTGCCAGCCTGTTAAAATGGACATCGCAGTGAGCCAAGGTCGTAGCAAGGTCCCGATTGCGCCTAGCGTTATAGTACGGTCAGTCGAAGCGGTTTCGCAGGCAGTATTTTTTTTTTTCGGAATCGTACCTTCGAATGAGTTTCTACGCCAAAGGAGGTTAGTAAATTGGAAATTATACGTGTGGTGATACTGTCGGTGCGAGCTAAACGCGTGGTATTTTAAAAGCTTGTACCTAATTATGACTTCATGAAAATAATTATGTATAATTAATTATCATAATTAAAATTGTACATATTCGACCTACTTATAAAATAATTCTTATATCTGAACTTATAAAGTATATAATAATACACTTTTAGAACAGACGGTATGTTTTGGATTTGACTTTTTCCATATGATACCTCATTTTTATTGAAAATATCATAAGAAATTAATATAATGAATATGAAGGAAAATCATAAGAAATGATAATTTCGATATGGGCCAATTGAAAAAATGTGGAGTTTTTAATTAAATAAAATGTAAAAAAATCTTTAAAATATCCGTTTTTACCCCGCATTTATTCTATATAACTCGAGAACTTTCATTTTAAAGAAAAGTCGAAGAAAGAAAAAAGGTTTGTTATTGAATTCTACACGGGGTGTGTCAATAAACCGTATTCAACTTTAAAAAATCACAGAATTTTACTCTTGTGTGTTCAGCATTTAAATTTGTTACGTTTTGAAATTATCTATCTAAATTATGATAAGTGTCAAAATATGTGTGGAGAACAGTTTTTGGCTTAAGTTTTTGGTGAAAAATGAAGTAAATACATCGAATTAAGAGGGGGTTGTGCACAAAACACTGTGTATGTTGATTCGAAGCAAAATATCACTGCTGTCTATTCTGAATTAGGTGGAACTATTTTAAGAAAAGTAACTTCTAATGAACTAAGAAAACGTTACGAGTTGTGCTTAAATAACAGGAGTGACCATATCGACCATTTATTAATTAAATAATTAACTCTTCATTTTACTTGTCGTTATTTGTAAAGATTTCAGTTAAGGCATTTGCACGTATGTAGTATATTGTTTATTGTTTAGCTATCGAAAGATATCTATTTATTATAAATTATACAATATTTCAACTATTAAAACCTAGGTTTAATATATTTTTTTTGTTGTAAAAGAAAACACATTTAGTTATGTATGTTTATGTTGAACGAGCAATAGCGTCGGAAAAATGCAATTTTAAATGTTGCAATATTTACTACAGAGGAATTTACCGGAAAATCGATCACAACTTTTGAAATAATAATAAATTAATAATAAAAAAAAATTAAAAACAAGCTTTTATTTAAATGCTCTAAAAAAAAATAAACGAGATTTACTTGTGTAGATGTATCTACCTATTTTATAAAATAAATACTTTTTTTTCTTAGATTTTCTTATGTCAAGATCAAGTTACATAATTATTACATTCGTGTTTATCTACACAAGTAAATCTCGTGACAAACTTTTATATCATATAAATTGTGTAATGTAATAAATTGATGGGTTTGATTCAATTTAAAATTTATTTTCATCTTTTTAGAGCATTTAAATAAAAGCTTGTTTTTAATTTTTTTTTATTATTAATTTATTTTTTAGTTATCGTCGTGTTTTTGTATCTAAATGTTTCTCAACCTGTTCATACTATCCCTAACATATACCAAGTTATAACTCTTTAAAATTGGTATGGTCGCCATCTTGTTTTTCGCCATTTTGAATTTTTTTCACCGCCGCTAGAATTTGCCTAGGGTATAGGTTGATATGAATTAAGACACGACCCCGCTAATTCTTACTGTTTAGCTGGGCAGTAGTACACCAACGAAGGGTTGAACGCAGACGGCAGTTTATTCGTATTCTTCTTAGTAAACCCTTTCATTTGATACCCACATAATGGGAGTGCTTAAAAATAACTAGTCCGCCATCTTGGGCGGTCCGCCATATTGGATTTAGAGTAGTCATTTTATTTTTCGTATTCTTCTCAGCAAACCCTTTCATTTGATACCTATATCATGGGAATACACAAAAAATAACTAGTCCGCCATCTTGGACGGTCCGCCATATTGGATTTAGAATAAATTCATTTTATTTTCTTATTTCTTCTCAGCAAACCCTTTCATTTGATACCCATATCATGGGAGTGCGCAAAAAATAACTAGTTCGCCATCTTGGGCGGTCCGCCATTTGGATTTAGAATGACATAACTTAGCATTAACCATGCATTGTCTTCCAAACTAAACGTGTATGCAAAATTTCATCTCAATCTGTTGAGGATAACTACTTTAAAATTCAGTTGCAAGATTTGACCCGAACATACATACAAACAAACAAACATTGCAAGTTAAATAAAAGCTTGTAAAAAATATAAAAATAAATGCAACAATCAAAAACATGTTTACGAAGTCATAAAAACAGGTATATTGTTAAAAGAATTTGAGGCTTTTTTTATTTCCGTCTTAATTTTTAGCAAAAACAAGTATATTGATATACTCTTATACATAAATTATATTCATTTAACTAGCAATTTACTTGAAAAATAGATATGACACTCAATAATAAATCAACCATAACTTTTTAAATATTCAAGATACAAAAAAAAAGTTAAATAGAAAAAGAACTCACAATTAATACTGTTATAATAAAGTAAGAAAGGTATGTTGCTGAAAACATTTTTATCGTCGTTAAGACATATTTTTTCAATACCCTTAATTTTGAGTGAAGGTGAGAAAAAGTAATTTTTCTTTCACAAACATTGTCGATATAAATCGATCACCCTGTACATACGAGTGTGTGTAAGTGTCGTTAAGAGTATTTAAAAGTATTGTTATTTTTAACATTTTTGTTAGGACTTGAACTTTGAAAGCCATAAAAAATAGGTAGGATGGTTTTTATACAAGTCAAGATAAAAATATACCTTTTATGTTTGATTCATTCAGTTAGATCAGTCCAAGCTCATAAATCATTGTCATAAAAATGTAACATAAGGGGGCTTTTTTGTTATTCATTTCCGATAGAATTCCTAGAATCACATATGAAGATGGTGACACGGAAGGATGACGACACTTATCGAAAAATAGATATTTTGATCCACCCGAAAGTACCGTTATTTTGTGAAATTTTCAAAATATCGTCTAGGAAAACCTCACATTTAAGCTACTGAAGGAAAATTGAAACCTTCGTACTAGAAACAAATTCACACTTGTACAATTTTAAACTGTCGACAAATGTCAAGTAATATAACACAGCAACTTTGTATCTGCTGCCAACTGCGTAACAACGAATATCAGGCGGGAAATTTAAAATTCAATAAAACATTCCATTAGATTTTATCCATTCGATTAGAACATTAGTTTCTATTTCATTATAATTGAATGGTGGTATCTCCACTCATTTAATAACGTCATCAGCACGTGTATCGGTTTTTATTTAAAAAATTACTGTTTTAAAACTAACGCTCGATCAAATATTAGAGGAAACAAAAGTAGAAAATTAACCATATTTAACAAATATGATAAAAATACTTTACACTCTTTCTAGATGCGTTGGTCGACAAAACATGCCATTTAAATAACGAACCAACAAAGAAAAACGTCAACGTTTTCCGAGCAAAAAAAAGACCTATTTTCTATTCTGAATAATAAATTTATAAGCTTATTTAATTGTCAAGGCTACAAGCTTAGCCACTTGTCAAAAGTTTAATAATAACAAAGTTTTGCTTTGAGCTCAATACAACCGCTATTTCCTTCTCTCGTTCATCGCCAGATTTGATGACGTTTTTAGTTTGATTAGCTACATTACTTATGTGGAAGTTTTTGCTTTGGAATTTCGTTTTTCTTTTAATAAAAATTTGAAACTAAACTCACGAAGCTACGCACGTGAGGCCATGGAACATTCTATGTCTTTGGACCCATGACGTCATGCGTCACATACATGATGCTCGATAGAGTTTTTGCCTACCCCAGATTTTGCCCCTTCAGGTTAGGCAAACCATCTTTACCAAGCGTGACGTGACGCAAAACCATGACGCAGATCGCAATATTTTCCAGAGGCAATCCCATAATAAAGACATAGAATGTCAAAACGAATGGGCTGCATTGAATGGCTCAGTCGACGATTGGTGCCCTCTTTAGGAAGTCCTTCAAATAAGTTTGTACTTCGAATAAATTCTAAAGGGCTTATTCGCGATTGTATTTTGATACTACGAGTGTGACGTCACTCGTGCAGCGCCAGGGCCTTCTTGCCCGCGGGTAACGGTTGAGTCTAAAAAAATATTTCGATGTTAAGTGTTCAAGAATGTTTCAGATTCAAGATGTTGCGTGTAAATCTGATATCGCAACCGATTTTCCACCAGTGTTCAATAACGCCCGTACTATATCTCAAACACTGGCCATTATCGGCATTCCTAAGCGACTGACCGTTTCTTTTTCTGCTTTTCTTCACCGATATGGATTCCATGTGGCATACGGAGCATCTCGCCGTATTGATTCGTCGTTATCAGAATTTTATGAACTCGAGCACTGTTCAGTCGTCGACTAGGTTTCTTAATGCCGTATGTTGATACGAAGAACGCAGCGAAAAATACATGTCCCGCCGTACGGGTGACTTATCGCTTCTGAGAACAATGTGGCTTATCGAATTTGTGGAACGGAAAATCTCCTGGAAAAATATTTTATTGTTGTGCGTGATGCGCTGTTGTTTTAGGGCGTTCGCGTTCGTACCAGGTGGACACAAAACGTCTCTGCGAGTTGTGCTCCTTAAAATTGAAAATTTCGCATCCACAGGGTGGGTCAGAAATAATGGGCCAACACTAAACTGGAGATACTAGACATCCAAATATTATGATTGAGCTCAACATGCCTTATACAATGTCCCTGGTTTAAGAGATACACGTATTTAAATTTAAATTCGAAAAAGTTTTGTGTAACATTCTGAAAATTGGTAGTTTAGGTTTTTTTGGTATGAGAATTACGCATTATAAGCTTATATTAACGTTGCTCCTAGAGGGCGCTAGTTTCACCGTATTACTTAGGTAAATTGAAACATTTTTTTTATCTGCTGAGTCATGCGTAAAACAAGTTGAGAATCGAAAAGAACGCTTAATTCTACAGAGAAAATGTACTCTTGTTTAAGTCGTCTAAATCCATTGGTTTTTAAGTTATTTGCATTTAAAAGGTTCAATGTATTTTGTTGATTTTTTTTTCAGGCGCTGATATTACTATATTTTTTCTAAGTAGGCTTGTGCCAACATTTGTCAAATTTACATATCATTAAATTATTTCGCTATTTTGCGTGCGTGTTGATTATTATTTGTGCAAAACGACTAGCTGGTAATTAAAAAATGCGTGTGAACATTTGGTGTGGTGTAATTTCTAATTTTGTCATTAGACCTTCAAGACGCGTATTTAAAAAAAAAAGTACTTTCAAGATATTATAGTCACAATTCCGAGAATTTCGAAGCGGCATCGGCAACGCTAAAACAATATACAAGTACATTCATACTATATACGTCGCGTCAAAAAAGGTAGTAGCGTAGAAACCGTTATAAAACTGGCCCAAATTAATATTTTTCAAA
Organism: Aromia moschata; assembly: GCA_029963805.1. Classification (NCBI taxonomy): domain Eukaryota; kingdom Metazoa; phylum Arthropoda; class Insecta; order Coleoptera; family Cerambycidae; genus Aromia; species Aromia moschata. The sequence continues at coordinate 336,007 of JAPWTK010000445.1, forward strand.
ATCTCAAAAAGTCTCGCAAACTTGAAGAGATTTATGATGTGTCTAGCCCAACTCGGTCAATATCGTACAATAAACAAAGAAATGGCGTCATTGTTAATTAAGGCTTGCAAAAAAAAATTCGATCGTTAATTACTGGAAAAGTGATTAACGGATCGAGCTGAATTTTTTTTTGTAACTTCATACTACAAATAACTGTCCCTCCAAGAAATGTCATGATCATAGTCGCCCTACATTCGAAGTAAAAAAATAGTGACAAAAAGGCACTTTTTCAACTTCAGCAGTCATTTGCAAGTTAACAATAGCACTTGGAGACTTCGGGTTAGGCTTAAAATTTTGGAAATTCAATAGGCTACAACTTCTTAAAGGCATATGCTATATAAAATATGCCAAGGAACGGAGATATAAGCGAAAATGTGAAAAAAATACGTTTTTTTTTTTCACAAATTGTTAGTTTAAAAAACTAGCGGACGGTTTCAGCTCTTCGCGCATTGTGTTCTACACAAAAAAATACATAGGACACCGTCAAAACCAGCCCTATATGTTTCAAGAACGCATAAAACTCTCTGCCTACTGGACTGATTTGAAAAACACAGTTTCGAGGAAAACGCCTTTGAGGTTTGAAAACGTATTTAATCATATAAATAATACGGCTATTGGAGCGTCCTATTAACTTCTCTAAGATCGAATAACGCCATCTATATATTTCGAGAAAGTATAACTCATTTGTACCGACGAAAACTACCAATAGTACTGTAATAATACAGCAGAGCTGCCTTTTCGAACTTTCTGGACCGGTGTGACGTGTTGGGAAAAAAGCTAAAAACATTTTTTTAAAAGCTTGCCCCCCACTTTTCCAGTGGAGGGGAGCTACGGAAACAATAATCTTGATGCGTGGGGCAACGAGTGTTGGTAGATATATTCATTTATTGATTCCCCACGTGAAAAAAAGAATTTATGCACATAAATTGTATATTTTATAAAAATCTTAATTTTTAATACATTTTCTTTAAAATACAGAGATATTTGTGTCTTGACACAAACCCATTTATTTTATCAGATTTAAAGAATTCTCTGCGTCTATTTATGTACCTGCCTAATACCTTTATATCGAAATGTATTGACAAATGATTGTACCAATTACGATGAAAGAAATTAATTATGAAGGTCGTTTGTCATCGGATCGCTTGGATGGCCTCAAAAAATTGAATCGGCATTTCATATTACCGAAATGGCCTGTTTAGGGTTTCTATACAGTAGTATAACGGAGATCTAATACAATATTTCGTATATTGGGCACTCTGTTACATGTTTTATTTCCTTTATGCCGCTATTGATCAGGTAGATGTAATGGAAGAAATTTAATTGGTTTCAGATGTAGATAAACTAGCAACAAAAATTAAAGGATATTAAGAAAATTCCAATTTTTTGCGTGATTTTCAACAAGGGATAACTCGGAGAAAAATGGCCGTAGAGAAAAAAAAAGGAAATTGTGGCCTTAAGTGTCTAGTTTTCAGATCTGGATTTAAAAATTTTTTTAGCGGGAGCGGTTCTCACGTAATCATCCGAGAACCAACAAAAAAAAAATTCTAAATTTTCGCTCGCCTTTAAAATGGTCTGTGGACTTCAAAATTTTTTCATCATGCTTTAATTTGACATTGAAAAAAGTCCTTTTCAACGTTGACAATCAATTACTCGGGAACTAATGATCGTACAGAAAATGGAGGTACGGTTTTGGAAACTGCAAAACATTCTCTCTAAGACACAATCGGGGGCGATTGATAAAAAAATTGTTTTAAAGCGATAATGTTGCCAGAAAAAAAGTTATAAATATGCGAATTTAAGGGTATTTGGAAAATTTGGTATAACTTTGGATATAGTGGATGAACGAAGGATATCGTCGGTAGTTTTTTAACCTCAAAGTGCCCAAAAAACCCTCAAAGTTGCAAAGCGCTGCAATTTTTTTTCTTACTGCCCCGAAGGTTTAAATTTATCGTTTCGGCCAAAAATCACCGTAACAAACAATTTTTCGATGTTTATGCATTTTTTCAACTTCAATATGATTTTATTGGCGACAATTTATATTTTTTTGCTCAAAAACATTACTCGTTGGAAAAAATCGAGCTTTTTTTTCGATTTTTTTCCGATCGAATATGGATGTCGTCAAAAAAATCATATTAAAGTTGAAAAAATGCATAAAAATCGAAAAATTACTTGTTATGGTGAATTTTGGCGAAAAGATAAATTTAAACCTTCGGGGCACTAAAAAAAAAATCGCAGCGCTTTGCAACTTTGAGGGTTTTTGGGGACACTTTGAGGTTAAAAAATTACCGACGATATCCTTCGTTCATCCACTATATCCAAAGTTATACCAAATTTTCCAAATATCCTTAAATTCGCAGGTTTTTTTTACTTTTTTCAGCCAACATTATCGCTTCAAAAAAATTTGTTTATCAATCGTCCCCGATTGTGTCTGAGAGAGAATGTTTTGCAGTTTCCAAAACCCTACCTCCATTTTCTGTACGAACATTAGTTCCCCAGTAATTGATTGTCAAAGTTGAAAAGGACTTTTTTGCTTTGATCGACGATAATTCCGCGGCAAATCATCGTACGGAGCTCGTTAAGAGGTCAAATTAAAGCTGATTAAATTGTCTGAGCTTTATGGTCGCATGATGAAAAAATTTTTGTTTGTTGGTTTTCGGATGATTACGTCAGAACCGCTCCCCAAAAAATTGCCAGTCCAGATCTGAAAACTAGACACTTGAGGCTGCAATTTCCTTTTTTTTATTTTGTGTACGACCATTTTTCTCCGAGTTATCCCTTGTTGAACCCAAACCACCCAAATATTTGGAATTTTTTTAATATCCTTTAATTTTTGTTACTAGTGTATTTACCTACCTACTCACATATTTTTGTTATTTTAGAGCGGTATCTATCAAACCGCTGATAAAAAAATTGAGGAAATCTCAGCTTTTTGACCAATTAACTTATTAATTCAACAAGTAAAAATATACAAGGTGTTCATAAAAAAAAGTTAAACAAAACAGGAGGACAAAATCTGTCGTTAATTAAAGAAAGTGGACAATACATGTTTAAATATCAAAAAGTATATGTAGGTATAGAAAGGTTTAATATGTAGGTAGATATGTAATTTTGAGTATTGTAACGTTACATGGGTTGCATACTCCTCAAGTAGACTTATTTTCTTATGTTTTACTAGTTTTAACTGAAAGTATATACATTTTCATTGATTATTCCTTATGTAAATAATATTTATTCACTGTCGGACTCTGTCTTCAATATTTTAGTACTGGCACTATTATTATTATCACTATGATAATAATAGTGCTGGCACTATTATTATCATATTATATCATAATCCTTCTTCGGCGAAACAATGACGTAAATGCAAATGTGTTAATTAAACTCGAAAAACAGCGAGTAAATTGCACATGTGTTTCTTTGCCCCATCATTTCATTAGTTACAATCTTGTCCCTGATTGTGTTTTAGGATTATTGTAGTATTTTAGGAGTATTGTAGTAGCTCCGTTTATGAAAATTTGTACTTACATGCATATATCGTTGTTTGTACGGAGAAACGATGTGTAGATGGTTAGTAGTTATGACTAATTTGTGATTCATTAAAACGTTTATATTTTTTAGTACATACATTCTCCCATTTAATATACATACGTAGATATTTTATAACCAACGCAAGGCAAAAAACAATTAAGCTTTCATGTATCTACTCACATTTTTAATAGAATACAGTGAGTGACTCATTAAAATTATTCATACCCTTCCAAAGATTAAAATTAATATGAAAAATCCTAAAGACATGGTAGTGTTACGTACCAACAACTTAAGTCTTAAACAATGAAACATACAGTTTGAAATTATCTGAACCTTACATTGGCTTTAATAGTGGTTTGTGTCTTTTTTGAGCTTCAAATTTTTATGTTGCGTTGAAAAACTATGTTATATTAACAAAAACTTGTTATTTTCAGAACAACCAAAGTGTTATAGTTATGAAACTTCCGTTTGCGAAATGCTAAAATATTTGAACAGCTGCTGCTAAGAATTAGTAGCATCTTTGATACGTTATTTTGAAAAAGAATGACACAATAATAGTCCATTGCTACCCTCAACAGCTGTTAGAAAGGTAATATAGACATCCAAAAAAAAAAACGTCATCAACTCTGGCTATGAACGAGAGAGATGGAAATAGAGGTCATGTCTAAGCTTTTCGGTTATGTCAAACATTTGAGAAGTGACTGTCACAATTTGCAAAATAAACAATGACTGTCATATGATTTGACAGTCTTGACAAGTAAATAAGGTTATAAATTCGATTAAGAATAGAAATACGTCTTTTTTTTTCTCGGCCAACTTTGATGACGTTTTTTTTGGATGTCTATATAAATATAAAATTAAAATATTAATTAAAAACCACCTCCAATATATTGTTTTAGCTTGTAGCAGTAGCCCTAAACTAGAATGACTCTACGGTTACCTAATTCAATTTCACGAAAAGCAAAACACAATGAACTTTTAAAATCACCTAGAAAGAGTAATCCTACGAACAGGGTTACAAATACTTCAGCACTGAATACATGTGATAATCGTAGCATTTATAATAATTGATATTTATGTACAAAAAATTACACTACACTAGTTGTATCTGAATGGTGTTTGTGAGAAATTTTTTTAACAACACCAACACAAGACCAGGCCATCAACGAACCATCGTACTTGACAATTAATTTTAAGGTTAATTATTAATTATCAATTAATTTAAGTTCACCATACAAAATGTCTGCCATTGGAACCGAAACAATTATAATATGGGATGACAAAAAAATGAACTTTTTCAGATCAAATGGCTGACGTTTTGTGTGGCGAACGAAAAAATGCTGAACTACAAATGAAAAACTTAAAATCAATTGTCAAATACGATGGCTATTCATTGATGGTCTTGGGTAGCAAGGAATGGTGTCGGAAATCTGGTTTTCATTAATGAAATCGTGGACAAGATATGTAAATATTTGACGGAAAAATCTCGCACCAAGCACCAAAAACTCTCATTTTCAATCTGACAAAGTCTCGAAACAGTCATTGAACAATGCCTGTGTTATAGTAAGTAACTGAAATGGAATCAGAGCGACGCAAATTTTATATTTCAAATAAAACCATGGGAAGGCAAAAAATCTTAGAGATTTGGAATGATACGATCTCTTGTCGTCATTCACAACTTAATATATGTAGGAATATATATGTAAAATATAATGTATTAAATCATTTACATACCTAAATGTAAATGCCATGATTGCTACACGCGATGGACTTACATTTTACACACATATATGTACATATGTATTAAATTGTAGTAACTTTTTTCTTCCAAACTTGGATATTTAAGTGCCGACAACTCGACACATTTGTCCTCAAAAATGACACAGGTTAAAAAAGAAAGTTGTCTGGATCTGGGGTCAGACCATACCATACGTTTCTTATGTATTTTTCTTAGAGCAAAACTAAAAATATATTGCAATTTAAATAATGGCATTAGGTTTTCGTACTAATGAAATGTATTGGGAAAGATAATGATATGAACAGACAATTTTCAAAATTCGATATCGAGGCAAAAAAAGAAATTTAATGGTGAAGATTTGTAATTTAAGATGTAAGATCCCACACATGATTTTTTGAGCAAAAAATTATCGAAGCTATATGCCATCAAATATGTCAAAAAAACGTGTTTTTTGCACTTTTAGGTTAAGATATCTCAAAATCCTGACGTGATAGAGCAAGACTAAAAATAGAATCGAATTCAGCGTCGAAAAATACATAAAAAACGTATGGTCTAACCCCAGATCCATTTTTTTTTTGTAAACCTGTGAAAGACGTCTGGATTTGGGGTCAGACCATTCGTTTCTTATGTATTTTCGACGCTGAATCACACTGAATAATCAAAATAAAAGGCTGCACAAAATACTTAGAATATGGTTTTATTATATCTTACATGAAGAATTTTTTATAATAACCTAAAATTGAAAAGTACAAACAATGTTGATAGTAAAAAGTTCTATTTCACATTTTCCTTAAGATGTGTTTTGAAACAATTACAGATTCCAAATTTAAAATAATACGAAAATGTGTTTTATTCCATCTTTAAGATTTAAAATGATGTAGTTCAACACGATGAACAAGATAGCGCCACTAACTCTATTTCGAAACATTATGGATATGTGAGTTTTGCTCTGTACCCCTCAATTAGCTAGAAATAATGTTAAAAAAATAATTTAACGTGGTGTGTGTACCTTAAACTTTAAGCCAACACACACACCTTTTTTTATTACTCAAAGCTAGTTATTGATATTATTTTGAGTAGTAAATTAAGTTACAATCGAGGGGTATAGAGAAAAACATTATCCACTTTTAAAATTGTTCAGGAAGAAGGAATAATTGATTTATCACTTTTCAAGTGACTTAAGGCACTGATTTTTTTGGTATTTGTATTAGAACTTTACATTTGTTTCTCAATTGGTGAAATAACAGACAATAATTTTGACTCCAAGAAAGTGAATTAAATTTGGATAATGTGAGTTTTGATACAATTTTTTGGATAATGGTAGTCTTGCTCCAAATTATTCTACATCATAACTAAGTTAAGCTAAGAAAAGAACTTGGAAACAACAATGTATATCAATAAAAATTTTATGTAATATGGTAGTTCATAATCAAAAAAAAAGGCACAAATGCTTAGAACAAGGTTTTATTATCATCATTGACTGATGAAGTGAAATATTTTTATAACGAACCTAAAATTGCAAAGTACAAAAAAATGTTGACAGTAAAAAGTTCACTTTTTAAGACAGTTTTCCTTAGGAGAATGTGAGTTTTTTTCAACACGATGAACAAGATAGCGCTACTAACTCTATTTCGAAAAATTATGGATAATGTGAGTTTTGCATCTGTACCCCTCAATTAGCTCTAGCGAAATAATGTTAAAAAAAATAATTTAACGCGGTATGTGCTACCTTAAACTTTAAGCCAGCATACACTTTGTTTCTAATCGCGGGGATGGAGTAATAAATTAATTTTTGCGGTAACAAATTAGCATTAAATATTGTGAAATTTGTTACCGATGAATTTTTCGTGTGTGCCACAATTGCTATGCCACCTTAATATGTCTGTGAAAACTTGTACTCTAAGATTCCACACGATTTTTTGAGAAAAAAATACATAATAAACGTATGGTCTGACCCCAGATCCACACATTTTTTTTGTAAACCTGTGTTATTGGTAGTTCTTATTTTCTATCGTTATGATTTTTCACATTAATGTTAGTTTTTGGAAAGGTAGGTATGTACATACTTAATAATTTTGCGAGACACTGTATCCGCTCACGTTTTCCAATGAAACAAAGCCTACTGATTATTATTAATTTGTGGACACATTTCGTTAACCTTGCTCGAAACGTACTTCGGCAAGCACCGATTTCTCCCTGAAAAATGAGTCAATCAACTTAACGCGAAACGGCAATTATAATCGTTGCCGTGTGCATATCCACAAACACTTCGAAGTTTCCAGAGAGTCAGAGAGACAGTTTCCGAAATGCCGAGAATGCAGACGTTTTCACGATGCACTGTACAAATTTCGCAGACAAAAGAAAGAGAGGTGCGAACGTCTGCCGCCTTAGACCAAACAAGGAGACGGATACGTCGCGGTCGTTAAGTTAGGTTAAGGACCCAGACAGACCAGTTTTACACCGTCGAAATCGCCGACCTCGCTCCGTCTCGGTTCCGTTCGGCGTCCGCTTGGCTCTCATTGGATAGGTTGTTGGTTTTCCCGTCGTTGTAAACGTAGCCGGCTAGATTCCTCAGTGTGTTCGCGGCGTGGTCAGTTTCGGTCGGTGCTGCAGTCTCGCGCCGGTCGTCACCGAGTCCAGATACGGTAACCGACCCTTTTCCCCAGCTCACACTCGCCTCCGACTCCGCAATTCCGCCAGAAGACGAAGTGAGTTATGTGCCTTTAAAATTTTGTGGTGTGCAGTGTGCCTTGCCGACACCAAAGAAGTGGACTAATCTCGATATTTCTCATTGAATTAAGACGTCTTTTCATTGACCATTAAGGCTAAATTGATATAAATAGACGCCTTTGTGCCGGCTGCATTGTTCCTTGCCCTGTTCAGTTCGATAGCGGCTGGAAATGCCGCAGTTTGGGCCGCAACCTTGTCCTAAAAACTTCGCCTCGTCACACTTGTTAATATGTCGCCTACCACGTAGAGAGATATAGTTTTTTTCCAGTGTGCGCGGCGGATTCTCGGAAAGCTGTCTTTTCGGAATTATCGGCGAGAGATAAGCCTTTCCCCTTTCCGTCACTAACTTATCCGGTACCGACGAGTTTTTTTTCCAGTCCGATACTCAAGGTTTTCAGACGGTGACGTCAGAAATCCTTGGACTCGTTTTCGAAAAGCTCCGCTGGCGAAACTACCCGGCTCGGATCCTTGACTTTTTTCGTACTCCTCCAACTTTCTCGGGCAGGTGTTGAATCCAATGGAACTCGCCTTTTCCAGCGACGGTTTTCCGATTCCGCGATCGCAAGTGATTTTTTTATTTGTGCAGTGTCGATACTGTATTTTCCATCGAAACCGAATGCACTAATAAAAACTAATTGGCTCCGCATACAGATCGCAACGTTGTGAAATACCCTCCGACTGATAAAAGTAGAATTTTTTCGTACGTTCGTGTGCTGACTCACTTTTACGATTTTAATCTGGATGTGAATGTATTAAATTTATCAACTGGTGAGCTGGATGACTACTTTAACGCTAAAAAGTGTTTGGATTCTCCACCTTATCTCTGGGTAAAATGTTTTTTATTTTTACTACTTACTGTACTTACTCGGAATTTGATAATTTTATATCGTCGGGCGAAAAAATAAAACGCCTCGTCACAGTGGAAATGTTCGCAGTGCCATGATAAAAAATTGTCACTTTCCGTACTTTCTAATTTATTTTTGAAAATGATACGTCCATCAAAAACTTTTTTTTCTTCATGTGTTGTTTAATTTTTTTAACAAAATTTTACATATACATATGTATGCCATAAAACTTAAAAATCCTAATAACTATCTACCATTTGTATATGATTTTATATCTAGGGAAACTAACGTTTGTTCTAAAAAGATCCATAATTCAGTACTTGTATGAACATATAATTATACTTAAGAGCAATTCTATGTTAGATGTTTCTATAAGTAACACGGGCATTAATTTCAGAACCTAGAAAAAAATTCATACCTATTGCTTTTTGTCGACCAATAAAAAGATTTTAAAGACGCGTTTTTTAGTTAAATACCAACTCAATGTACCAATTGAAATATAGAATAAGTAGTAGGTACTACGACTGTTATCGTTCTTTTTTAATTAAATGAAATACCAACCTATCTGATAGGCATTCGTGTTTTATCATAATTTGTAGTTATGTGGGTACTTCCTCATTTGATACGCCACGGAAGGATTAGTGGCTAGAGATATTACGAAAATCTATTGAACCCAGGTAGTTACACCAAGCTATCATGTTCTAAACGACAATGTGATTATAGAATTCCAAAAATAGTGTAGATGCTTTACTCTAATAGGAACTTGAAGGAATTCAGTCGTATTACTAAAAATCGATGATGAAATTTGATAAAATGATAATTTAGATATACCTACCTTTTCTCTTCCTTGATTGCACAAGTTCAAATTGTAGGATAAACTGAACTTTGTTTTATCTTTTGTAAGGTATTTAAACTCGTTTAATTTTTTTTCATTAAGTACGTACCTAATTTGAAAATTGCATACCTATCATATATGTCGCTGTAACATAATTAGGTAGCCATTTTCATATAAAGAATGGGTAACTGTCTATGTACATACATATACATATTTATTACAAGTTATTTTTTTCGAAACCTATGCAAACTAATTTCATTTTGTTTGCTGTAACAAAAAAAAATATGATTTGAAAACACAAGTATTTACCTATATTATTTATAAATATATCTGAAATGTGTAAATTGATAATTCCAAATAAACATAAAACTCATTCGATTATGTTCATTATATATATTTGTTTAAACGAGATATCCTTTTGTATATAAAATGTTAGTTCTAGTTTCTACCCTTTTTAACTGAATGTTCAGTTGGTTTCATCACAGAAGTTTTAAAGCTTTTTTTTAGCTTTATTTGTTCCTTCCTCAAAAGCAGTGTTTTTTCTTCGTTAGTTAAATTTTTGTGAAATGTGTTGAAATATTACTGCGGTTGACATAGTGATTGATTTATGTCCTATGTTAACACGTACCTGAGCGTATATTCCGGAATGTTTTGTTTAGTACATAAAATATTGATGTTTTCTAGATAGGGTAGAACTTTCAATATTTCAAAAGATTGACAGTTGTACAAACTTGTTCTGCCATTTACGCTCATTTTGAGAGAGCTGCTAACAGTTGTAGCCAATCAGAAATAGAGATTATTTAAAAGAGTAGTTTCTGATTGAGCGATGATTCTAACGGATTTTTAACACGAAACGATCTAGAGTACCTAGCGTCTTGGTATGTCAATTTGTCCATTGACAAAGGCCATTTCGTCATATCTTGGAGGCCGCAGAATAATCAAGACACAACAAAAGATACAACTGAATAATCAAAAATCAGTTACGTACTCTGGTCTAAGTTTTAGTCCATTGTTTTAGAATTTGGAAGAAATATTTCAATGGAATAAAAATCGTCAACTAGTCTTATTTCGTCTGATAATTGCAAATTAAGTAAAGAAAATGTTCAAGTGTAACAGGATGCCGTGAATTTTGAGTTAACACGCCTTGAATTTAGAAGCTGTCCTTTGGGAAAACCCCTTCGGGATAGAAGAACCAAATTTTTTTAGCATTATCGATAGAATTTAGAAATCGCGGACCCTAACAGAACCGCATTAAGGAGGGGTAGGTAGCAGTGACAGATAGTAGTAAAAATAAAAATACTTTGTTGAAGTTGCTTTAATTTAAAAAATGTATTCGCAAATATTTTGCGAGCCGTTTCCAAGATTTTATGGAGAGGCAGGCATTTTTTAAAGTTACTTTTGAAATTTTTGTTTGCTAATACAGCATTCCATTTAGGTTTAACAGTCACGAATTTTTCGATTCTAGGTATCGGATTCAAAATGACGCATATGGAAACTAGTGTGGTTAGGTTTTGTCGGGTTGAATGTTATCTGCTTAAATAAACATTACCTATTATGTAATGTTTTAATTATATATGTATATCACTACCTATAAATTGATCAATGTTCGTTCTACCTCCTACTACATATAAATTTCATTTCCACTGTGATGGAGCCTATTTTTTTTATCAGGATAACGCTTGTATTTGTTAAAATTATAGACAATTTCTTGCTTCTGATTGTGAGAAAAGTATATTCTTGAGAAATGTGTTGGATAGTGGCAAGTTTATTCTAAATCGAGCGTGAATTTTGTTGAAATAAGAGAAAACCATAACACGAATTCGCCGGAGTACCTAAATAGAAACGTTTTTAATGAAACGGATGACATCGGATGCTCATCTGGTGGATTTACAAACCGTTCCAAACGCATTGACGTGGGTCATTTCGGCGTGTTGAAACGTTGTAGGTACGCAGGTGGCGCCACTAAAGACGTTCAACATTAAAAACGCGACGAAAGACAATCCTGATATTTAGTCTAAATTTTGGCGGAGGCTCCGGTTTATCGTAACAATAAGCCTGTTGCTGCGGTCTATTTTAAAAAATCTTACTACACAATAACCAAGAGCGTATTTGTTAACCCCTTGACTGCCACGGTAATTTCTTGAAATGTGCTTTAACAATTTTAACTAGACATACTATCTCCGACATGTTTTGATCTGCTGACAGAATTTGGCTTAGAAGTCTCTGAACAATTTTTTGAGAAAACTGCCCCAAAAATGGCTCAATTTATGCCATTTTGCTCCTTTTACCAAACATAATGTCCAATGTATTTTGACACTGATCATCATCGTGTTATCAGAATTTGTCTTACACACGTCAAATGACTAAATTTTTGTGTTGAATCACGTCACATCTTCAATCTACAGTTCTCCAATATTTGATTAAGACATTATGCTCGACGTTTTTGGATGAGGACAAATATTTTTTTAAAAACTGAAAAATGGTCATTTCCTTAGAGCTTTAGTCTGTTTTGGGTGCAAAATATAACCCAATAAATCCCGGGATCATGTTCAGCATCCCCAAAAATATACATGTTGATTACATTTTACACATCAGACGTTAGATCAATTACTAATAGGACAAAGATTTGTGATTTTCCGGCAGTTTGGATCAAGTCGAAAAAAACAATGAACTATGTTCTCGGCGGTCAAGGGGTTAAATGAAGGTATAGGGAATCGTCTACCGAAAGGGCTTAAAAATATCGAATATTTTTTCCTTACCTTCCACTAATGTTTATAGTCTAGCTCAAACGAAGGCCCGCAGATGTATGTTTTGAAGTTCAAAAATTTATATAAAAGTTAGAGTCTAAAAGAAAGTCCTGCGTCCTCAATGGGGCGTAGAGTGTAGCAACCCTTCGTAGCGTAGGGTCAATGACGCAGTGAAGCGGACCAAGATTGAACAGAGAGGGGGTAAGGTAGCTAAGTCTTTTTAAGATGAAGAAGGGATGCTCTATAGCCATGTATCATAATAAATTAGTCGTAAATACGATTGTTCTCAAGAATCAGGGTTTCAAAATTTAAACGAGTTGTTCTCAACTGATTTTTGAAACGGGTTAACAGATGCCTTAGAAACTAGATTCTGCTCAGATTTGGATAGTGTGTTCAGAACATCTACAGTTATGAACTGAAATAGGATACTCATGATATCTCGCATAGTTGTTTTTTTTTCTCAAGCTAACAAAAATAATAAAAAGTGACGAAAATCGGTCTTTTACCTAAACCGTGTCACAAATTTTGAAAATTCTGATTTAATCCTGACGATAGATTCTACAAATTCAAATTATGTTTTATTTTTTTTATTTTGAACGAACAGAAGAGCATATCAACCGTCAAGCATCTTAATTTTCTCATATCATTCCGTCGATTCCGTCCAGAATAGATCCAGAATAAATCTCCCCCCTCCAAAAAAAAAGGAAAGACTTAATTGTTGATTACACACAATTTAACTTGATTACACGGTTAATTGAATTTTTTTATGTATCTTATGTACTTACATGATGAATTTCCACATATAATTTTAATTATTCCTTATTAAGCGATTACCTGTTGTTTTTCATGCAGGTACCTACATAATACGCAGAATCCATTTATATATATCATTTATATGTGTTCCCTGCTTATTGAACGAATTTGATAAATAGGATAGGAAATATTAAACCTATTTTAAACACCCGATAAACATTTAACTTATTGCCTGTTTTGCAACACCGACACGCTTCACTGTACTCGACACAGGCGTTCCGCCAACTGCGTTGACATCATCAGGAGTCACCTCCTAGCCACAGCGTAGCATTCCGGTGTGCGGAAAATATATATTTTTTTTGTTTCTACGCCGAAGGTTTTAGTCCAAGGTAGAAAAAAAATTATCAAAATTAAAAACTATGTTATTTATCAGTTTCTTCAATTCTAAATAACTACAGTGAATTATCTAATCTAGGTCTGAAAAACGGATACTTATAGGTAATGTTGTTTCGGCAGTATGGTGTATTATTTTTTTTACTTTAGTCCTAATTTTCTCGATCTTGAAAAGGACATATTTCCTTAGGGACATATTTTTTGATATTTCTGACATTTTTCCCGACAATTTTATTTTATTCATAGAAATTATGCTTCACGGTCAATACCAGGTACAAGAGTAATTCATTTTTCTTAGTAAACTAACATCTTGCTAGTTGTAGAAAATACCTCAGTGATCGGCGACTGTTCAGCCCATTTATTGTGAAAATCACACGATAACAAAATATTGTGTAATTGAACTATTCGTCAGGATTTGGCCACTTAAGTGCCATATTCGTCAGGACTATGTGACGCAACCTGTGAAAAGGTACCAGATGTCGAAAAAACTGTTTTCGGGTGGGTGGTCAGATTTCGATAGAGCATAAATTTCGCTTCATTTAAAAAAAAAGAAGTCTAGCGTTAATATAGCTCGAACTGAAAGCGGGTAAAGTTTCAATATTTAAAATCGTAATTTTGAGAAAAACACATTTAAAGTTTTGGAACAGAATTGTACATGAAAAAATCGATATCTCGTCTTCATTTGCTCCAATCCAACGACTTATTTCAACTGTACATGGTTGCCAGATATGTCTAGCACTGATATCCGTTGAAATCCGGAATTCGTATTTTTCGACTTGAAACTGCGTTTTGGGTTGTAGCGCAAAATTCACTTTTCCGACATCGGGTACCTTTTCACAGGTTGCATCACATATATAGAATGTGATATAGTGAAAAAGTGATATGGCACTTTGTGAATATTTTTTTGGTCAAATCTGTACTATCAACATTGGTAGGTATCTCATGTTCCTAAAGAGGTGTACATGTACACCTTTGGGAACATGAGATTACTTTTTAGAAGTGGGACATATACCTACATAAACTAAAGTAGTTCCAAGTGAACGCATTCATTGTGAATATAGTTATCAGTTTTGTCATAGATAATGTCAGGAATATTAAAAATATAAGACTTGCTAAAAAAATGAGCAACATAGTAAAAGAGTATTCAGTACATAGATAAAGTAATTAGGTATCTACACATACACAAACCCCATGCACTTCATCAAACACATGTTTCAGTTTTATAGCACACCGATGCCAGATCGTTATAAAATTATTCAGTATTTAGAAATAATTTTGACTTTCATATCGATGGATTCTTTGTGTTTGTTTATTGTTAAATAACTTATTTTTTTCAACATTAAAAATAAATATTATTCATTCTAGGTGATTTTAAAAGTTCATTGTTTTTTGCATTTTGTATGATAGAATTAACCGTAAAAGCATTAAAGTTTAGGGCTGCTGCTATACGCTAAAACAATATGGACTATAGTTTTAATTTATATTTTAATTTTATATTTAAATTGCCTTTCTAACAGCTGTTAGAAAGGTAATTTAAGCTGTCTCGTTCTTTTTCAAAATAGCGTATCAAAGATGCTACTAACTCCTGGCAGCAGCTGTTTAACTGTTTTGGCATTTCGCAAACGAAAGTCTGACAACTATAACACTTTGATCGTTCTGAAAATAACATTTGAAGCTCAAGAAAAACACAAACCACTATTCAAGCCAATTCCAGGTTCAAATAATTTCAAACTGTAATAAATGTCAAGTAATACAACACGACAACAACGAATAACATTAAATAAAACATTCCGTTATAGGTTTTATTTCAATATAATTGAGTGGTGGTCATCGGTGACATTCTTTGGTTTTTATTTTGTACAAACTATACAAAGGAGCATATGAATCGTTATATTATTTTATTTGTGTTCTTATAAATACTTATAAAATAAATACTCTGACGATTGAACGATTAAGTTGTAAAATTTCGGTTACATTTTTGGATTCCTCATTCATTTAATCCTCTTTATTGCGTAATTTTTTTGTATTAGTGCCCGAGTACAGTAACTGTTGAGTAACGTTTTTTTAATTGCATGTGTTTGTTTTTTTGCCTGTAAAACATGTTCTAGCTACCGGTTTTTTCGTGTCGTTCGATCCAAATCCTATTTGTGTTAAACAGTTCCAAGACATTCTACGCTCATTATTCCATGGATTGAAAAAAAAATCATTCGTCAATAATTTGCTTAAACAACAGTGAAATATGTAATTTTTTTTACACCATATTTATTTTTAGTACCTTCTCTGGGATGTTTTTTTAACTCTTTGAATTGGATATTATTGTGTAAATAATCCTCACTTTTACAAGCTTAAGCTAAATGTTTGAAAATACAATTTTTGCAACATCAATAAATTTTAGCATCGGGGTTTCACCATAACTTCATTCATTCATTTTACCATGTTTTGATATCAAAATGTTTTTTATTTGTTATAAATTAATGCAATAAATTAATGGAGGGTTTGCACATAGTATATCAGAACACCGAAAAAGTATTACAAGGTGTAATAAAACTTGTACTTGTTTTCTTATCAATCAATGAATTATCTTTTAGACGAAAGTCAGAAATGTGTTGAAAATTGTACGATCATCACTAAGGTCCGGAAATGTGTGCCATAACGCAATGTCGGCACTATACAACTATGATTATCAAAGTATAAACCGTATTTTTTAAGCGCCTTGTAAATTACATACGCGTGTATTGCTTGCCCGTCCATACGTACGCCACTGACCGTGCCTGGTAACGCACTGGGATTCTACGTGCGCCGTATTAACTACGCCGGCACCATACGAGAGCTCTGGATAGGGGAACTCAGTTTACCCTTCATTATGGTAATCTTTCCTCATCACAGTTCAAAAACTGTTTTGAGGAAAACACATGGACAGTGTATATAACATAAAAGTAATATGTAATATATGAAAATAAGTGTTATATGTAATGCCTGGGCTACAAAAGGAACCTTCTCATTCCTCATATACGAGGTGTGGCTGTTAAATAACCGAACTGCTGTCATAACACTTTTTATTCGTTACCAATTACAGTAGCAACTTTTTCGCCTTCTATGTACTCCCCTTGCAAGATTTAGGCAAAATCTGGCGGTTCCTGTTATTTCAGCAAGCCCTCGGATGCTTAGACGACGATCTTCGCGGATTAATTTACCAATTTTTTCAATGTTTTCGTCCGTTTTTGACATTGAGGGCCGTCCGGGGCGCTGATCGTCTTTGGTCGTTTCATGTCCCTTTTTAAACCGTTTAAACCATTCGAAAACTTCACGGGATAAACATTCATTCCCGTAAACTTCTTTTAACATCGCATAAGCTTCTGTAAAAGTTTTCCCCGGTTTAACAACAAACTTGAGATTAACCCGTTGCTCCATCTGAACACAACATTTTTTCGTCGCGTCACTGGTGCGTAGAATAATTCAAACGACTGCTACAGTCAAACTGAGCGACCCACTGGCTTGTCCAGCGAGCTTAGGATGGGAAAAGTATCACTAGGCACAGTTCTGTTCAAACTTGTCGCGACACGCTCACAGCGCGCTGGTAGCAGCATCAGTTCGGTTATTTAATTGCCACACCTCGTAGATCTTCCATATAGCAACCTTAGGCTACTAGTAGTAATAATAACTCCCCTCCCCACTTGCAAAAAAAAAATACGTTCTACACTGGAGTCCCCCTTAATAGAAAATTAGATTTTCGATTAATATAATTCACCGTTTTGATTTGTATTTACATTATATTCAGAACTGTTAGAAAATGAACGTGAACACGAGTTAAAAAATCTATAAATAACACCCGGACATTCGTGTAAATCGTTGCATTTTAATTTTTTCTATCGGAAATCTAGAATCCCATAAATACCTAAGTATATTTAAAACCCTGCTGAAAGCGTTCATGAATATTAATTCTTTGTAGCATTATGTTGTTTGGCTTATCTGAGATTTTCTTATTTACCCACTTACGTACGGTTAATTGAGACGTTTGCGTACGAGGTTACGCACGGATTTTAAAAAACGATAAGAGGTGAAAAAGAAATTGACGTTTTCCACTTCAGATGCGGTATATACTGTGAATGAAGTTCGCCTTGGGCTCTATGCTTTGAATAATTAGTCGCGTCAATGAAGCCTTTTCTTCAGAAGTCTTACCTTTTTAGCGATATCTTTTCACACAATCGACATACCGCCTTCAACTTCGGCTTATTAGACGCAGAATATCGCAAGCTATAATCCTGTCAGAAGCAAAAAAAAATCAATGCTGTAATACAAAAATCATCAGAATTTAAGCAAACTTCAAAAAAGTGGGTGTATGATGACTTTTGTTGCTTACTGTATATAACGGTTTGTGAATATGTAGTCCGACCCTGTATTACACGATTTTCTTCCATCCCTAGTACATATATTATAATTACAAATGTTGACTTTGATGGCATTAATATACAACGACGCAGTTTGTATAAGCTAAAAAATGTCGGATCCTGTTTCCGTAATAAAACATCCCCTTTAACATAAAAAGCTCAGTTGTGAAGATAAATAATCCTGAAGGAGTCCGTATATCTTAGCTCCGAGTAAAACCATACTAATTTGCCGCGTTTGTCGCTTTGTGAGCAGCGCGTTTTTCCAAATGATTTTACTTTGTGGCCTGAACAGACCCTCATGTGGATTTCATTACTGCGAGGCTGTATTGTACTAAAATAATTTGTTTTTCATTATTATATAGCTGAGAGCGAAGTCTCTCAACATTCTTGTAAGAAATAACCAAGGTATATTCGCAGCGACGTAGTTAGTTAGCTACGAGGTGTGTACTTTAAGTGGGAAGCCACACAGCGCTGGAGACGGTTCTTCCGTTCATTATAGCAGTGCTAGAACTCATATACTGGAATAGCCCTCAGCTGGTCGGTTGCAGCCGTTTGAATGTTTTCTGTGGTCCCAAAATGACGTCCCTTGAGATGATTTTTCAATCTCGGGAAGAGAAAAAGGTCACAAGGATTCAAGTCACGCGAATAAGGAGGCCATATGAATGTTTTTACTGGCTAAAAACTCGTTTACTGAAATGGCTGTATGACAAGGCGCGTTGTCGTGATGCAACATCCAGTTGTTCTTGATGTTTTTCTCACGTGCATGGCTCTTTGTGGACAATTCCCTGGCTATTAAAAAAGCAAATATGCATGCATTTGATCTCTGACTTGCTCATTCTTGCTTTTTTTGGGTCTTGGAGAGCTTGAAGTGTGTCATTCCATGCTTTAGCGCTTGGTTTCCGGGTCGTACTCGAACACCCAAGTCTCATCACCACTAATGACACGTTCCATAAAATGGAGATCATTTTCAATCGATTCCAAAAAAGTCAACGTATTTCTCCTGATGTCCTTTTGTTCCTGAAAGCTTTTTTGGACCCATTTTTACGCAGATTTTTCTCATCCCCAATTCGTTAGTCAAAATCTGATGAACAGTGGTGTGATTCAAATTTAACTCTTCCCCGATCATTCTTGTCGTCAATCGACGACCTGAATGCACAAGATCCTAATTTAAAAAAAAAACCTGATTTTTAAAACGCACTAGAAAGAAACCGGTTTACGAAAACAGTCCCAAAGAAGAAACAAATGACTCTAACAAGTTCAAACCTACCGCCCTTCCAAGTCCCGTCTCCGCAGTGTTGCTAGATCGGGCGCTACGTTGCCAGTCTCATTACTTAATTTACACACCTCGTATACCACGGGCTTCTCGATTTTGTACAAATTCTTCATTTAATGAAATAGTGATAATTTACACTGTTTGATGTGTTGTCTGAAACACAACAAATCATGTACCTACATAATATATCGTGCGTTCAAAAAAAGGCCACGGTGTTAAGAACATAACACGTAAATTAATTGTTACTTGACAAATAAATAATTCATAGATTATGCTTAAATTACCTTTCAAACTCAATGTGGTAAGAGCTCAAATACTAGAAAATCTTTGTTAATATCTGCAAATTGAGAAAACAGGCAAGAAAAACATTTACCACTTGAATTCGTTTTTTTTAATGTACGATGTAAATCTGGTACTATTTGACATCTGGATTATTGCTCTAGGTCCACACATGCAAGAAAAAATACGACTATATTCACTAGAAGCTATATTGGAACTAGTTCTGTTGTGACTAGAGTCAGGGACCTCAACAGGAATGTATTAAGGGGTTATACCTACTCCTATGAACCATGAAGTTGAAAAAACGAGTTTTTTTTTTTGTATTCTGTATTCCATTTTGTATTTTGTATTCCATTAGCTGCTGTTTAATACAATAAGGATAAAAAATCATTGACTCCTATAATAATAACCTGTGTTTACTGCGACTGTCGGCATATTTATGTTTTGATATTTTGTAAATCTTTATCTAACCCTTCGTTAATTTTGCCTCTACTAAATTAGAAAAATGTGGTTACTAGTTTAATAGTCTACTAAAGTTAGTTATAGTCTATAAGCAGAGGAAGCACAATGTGGCGTATCAACAAAGCTATTGTCTTCATCAAAAAGGGGCAATATGATTCATAAAGTTTTATGATTCATACAATTTTTAGTAGGTAAACTTTACGTAAATAGTCATTCATAATTACTAGAAATAATGCACATATTGAGAACTTGAGTATTCTTTATATCCTATAAAGATGGAATTCTGAAAATATATTTTCTGGTAATGTAATAAAGGCTGTGAACGATGTTTACATATGTCTTATTATCATTTTCTCAGTTATGGTGCGCAGTCGATCCTGGGACTGAACAGTTTCTGTTCTCTGTTCATGGGATATTTGCACTGGTATGATAGACGAAGACCAAAACTTATCGGCGAAGTACAGTGTGCCTTTTTTTTGTTAGATAATTATTATTTCAACGAAAATTGCACTGTATATATTAAGGTTTTTGAACAACAATTTGGCATTTTAACCACGCACACCCAAATATACTAAAAAATTGTCACTAATAAAAATGAATATTCATATTTATTTCAGCATGTTTAAGGTTAAAGCCACGGTTGTCCTAAGTAAGAAAAGTCGTTCGTTTTGGGGAATAATCTCCTTTTTACTATGTAGCCGTTTAACACAAAATCCTTGCTGTATTTTTAAAAAAATTATTAAATTTTATTCTTCCCAAAAAATATTTTAATTTTCATTCAACATTCGTATGCGGCCTTGTGACTTCATTTTATAAGGTTTTTTTTATACATTTATAAAAGTATATTAAAACTATAATTTAATTACAGTGTAATTATTTGCAGGATGTCGCCTGACGTCAAAGGATTTCTTGGAAATGGACTGAAGGAGTTTTGCCACACTTTGGATCTTAAAAACTGATTGGATCTCAAAAACAAGTAACGGTGAATTTTTATGAGATTTTATTACTTTTTGCGTATTTTTAGGTAAGTTTGAGATCGTTTTTTTAAATATAAAAGTAACTTTATATTTTCACAGGATTGATATATTTAAAACTACGTGCAGTCAGCAGCGGAACATCGCAGTTCTTCGATCTTTTCACAAGCTAGAAGAAGCAAAAAAAAATAAGTTTAAGCAACCTTAAAAAAAGATTAAGCAACAGATTGACTTTCCTTGCTGACTATATATTTTTTTCTCTTTAATTGATTTATTATTAAGTCTTATTCTCGCCACTCTTGCACTATATTGCTAAAAAAGTATAATTGCGATGTTTTGAAAAAAATCGTGACTAACTCCGAAAATATTAAATCCTTTTCAGTTGTTGAGTTTAAAAATATGACGGAGGCGCCAGTTTCGTGAGTTCCCGTTTTTTTCCCTTATCCGAAACTTACTAGCATGTCTATTTTCATTTTGAAAATATTGAAAAAAAGTAGTGGTTTGGAATTCAACAGTGTGTAAATGCATACTTATCTAAACCTTTTTGTATTAGTTTATACAGTGGGATTCAAAGGAGATACTACATCAAAAATAAAACGATCAGTATTTCTTTGTTTTGGTTTAGGATCGTTCATAACAGAACAGAAGCCCTTCGAAAGGGGAGAGGGGGTTGCGAACCAGTTTTTTTCGAAATATCTTTAAAACCATTGACTCGTAATTCAAATTGAGTTCAGAAGTACAATAAATATTCACAAACAATTTTATGAGGCCAAAATTTGAATATCCCATAGAGAGCACTAATGGCAAACACGTCTTGTTACTTTTTATCATTTTTTTTTCCACTGAAATGAAAAGCTGCCAGTTTTTTTAGTTAAACAATTTTCATATTATTTGTCTTCTATTTTTTTTGGCCACAAATATATCTACAAAGTTAGATTTCAAATAACCTTGGAAAGCATATCGCAAGTATGCATTAAATGCAGCTCCTTGTTGATCAATCCCTTTTACAGTTTTTCATTAGACAAGCTTAAGATGAGAAGAAGGTAAAATGTTTTTTTTTGTCAAACCAAGGGACCATGCTTCACTTTCACAATCGCACTAGCCATTAAGAACAATATATTATAGAATCCAAGTACTTATAAACAAATTGATATAAACAGTTTTATCATTTTACAAACAACCAGGCGTGATAACAAATTTCATTCTATATATGTATCCATTAGTCATCGGTAAAACATACACGTCTCAAAAATTGTAAAACGTTTTTCTGCAGGAAGACAAAATTAAAATTCTTTAAACTTGTGCTGTTAACCTTTAGTACCGGAAGTCCAAACTGGAGTACCGGAATGCCAAAATAGAGGGCTAAAATTGTTCCCAGGGCCTTAAAACAGATGACAATATCCCATGGTTATTTTAAAACCTGGACATCCAGGTCGCCGATGACAGGTATACCTGGAGGTCATCTCCGAGAAGTTTAGCCGAATTTTATGAAGATGGCTTTTGCGTTAGTTTTCGAGGCTTAGGACCGTGAATTTGACCTGGGCATGCAGCTCGCTGATCAACGGTATACCTGGGAACCATCTCCGAGGACTCAGGTGGAATTTTATGATGATTTTTCGCATCCGTAACTGAGACCTAGGACGATATCCTTGACCTGGACAGTCCTGCTGACCTGGAGAACCAGCTAATCAGTGTTTAGGATATCTGGTTATCCAGCTTCTGGGAGATGATCTCAGGGTTGCCCATCATCGGCGAGCTGGATGTCCAGGTCCTGCGTATCAGTCTGAACCGCAAAAACGAATGCTAAAGCCATCTCTATGAGATTCGTCACAATTCCTCGGTTGTGACCTTTGAATATACCCGTCATCGGCGACCTATACATCGAGGTCTAAAACTAACCATAGATTATTGTATTGTCACCAGTCGTAATACTCTGTGCAAAATTTCACCCTTCTATGAAAATTGGAAGTGAATTAAAATAACGCCTTATTTTAACCCTTTAACGCCCAAGTGCACTGTCAAGAGACATGAACTTAGAGGCTCATACTACTGATAGAAAAAAATAACTAAAACCATGCATTCCTATGTTTTCGAGGTCGCTCTTTCGAATGGAATCGTTAAAATTTGCAAAAACATTATGTAACCTTCAATTTTTTAACAAAAAACTGTAAAAAAATGTGATTTGTTCAAGATCCTTTTTTTTTAAATCGCAATTTCAGCTATGTTATCGTCCTTTATACCACTCACAAACAAATAGAAACGTGCACTCGAGACGTGTACTTGAAGGAAACGCAATGAGAACAATTTATTTTTTTCATTTTTGAGGTTAGAATAACTAGATACGGCAAAATTCAAAGGGTGATATTTCTCGTTTTTTTACCAGTTGCGGGATCATTGACGCAAAAGAAGAATTTGGAAAAGTTATTAGTACTTTTGGGGTTTTGAGGTCGCTGATCACGATCCTGACGTCAGAATTTCAAAATTCAAGATGGCGGATCCAATATGGCCACCATCCCGAATCAAATTTCAAATTTTTCGATTATTTTGCCTCAAACTTTGTAAACCGGGGGTTTTCGGGATCGCTAATCACGATCCCGATGTCAGAATTTCAAAATTCATAATGGTAGGTATGATATGGCGACCATTTTGAAACAAATTTTGAAATTCTGACATCGGGATCGTGATTAGTGACCCTGAAAACCCCAAGTTTACAAAGTTTGAGGCAAAATAATCGAAAAATTTGAAATTTCATTCGGGATGGTGGCCATATTGGATCCGCCATCTTTAATTTTGAAATTCTGACTTCAGGATCGTGATCAGCGACCCCAAAAACCCCTAGAGTACCAATAATTTTTCAAAATTCTTTTTTTTGTGTCAATGATTCCGCAACTAGTAAAAAAATGAGAAATATCACTCTTTGAATTTTGCCATATCTAGTTATTCTAACCTCAAAAATGAGAAAACTAAATTGTTCTCATTGCGTGTCCTTCAAATACACCTCTCGAGTGCACGTTTATATTTGTTTTTGAGTGGTATAAAGGACGATAACATCTGAAATTGCGACGAAAAAAAAGGATCTTGAAAAAATCGCATTTTTTAACAGTTTTTGTTAAAAATTGAAGGTTACATCGATTTTTTTTGCAAATTTTAACGATTCCATTCGAAAGAGCGACCTCGAAAAACATCGGAATACATGGTTTTAGTTATTTTTTCTATCAATAATATGAGCCTCTAAGTTCATATCTCTTGACAGTGCACCTGGGCGTTAAAGGGTTCAAACATACTGCCTTACCGTAAGACCGGAAGCCAGTGCACTGGCTCGACTCATGATCGACACTTTGCCCATGATATAAAATATCCTTTTTATGCATTTTCTGAGGGGAATCACGAACCCCAAATCCCGGTAGTCAAAAGATTAATATAATAATAAGTTAATAATAAGTCTAGGACTCATAAATTTATTTCGTTTGATTTTCTAAAAAAGTATTTTGCTTTGTCATAAACTGCTTTAGCCTTAGAAGATTTAAACATATTTTACGCAGATAGAATAAGAAAAACATTTTGGAAACGAGTAACATCATGGGTGTTAAAGTATATGTACTTTATTTTTTTTTTTTAATAGAAATGTATTTTTATATATTTCACTATTTCCTATTATTTTCATGGTTCGTCCACCGATATTTGCAGTTTCTTTAAAATCATGTTTATGCTAAATACGCTACTCCAAAAAATTAAGGGAGCAAAAGCATTTCTAATTTTTTTTGTCGATTTTTGAGAGCCTGCATTTCAGTGAAAAATGGTCGTATCTAGATTAAAAAAAAAAAAACATTTTGAAACTTCAAGTTTTTAGTTTCGAGATCTTTTGTCAAACATTTTTTTGAGCTGCTATGGTTATTACAGAATCCTGAAAAATAGCGCGAGAAAAATTTTTTACAAAAACCTTTTTTTTCTTTTTGGTCCACGGACTTTTTTTTCACAAATATTAATGGGGAGACCAATGTTTCCAGGTTTTTTTACAGTTTAATGTACCCCCAATAGCCCTGAACATTTTTAAGAAGTAAAGGAACAAGTATATTATTTCTGAACACTGTAATCTTCATCAAAGTGAAAAAACAATTTCTTTCTTTTTTGGCTTTTACAATTTTGCATTAGTTACTTGTTAAATTTAAAAAAAAAGAATGTTAAATTTTTTGGAGTAGTGTACAAATATTTACATAAATGTACAATACAAAATACTATAAGTATGCTTATTTTTAACACTACTGCTTGATGCTCTATCGATTTTATAAAAAAAATTCATTCTACGAACCATTTATTTCCAAAGGTCATTTTCGAAGTGCACTATTTAACATCGGAAAATTACTACATATATAGCAATCGATACAACAACAGTCGCCATTTCCCTTTCTTGTTTACTTGTATGCATTGTTATTCAACGAGTAGCTTAGTTAATGCATACCAGAGTACCTTTCAAGTTGATGGTGAAACGATGGAAAATTTAATAATTTTAAGTTGCTGGAAGTTGTTTACGTTTATGCTATCGTTAAATTTTACTTTTTCAACAAACACCATAATTTTGTAGGAAATGATAGATATACGAGGTGTGGTTATTTAATAACCGAACTGCTGTCATAACACTTTTTATTCGTTACCAATTACAGTAGCAACTTTTTCGCCTTCAATGTACTCCCTTTGGCGATCTCTACATCGCTGCATACGACTTTTCCTTTGTTGAAAGCAGTGCTGGAAGTCCGCTTCTGTCAGCTGGTTCATTATCTCCGTCGCTTTTGCTTTAACCGCTTCCACACTTTCGAATCTTGTGGAATCCGTGTCTAACAAGTTTAGATCTGTGTCAATGTTGTTTAGAATATCATCGCAAATGTTCATTCTTGATTCCTTTTGCTCGGGATTGAGGAGTTTTGGCACCATTTTTGCGCAAACTTTTCGCATGTTGAACGATTCGTGCAAAATCTGGCGAACACATTTTTTGTCGATTCCTGTTGTTTCAGCAAGCCCTCGGATGCTTAGACGACGATCTTCGCGGATTAATGTATCAATTTTTTCAAGGTTTTCTCTTCGATCGTTTCACGTCCCTCTTTAAACCATTCCCGTACACTTTTTTTAACATTGCATAAGCTTCTGGAAGTTTTCACCAGTTTAACAAGAAACTTGAGATTAACCCGTTGTTCCATCTGCGTAGACTAATTCAAGCGACTGCTACAGTTAAACTGAGCGGCCCGCTGGCTTGTCCAGCCAACTTAGGGCTGGGAAACTAGTGATGGAGAACTATCGATAGTAGACACCATCGATAGTTATCGATAGTTTTAGTAATGACTATCGATAGTTAGGAAAAATTTTGATGCTACTAATTATACAATATTTAACATTAAAAAAACATATGAGGGTTTTAAAAGATATATTAGGAACAAATTAAATGTCGCCAAATATTATCAGTGGATTCTTCTAAAATAAATCTGATCATTACTATACACTAACATTAAGTTGATGTCAGTGTTAGGTTAGGTTTAATATTCTGGCAAATAACAAAAAATATTAGCCAAAATTATAATCTAGAAAGACTAATATTAATACTACTAACTGATCTAATTATTAGGTCCACTGGTTCTCTGGTCTACAATAATAGTTCTAAAATACACGATTACACAATATTTAGATTTAGATTTAGAACCATTGATATTTAGTTTTGATATTGAGATTTAGAATCATTGCAGGATATATTTAAAAACTTCTCTATTGTTATTCAAAAATTTCAATATTCGCATTCACAATTCCCAGTGTTACCTACCACTTGTCAATAATATATTAATCAATAATACAAAAAAAAGAACTTGAAACTAGGCTTGGGTAGTTCCATAGAAAACCATGCTACGTTGCATGGTTGCATGCGTAGCATGGTTTTCTATGGGTTGTTCACGAACGAATTAGTTCAGTAGTCAGGCTCCGTCAAGTGAACTAGTTCAGATTTCGGTCTTATCTGAAACTATCGATAGTGTAGAAAAATAATCGATATTGTTGGATAGTCAAAACCATCGATAATTATCGATAGTTCTCCACCACTAGGGGAAATTATCACCAGACACAGTTTTGTTCAAACTTGTCGCGACACGCTCGCAGCGCGCTGGTAGCAGCATCAATTCGGTTATTTAAAAGCCACACCTTGTATATCCAGATACTTCATAAAGTATGTTACTTACTTTCGAGTAACTGAAATATTTTCAGTTAATTTAATATACTTTTACACGTCAAAACCCCATTTCGCACAAATTAATATTATAAAATGTTTACTATTATTTTATACATACTTATTATCTCGTTAATCTTAAAAACACAAACACAAATAAAATATTTTATACTTATTTGTCGTGTACCTACACCATATGTAATTCATTATTGAAATAAATATATCACTCTCATAAGAAGTAAAAAAAAGCATTTAAGTGACTGATATTTAATGCGGTGCATTTTAAATAAATAAGTAATTTAAATAGAATAAATTATATTTAATATAAATAATACTGTTGTCTAGAAATCATACCCCACAGAATATCTAACAAATAGTGATACACTGAAATGTTTGTGGCCGCGGTTGGAATGTCTTATCAAACTGATAGTGTTCGTAATGGTCACATCCTTTTACATGTCTGTGACTTGGCTACTTGTGTAGAATATACCTTTATTTATCGTCACGAATATATCTTTTGTCAATAATGACGATACTTTTGAAGTAATGTTTCGAGTATTTCTGATACTTTTCCAGTATCTCAGCTATTTTTACGGTTATTACTGCTTTCAAAATAATTTTCTTTAGAAAATGACTGATAAATTTCAGTTATTTTTTAAAGGAAAAAAGTTAACCACTATTCATTTTATTTTAACCCGTTTCGGCCGAAAACGCCACTCCCGGTACATCGCTCTTCAGCGCCTCTTAACATACTATTTGCGACAGAAAAACTTGACAGGGACATATTTTTATCTCATCACATTTTATATTTTTTTCCAGTATGCCTACTCTCAATATGTCGTACTTGAAATAAGAAAAAAACAAAAAATCGATTTTTTTGAAAATTATAAAGGGTCCCCCCCCTAAGCTTGCACTGTACGTAAAATTTATACGATACTATAAGTGCCTATACTATTACTTTTAAGTCTTTGCACTTACAACAGGGAAAAAATGCCAAGTATTTTTGGGAATTTATTGTAGAACTATGAAAGTCAGGATTGTGGAATAGGGCTCGATTCGAAAAAATTTGTATTGTCATCTTTTTTTGCTGAGACCAACCGGTGTATCTGATTGGTGAGGCTGCATTCATCTGAAACAAACGCAACAATTTGTTTTTAGTTGTTTGTACCTTTTTCAACAATCTGTACCGTGGGTTTTTCAATATATTTTTCCATTTGTTTATTATTAACAATTAAGTGGAGAAAAAATCGAATTTTTTTAAAACTCCTGCCAAAAATCGAATTTTTCAATTTTTCAAAAACCCACGGTACAGATTTTTGAAAATGATATAAACAACCAAAAACAAATTGTTGCGTTTGTTTCAGATGAATGCAGCCTCACCAATCAGGTACACCGTTTGGTCTCCACAAAAAAAGATGTCCGCATTTTTCAATGTAAACATTTATTAATTTTTTTTTAATAACAATAAAAAAAAATTTTTTCGGATACTTGAGAGTTTGCTTTTTAAGGGGACTAGGGTTGAAATTTCGAAAAAAAAACTATTTTCGGGTTTTGCATATTCCGATACTGTGATCCTTTAGGAATATCTTCCCGTTTGGTTTTTTGAAAAATTCCCAAAATTGAGGTCAAGAGAGCGTAAAACGTAGTGTGGCGCGCGGCCGGCCGAACGATCTGAGCATTATTCTAATTTCTAAAGTTCTCTATGCAATATAGAGAGTATAATTAAGTTTTAATTTGTAACGACACACTAAAGACGACCTAATAATAAAGTCGAAACGTTTCTGTTTCCGTACAACTGTTCTAACACATACACCCTAGGAAATTGCACCTTTACATATTGGCGATACATGTGTAGAAGAGAATAAGTTAAAAGACACCAATAAATATAGACAAAGACAGTTAGATGCCACATTGTTTCACGCTTGTGCACGTATTAGAAACGTGTGAGACCTGCGCGTAATATAAATTGGGGGGGGGGGGATATTCCCTACACGCCTATCGCCGAATTTATCCGGTCTGCAAGAAAATAAAATTGGTTCTATAAAAAAAATATATATAAATCAACCCGGTTATAAGACGAAAGAAAGAAAAAATGCCCATTGAATAAGTGGTTCAAAAATGTCCCTTTGTGCTTCGCAAAAACCTAGTCTATAGTAAAACTCAGTTCTTACGCGTTCTAACTTCTAACACTTCAGGGAAAATATTATTTTTGACTTGTACAATTCTGGCCCATAAATAATTTAAATTTCGCGGTCTTTCATGTTCATGTCCGTAAACAGTTTGTTTTATTTGTTAAATATTTGTTGGCATTTAAGGAACCGTTTATAAAAAATGGCCCAACGACGGAATCGCCTAAAATACCAACCCAAACATTTAACTTCTCGGGATACTGCGTAGTGCGTACGCACAGGAATACTCAAGTGCTTATTTTCCGTAGACCAATAACGATATAATAATTCAATTCACACGTGCGCATTATAATTTATGGGCGGGGCGTCTCGCCTACATATTTTATTGCTACTCTGACAATCACGAAAGACAGAGAATAACGCTCATAAAAGTTTTAAAATGACATATCAGTCTGGCAACCATGGATATAATATTTCTCTGTCAGTTCCCTTTACTCGAAGAGTTTATTCTTTTCTATCTTTTAATGCTCGGCTTTGAAATCTTGGACTTTCCAACCCTTTATATTGTACCGAAACTTTGAATGTGATTTTCTCGAAACTACATTTTTTGATAATCTTACCACGATATCTCGAGAACCGCGAAAGATATCAACTTGAAATTTATACAGTTGTAAAACACTGTCGCATGAATTATACCTAAAATTAGATTGAAAAAAATATATTGCTACAATTTTATAATAATAAATAACCGAATTTTTCCAAATTTTTTTTTTTTCGGGACGCCATTTTGTTAGTTTTATTTTTGTTTTTAATTTGTTAGGTATAATCAATAGAGGGAAGCCTAAGGAGAAGACATATTTTTAGAATTTGCCAAAACCTTTATCCGTTCGACTAGAATCGTGGTAAAACCATGGATTCGACGGTTTCCTTATTACATTGGGACGCCGATATTATTGTTCTGGGAACAACTTTCAATGAACTTTCTCATTTTATAATGTTATAATTAATACCCTTAACAATAAAAAAGTTTTAAATTTATTCGCGGCCTTGTTATAAACCATTAAACGCGAGCCAATTTTTGCATTTTCAACCCTCCCTAGTCCCCTTAAAATAAAATAATAATAATAATAATAATATTTATTCATCATCTGTAAGTACATTAATAGTACATATGATATGTCAAATTGTATAAAATGTATAAGAGTGTATAAAATGTATAAACTGTATAAGATATATAAAATGTATAAAATGGATAAAATGTATAAGTGTATAAAATGTATAACATATATGAAATATAGTACAGAGTAAAACATGTAAAGCAGAATGAAGACGTTAAAATACCATGGATTAATTATTTAAAAATTCATTTACGGTATAAAAGGTCTTTTCAATAAAAAATAATTTGATTTGCTTTTTAAATGCGTGGTAAGTTGCAATTTCTTTTAGGTTTACTGGTAACTTGTTGTATACATATATAAATCTACAAGCAGGTGAGTTCTTAAAGGTAGTAGTTTTGTGTTTCGGGATTTGTAACTCATCTCCATGTCTAGTACCATAGCAATGAGTGTCTCCCACACGCGAAAAGTGCTGTTTGTTTTTAAAAGCAAATAAAGCACATTTAAATAAAAAAATTGACGGGACAGTTAGAATATTGTTATCTTTAAAAATGGTTTTACAACTTTCCGTAGATTTTAAGTTGAATATTAATCTTATAATTCTCTTTTGACCTACGAAGACTCTATTTATGGACTTACCAACCCCCACGTGACTATATTATTTGAAATATGGCTGTATGCAAAACAATAATAAATATTCAGCAGGCCTTCAGTATTTAAACATGATTTCATCTGCATTATAGCAAAGTAAGCAGAGTTTATCTTGGTACATACATGATCAATATGTACGTCCCATCCCAGTTTATTGTCTAAGTGGGTTCCTAAGAATTTGGTGTTTTGCGATAAACTTATATTATTCTCAAGTTCAAAGGTTGACGGCAGTTTTTTTTTTGTTATGAAAATTTAAATAAACTGTTTTATTGTCGTTTAATATTAATTTGTTTCGATGACACCATGCGTCCAATTCATCGCAAACCCTATTCATATGAGATGATAGTAGATAATAGATAGATAGATAATATAGAGATAGATAGATAATATGAGCCCTACTCCACAGTCCTGGCTTTCATAGTTCCACAATAAATTCCCAAAAATACTTGGCATTTTGCGCTGTTGTAAGTGCAAAGACCCCTTAAGATTGCTGAAAAGTAGTTTTTTTCTCGAGACTCAGCCCTACTCCAAACCGTGCGTATGTCTTAACCTCCCTTTTGTTTTAGGCCCTTCTGCGAGGAGTGTCCGCGTAGTCGGTCGGTGGGTCGAGACCCTTATGTACGATGGGCGTAACCTGGAAGATGACCAAAGGCCTATTGCTGCGAGCGCTACCTCGGTGCCTAGGCTTATTTCCGAAAGTCAGGTACCTGAAGTAGCGCGCGCGGCGGTAGCCCGCCAACCCCGCCGCCCTTCGGGGCCCTTTTTCGGACGCCGCCGTCCGCCGCCTTCTGTCACATGTCTATTGTACTTCATCAGGTGCTCTGGTGTTCGTTTCTCCCGACACCTGTTGGAGTACACTAATTATGTGGCCGTTTCCAGCTTTCACTCCGTTTGCTGCCCTTTATTTAGCCCGACGAGCTCGAAAAGGCGAGGAAACATTCGAACCTGAAACGATAAACGTTTTCGAAAAAAATCAGTTTTTTTTTTGGAAAAAGGGAGAATCCAGGTTAGTGGTTATGAAGATGGAATAAAAAGTACATACGAGGTGTGTAAATTAATTAATGAGACTGGCAACGTAGCGCCCGATCTAGCAACACTGCGGAGACGGGACTTGGAAGGGCGGTAGGTTTAACATGTAATAATAATAATAATAAATTTATTGCTGCCAGTTATGCTACAGTTAGCATTTACATAAGTCGTGTAATATGTTTAATAAATTAAAAAAATAAATAAATACAGTTACAAAATAGAAAATACATGTAAAAGACAATACATACAGTCCTTAGCACCTAATAAGAAAAAACGCACAATAACAATAAACACAGTAAAATTTACAAGTTAAATTTATGTTTAAAATCTATTGTAAAAAAAATCTTTTATATTATAGAGAGTATTATTTACCAGTAGAGTTTTCATCGAATGTTTAAAATTTTCATAACTTAAATTTGTTACTGACTGTGGCAATTAATTTTATTGCATAATAACTTGGGCCGTATCTAGATCTCGATAGTCGATGAAAGTTAGGGTTGAGTTTCTCATTATTCCTTGTAGGATATTCGTGAATTTGGTTATGCCTAGTATAGTGCTGAATATTCGATTTTATGTATAACAGGCACTGAAAAATATATAGACATGGTAATGTTAAAATTTTGAACTTTATAAATGCCTGTTTACGGTCATCTCGATAAGATAAATTGGCTACTATTCTAACCGCCTTTCGTTGAGTCGCTAACACAGTAGAGCTACTTGAAGCATATCCCCATGCTAGAATAGCATACGCAATGGAAGAATTAATTAGGCCAAAATAGGCCGTTAGCAACGTTTTTTGGGATGAGTTTTTCGCCAGGTTTCTTAACAGATATATTTTCGAAGCTGAAAGTAAGCAGTATGATGCTCCCAAGATAACTTACTATCTATACTAAGAATTTTACACATTCTCTGAAATTTGTATTGTCACTATCATAATCGACATTACGATTTCTCAATGTGAAAAGCATATTTTCAGACTTACTCACGTTTAAAGTTAATTTATTTGCAGAGAACCAGTTTTTTGTAGCAGAGATTGACCTATCTACCTCTGGTAAGAGAATATTTAAGTCCCGGTGTTTATGTACGATTGTTGTATCGTTTGCAAATAGTACAAATTTAGAGCTTTTGTCGGCTTCAGGTAAATCATTTATATATATTAAAAATAGTATTGGTCCCAAGATAGAGCCTTGCGGTACTCCGTGTCTAATACTGAGGGATGAGGACTCGACACTTTTGTATGATACTACCTGTGAGTGGTCTGTAAGGTATGATTCTAAAAACTTAATGGTACTTTTAGAAAATGCATAATAATTTAATTTGTGTAATAAAACGGTATGGGAAACACAATCAAATGCCTTAGTAAGATCTAAGAAGTTTACATAGATGTGTTGGCCGTTCTCAAAGCCCTCGTTTATCGCGGCTATTAATTCATTTATTGTTAGTGTAGTAGACAGATTTGGTCCGAAATCAAATTGTGAGTCATTGAAAAACTTATTTTCTTCAAAATATGCTGATAATTGGGTTTTAATGACCCATACCAATTAATTGGATATTGATATGGGTCTAAAATGTTCAACATCGTCCAGAGAGTCTTTCTTATGTATAGGTATTACTTTGGCGATCTTAAGTACATTCGGGAATACATTATTAGAGATACATTGATTTATTAAATTTGTTAACAGAATGAATATAATATACTTGATGGCATTGAGTATTCTCAAGTTCATACAGAAACTGTCAACGGACATGGTCTTTTTTAACTTATTTGTAATGTCTAGGGCGTGGGTATAAGACACTTCTGTAATAGAAAATTGTTTATCTGGATTAATTATGTTATTATTGTTAGACATAATGTTTTGGGGTAATGCACCTTCAGTACAAGTTTGAACTTGTTAGTCATCTGTTTGTTCTTTGTGACCGTTTTCGTCAACCGATTTTTTTCTAGCGCATTTTAAAAATGAGTGACATTAACTTTGAGCAAGGTGTGCTATCAGGTTTTGCTTCAGTTTTGCAAAACTTGCAACACGCCTACGAAGACTGTTTTTTTCAAAAGCCCAGGTTTTTCGGTGGCTTATTAACACATTATCAGAAGGAAGAGAGTCAATTGAAGATGAACCACGTAGCGGAAGGCCTTCATCCTGAAGAACCGATGAAAATGTCGATAGTTTACGGGATCTTGTGCGTTCACATCTTGTCGGTTGACGACAAGAATGATCTGGGAAGAGTTAAATTTGAATCACACCACTGTTCATCAGATTTTGACTAACAAATTGGTGATGAGAAAAATCTGCGCAAAAATGGTTCCAAAAAACCTTTCGTAGGAACAAAAGGACATCAGGAGAGGAAGGTGTCTTGACTTTTGAAAATGATACCCATTTTATGGAACGTGTCATTACTGGTGATGAGACTTGGGTGTTTGAGTACGACCCTGAAACCAAGCGCCAAAGCATGGAATGGCATACTTCAAGCTCTCCAAGACCCAAAAAAGTAAGAATGAGCAAGTCGTAGATCAAATGCATGGTGATTTGCTAGCTTGATAGCCAGGGAATTGTCCACAAAGAGTTTGTACCTCCAGCCCAAACCATAAATCAACACTTTTACGGAGAAAAACTTCGAAAAGGGTCATGCGTGTGAGACCAAACATCGACGACAATGCGCCTTGTCACACAGCCATTTTAGTAAAAGAGTTTTTAGTCAGTAAAAACATTCCTGTGGCTCCTCAGCCTCCGTATTCGCCTAACTTGAGTACTTGTGACTTTTTTTCTCTTCCCGGGATTGAAAAATCGCCTCAAGGGACGTAATTTTGGGACCATAGAAAACATTCAAACGGCTGTAACCGACCAGCAGAAGGCTATTCCAATATATGAGTTCCAGCACTGCTATGAGGAATGGAAGAACCGTCTCCAGCGCTGTGTGGCTTCCCAAGGAAGTTATTTTGAAGGAGACAGTAAACCGGGAATTTATTTTCATTAGTTGGACTTGATTATCAAACAAGTCGCTAAAATTATGACATTTTCCCACTGTTTGCGAGTACAAAATGTTCTCAGTAGTCGAAGGTGTAAGGAAGTGTTTGGTAAATCAATTTAATACTTATTTTCTAAGTCCCAAATAATGCATAGAGTGATGTAAACGGTTATTAAAATATATAAAAAAAAAACTAAAAGTTAGAATCGGCAAATTTGTTTTGACAAAGTTTGAAGTTTGTTGTCTTTGTGGATCCAGAAAACTCTAGAAAAAAAGAAATTTTGATTTTCTTGATTTAGTGGCAACTCTGGTATACCTAATAGTTCATGTTAAAGGAACTTAAATCTACTGAAAAATAAACAGACATGGCAATACAGAAATCCTCTCGTATAAGTAATACTGATGCTCAGTGACAGTGTTGTGAGAGTATCTCAAAAATAATTAAAACCAAATGCATGTTTTGGCAGCACCCAACACCGCGCAGGAAGTCGACCACTAAATGGGGGTAAATAATAAAAATGGTAAAGAATATCCAGTCAATTGGAACAGCTAGAAAAAGAGAGTTTTTACAAGGAGTCCTCAATATTTTAGCTGACCCTACTGATATGAAGTCCACGTGGACTTGACGGAGATGTCATTTGAAATATGGGCAGGCCCATAATCTTCACGCGTTTAATTGGTCGTTTCACTCTCCGCTCTGTTTCTCTCTCGTATCTGCATGTTTGTCTACTTAGTTGCTTCGAAACAGTGTTGTGACACCACTGTTCTTTCTGATTAAAAGTTATTGTTAGTATTTAGGACGTTATCGCAAATTGTGACGTGGCTCTATTGGATATTTCCGAGCAAAGTTATCCATTAGTTTCGTGATTAAAATTATTGTTAGTATTTAAGACGTTATAGCAGACTGTGGTAATTTTAATTGTGGTTGTTCCAATGATAGTAGAAAACCATTTGATGTTAGTGATAGTAAGACAGACAATAATACTGAACTAGAATCTGGATCTATAGAGTTTAAATAAATTAAATGACAAAAAAAATCAAAACCCATCAATTTATTACATTACACAATTTATTTGATATAAAAGCTTGTCACGAGATTTAGAGTAATTTCATTTTATTTTCTTATTTCTTCTCAGCAAACCCTTTCATTTGATACCCATATCATGGGAGTGTACAAAAAATAACTATTCCGCCATCTTAGACCGTCCGCCATTTTTGAATTTAGAATGACATAACCTAGCTAACCATGCATTGTCATCCAAATTAAACGTGTATGCAAAATTTCATCTCAATCGGTTGAGGATAACTACTTTAAAATTCAGTTGCAAGATTTGACCCGAACATACATACAAACAAACATACATTGCAAGTTAAATAAAAGCAAGTATGTAAAAATAAGGACTTGCATCCACAAACTCAAATAGTTATTTTTTAAACATATACCTGTGTAATTGTTTAAAGACACAAGTGTGGTTTTTAGCAATATTAAAATAATTTGTAACGCCTCTGAATTGGTTTGGCACTGTCTCGTCAAAGATACCAGCTTTTCCGACTTTTTTCATCTGTGCCGTTTTACTTTGGACACACTTTATAGTATTACATTCCTTCATCGAATATTGCATTGATTTCCACATCACTACTTCAGCTAGTAATGGCGCAGGTAATGGCTTATGACATGACAATATGCTGACAAAGCAATTAAACAACTGTAATTTATTACGCTACGAAAATTTATAATTTAACTGAATCAGGTTTTAATATTCCAAGCGATGGTTGCGTCATGATTGACGCCAGCTGTTCACTCTGTCTGTTTTACCTAATTTGCAATTGTTGCGTGTATACTTCATTATTTGTTACTTTATACATTAATGGCAAATACAAAACCAGTGTCTCATGTACAGTGTGGAAAGGAAGTGTGGAACATCTCAATAATCTCGCAAAATATTTTTTCGGCAACCGTTTGGAAAATATGAGAAGGATGAGAAGGTAGCACTTTTCCAGCCTAGTCCTGCATTAAAATAGTTGACGTTTTGCTTTTTAAAAGTTTGCATGGTTTTTGGACACGATTATTGTAATAAAAAATTGAAACTGTGCCTGGAGAAATTTCCAGTGTAGCAGCTGGTGCTACAGCACAATTACCTACTAACTACCTGAAAGGTCAAAGTTTTAGCATCAGAACAGGATTTAGTAGAGAACTACCGCAAAAATAAGAAATTGTTTACTCCTCAGCCCTGTGGAGCTTGTATACTATGCTGAAAAGTACCATTTTAGTGAAAACTAGCGACCCGCCCCGACTTTGCACGGTTTACTACATCACATTAGGT
Organism: Aromia moschata; assembly: GCA_029963805.1. Lineage (NCBI taxonomy): Eukaryota > Metazoa > Arthropoda > Insecta > Coleoptera > Cerambycidae > Aromia > Aromia moschata. The sequence continues at coordinate 373,408 of JAPWTK010000445.1, forward strand.
GGTCATATTGGTGGGCAAAAAAAAATGTCTACTGGGCAAACATGGGCATACGATGGGCAAACGATATAGATAATGAAAGTCTTTATTTTCCAATTCAGGGGTGCCAACTTCACAGGGCTCATTGATTGTACAACGCCTGACTTTACTGATAAATACAGAACAATAAAAAAATCAATCATATATCAAAAATATCTGCATAAAAGAAGAATACAGTTTCTAATATCTATATTTTACA